>JABTTQ020002854.1:0-600000 GCA_016081115.2 Rehmannia glutinosa
ATAAAAGGAGAACCAATGATCTATGAAAATCTGAAGCTCGGATATCCCAGCTGGTCCATCCGAATGAGCGCTAGGAGGTGGTGAGAAGTCGTGCCCTCATCAACAATGTGACTGCCAAGGGCAGCAGCTCCCAACTCTGCAAGGTGATCTGCTGGTCGATTCCCCTCTCTGTGTATGTGGGAAATCGAATACTGAAGGTCCCTCAGCATGTTCCGAATGCGAATCAGGGTGTGCTGAACCTGCCAAGAGCCAAGGCCACCGGAAGTGATCGTGGTGACCACCGCCGCTGCGTCCAACTCGATCCAAATCTGAAGAGAAAAAAGACGGGCATGCCGCAGTCCCATCTCCAGCGCTAGAAGCTCGGCATGAAAGCTAGACACCGCCTGGAGAGAACAATGAAAAGCCAACATAAGTCTGCCCGAATGATCTCGAATCAATCCCCCTCCGCCAGCAATCAAAGTGTCCCGATCAAACGAACCATCCGTGTTCAGCTTGATCTGAGGAGACTGAGGGGCTCGCCAAATCACAATCCTCGGCCTGCGTGGAACCTGTGGTGGAGCACTCCCCTGCAAAAAGCCAACAGTAGGGAAGCATCCAGACCAATCTGATGGGTTCAGACGCCGACCTGAAACAAGAATCCAGAGATACCGCTCCACCTGCCAAATAATGTGAGATGCCAAGAAAGGAAGGTGTCGATGCTTGACACTATTCCTTTCCGTCCAGACAAACCATAAAATCAAGCAGGGAACCAAGAAACTCAAGTGCCTCGTGTGTGATCCGTGTGTGCGATTCCTCCAAAATGAAAGGAACAATATCATATCAGTGGTGTGTGGAAGTGTAGTGTCAAACCAAGGAAGAAAGTGATTCCACACGGACTGAACAATATCATTCATCAAAAAGAGGTGAGGGATAGATTCGACCTGAGGAGATGAATGTGGATTATTCAAGCAACAACAGCAACGTGAGGCAAGGGAAGTGCCACGTGCCTGAAGCTTGATATCCACAGGAAGACGATTACGAAGGAGGCGCCAAAGGAATATAGAGATAGTAGGAATAAGAGCATCGTTCCAAATGGCACCATACAGAAGGTTCTGAGCATTTCTACCCCGGAGAGAATCCCAAGCAGAAGACATAGAGAACCCACCATGAGAGGTAAACATCCACCGCATGATATCCTCAGACCCCAGCAGAATCGGAACCCCGGATATATCCTCAATGAGACTCTCAGGAAGCCCACATCTGGAGACCAAGACCTGATACAATCTATCTCTATCCCACATACCATCGCGAATGAACCAATCAACCGTCATATGACCCAACGGCCGATCCAAACAATGATCCGCAAGCGGCCGATGCCCAAACCAAGTATCATCCCAGAAACTGACACGGCTACCACTGCCAATAGACCAGAAAATCCGCTCCTGGGCTCGAATACCGATCCGCCTCAAGCGCCTCCACTGATGACTATGATTATGTGTTACAGAGGCTCTACAGGGAGACCGAAGCCCATTGTAACAGTACTTGCTGATCAAGAATTGAGCCCACAACGAATGGCCCTCGCGTAACCTCCACCACAACTTGTAACTGAAGGCGTCAGCAATATCTGAAAGTCGGCGCAACCCCAGCCCACCCTCAGAAATAGGATGGCAGATAATATCCCAACTGATCCAATGAGTCTTCTTCTGTCCCGCATAGGATCCCCAGAAGAATCTAGCCATGATCTGCTCCAACTGCTGCAGAACTGTCTTTGGCGGCTGCATGACCTGAAGAATATGCAACGGGGTGGCCATTAGCGTGCTCCGAATAAGAGCGAGCCTACCACCAAAGGAGAGATGTCGATGCGACCACCCAGCAACTCTATCCAACATCCTCTGAATCACTGGGAGGAAGAGCTCTTTCGTCATTCGCCCCTTGAACAAAGGGACACCCAAATAAGTCATCGGCAAGTCATCGCGAACAAAGCCTGTCAGCTCATGAACCATGTGCTCCCAGCCGTCAATGTAACGTGGGGCCAGAAAGAATCTACTCTTCTGGACACTGACCAGCTGGCCAGAAGTAGCAGAATAGTGCTCCAGAAAGTGCCTCAACGTGACGAGGCCATCGTCAGACGCCCTAGTGAAGATAACAACATCATCAGCATAGGCCAAATGAGTCACCGGAAAACCCCGTCGCGTCCGATAAATCATATCCCGGTGTCGTCTAATAATGGAATCCAATCCCTGGGATAAATACTCCGCCAGAACAAACAAGACAGGAGATAGAGGATCCCCCTGCCGCAGTCCCCGAGTCGAAGGAAAATATCCAGAAGGGATACCATTAACTAGAACAGAGAAGCCGCAGTGCTCAATACAGCTGCTAACCATATCAATCCACCGAACGGGGAAGCCCATGTGAATCATAGTTGTATACAAGAAATCCCATTGCACCCTATCATGCTTTTAGCCATATCCAGCCTTCATCACCACATTAGTAATCTCCGTGGCTAGCCGATATCATGGATAAGCTCCCGCGCGAGTAATATGTTATCCGAGATGACACGACCGTGTGAAACCACTCGATTCGCGACACAATCAAAGGCGTAATCGAGACCAACCGCATTCATAATCTTATAGATAATCTTATTCGGCCACGCGCATGTGCCAACCTACCAAAACTCACCACTTCCTAGGTGAGGAACCTTCTTAATGAGAACTATAGATTTAGCCGTGAACGTGGACGCTATGAGATTACCCGAAAAAAAGTCAACCACCGTGATCATCAACATCCGATCCGATTTAAATCCCAACAAAGGTCTTTGAAAAGAACAAAGATGAGAATCCATCGTGCCCCCCCAAACGCTAGACGATCAATCCCAAACACCGCATCGCGAACCTCATGAGCCGCTTCGGCATAACACAAAGTCCACCAAGATCAACGGAATGATAGTCGGGAAAGAACTCATCTACAGTGGGAGTCGATACTCCAAGTCGTCAATAGACTATCAGAATCGAATCGAACTCATCGTCAAATAATATTATATCCAACTCATTATCACTTTTTATTCGAAAAATATATCATTTACCCTAAAAATATTACTTTTCAAAGTGATACTTTATAAAGCAAAAATGATACTTTTTAATAGAAAAATATTACTTTATATTTCTTATAGAATAATTTTATTTTAATAAAAAATATTACAAGTATCACTTTTTAGTAGAAAAGTATCACATTCTAATAGAAAATTATGACTTTCTATTTCTTGTAGGATAATTTTATTTTAATAGAAAAATATCATAAGTATCATTTTTAGTAGGAAAGTATCACTTTTTAGAAGAAAAGTATCACTTTTAAAAAGAAAAATATTACTTTCATTCCTTGTAGAATAATTTCTTCTTGTTAGAAAAGTATTATAAGTACATCACAAAATTAGGAAAAAAATACACCACTAGATATCATGTGAACCGCATGGAATCAATTTAATACTTTTGACATGAATCATTACAATATTAAGTCAAAATTTACAACTAAAACAATATTGTATTAGGAGCCTTGGAACCAAACTTCTTAGGTTGATGAGTTTGGTGTATCGTAGAACGTCTTCTTCTTTGTCTTCATTCGTTTATGGAGGATAATATATTAGAAACATGTAGGATCTACAAATAAAGGTGATACTTTTAACTAAAAACATTACTTTTGTTAAAAAAGTAATACTTTCAAAGCCTAAAGCAAAACGAAATGAATAATTCTTTGTCTTCACCTTCATTCAACATTATATCACTGCCATACACTTTGACATTGTCAGTTTTTTAAATTTCCATTGTTGTTCATTAACAATTATACAAGCACCTGGAAAAAAAAATAGTTCACACAAAATCATATAATTTGCAAAACATAGTACTTAATCTCTATAAGCTGCAAAGTACCATCCTATATTCAACTATCACCAGTTTTCAAGAAACAAAATTAAGACCAACAATAAACCAAAGTGTAGCATAAAATTTATCCATTAAATGGTCCTGCGAAAAAAATAATTTACATTCAAAAATCTAATCTATATCAATTGCCTTATTTCTTTAAGGCGTTCCTTCTTTCATTGAATCTGCTTTTGTAATTTGATTTCTAATGCAAAGGCATAATGAAGGACACACCATTAGATGCTCTTTAAGAAGAATTATGGTTGACTAAACTAAGTTGGCGTTGCAAACGTTAGCTTGCATCAATTCGATAATGTTGGGGGAGTGAGAGAGAGAGATGAGGCTTGGCGGCACACATAGGGAGGAGAGAGAGGGAAGCATTTCTAGCCGAATCAATACGTTGATTTTTTTCTTTCATTTTCTTTGTTTTTTAGGGTTTGGATTTGGGTATGGATATAAGATCCGCCTCACGTCTAAAGCATTCTCGCCGAATCAATACGCCGATTTTTTTCTCTTTCCTTTTCTTTGCTTTTTTAGGGTTTGATTTGGGTATGGATATATAAGACCCTCACTGGATTTAGATCCATGAGAGATGCCTCACAAGAGACTCGGCTCTATTCAAATTGATTCATATATATTCAAATATATTACAAATAAGAATAAAAAATTCCCAATTATACCCTTTATACCTAAGACGCGAACAAACTAACTTGTCCAACTCAAATACCCCACAAATGTAATTTTGTGGGAATATTTAGTCAAATTAGCCAAAAATGAGTTTCACTTATCCAAATGATAGATGATTTTGTAATTTATAAAAATCAAATTAAAAAAAAAATAGGTAATCGTAACGATCCAATTTATGAAATTAAAGTATTATAAAATTATTTTTAAGAAAACACAAATTTATAAAAATAAAGTGATCACAATAATGATGTAATATTCACATTAAATTTGAATCTCTCGGAATTTTAGGTAACTTTTTAGCAATTTTAAGGTATTAGATTAGAACTTATTGGGAGTTATAGCTAATTAAGATTTTTATCTAAATTATCTGATTCGGTAGAAAATTATAAATTTAATTTACGCTTCTTATTATTTTTCAATTCAAAACCGAATTATTTCCTGTCCAATTTACGACGATTAATTGTTCCTGGTGAAAGCTTAAAATTTCAAATCTTGACTCTAGATCTACGGAGATTCAACGTTAGATTTTCACAAACCTTACGTTTTAGAAAGCCCATTCCATGATGTTTCTAACGCCACCTCCCACGCTTAAGATCGGATATCTGGATCACCGAAAATGTCGACGAAGGTTCTGCAAATTCCGTCGCGAACCCAGCCGCGACCCACCAACTTTGATCGCTGATTCCCGGAGATCCACTGGTTCAAAATTGGTGAGCCTTATACCGTTTTGTTCGTCTTTTCATGTACTTTAAAACCCCTCAATCAATTTTATGATCGGAGTTATATTCCTTAGTGAATTGAAGTTGAAAGTTGACGATTTTTCTTATATTTTTCCCCCTCAAATCGGTCTCTCCCTTTTTATTCCTTTTGTACCTGCTCTTCTATGCCGACGATGTACGTTTGTAGGTGTTTGTGTGTGTACAGGTATGTGTATGTGTATGTGTATGTGCATGTGTGTGCGCGTGCGTATGTGACTGTGTATTTGTGCGTGTGTGCGTGTGTGTGTGTGTGTGATTTTTGGTGTGGGTGAGGTGCTAAGGTGGCCGAGAGCTCATCGCCGTCAGCCACGAGCGGTGTAGGTGACGGGAAAGGGGTGGAGGTGGTGTAGAAGAGGTTGAAGGTGAGGAGTAATGGAGTTTTGGGGAGACCACTTAGAATTTGAAATTCTTTTTGGACTTGGTTGAAATTTCCAAAAACTTCATTTTGACCCACTTAAGTTTCAGTTTAGTCCCCTCATATTAACTCTTCCAAAAATTAGGATTTGACCCCAATTAGCTTATTGAAATTGAAATTGACCTCAGATTTTTGGAACCAATTTTCAGATTTTACAAAACTACCCCAAACCTTTTAATTAAAATTCCTTAAGTCCTAACTTTTCTAGTTTTGACCGAAAGGGGTCATACGAACTCAGATCGACTTCATATTTGAACCATAGTCTTGTTATACCCTTCTCATACGCAAGGTCTAAACAAAATTACCAAATTGCCCCTCAATCTTCCAACTTCAAGAAAATGAGACCCGAACATCCTTATTATTCCGTCTCGCTCCTAATTTCTTCATTTCACATCCAAATGCCCCCAAATTTTAAGACATTAGCATATTTAAATTATTATATTTCTATTCCGGCTTCTAAGACATATTATGCTATATTGTATACAGAGACGAGTTTGAGCCCTTGTGAACTAGACTTGTGATCCCCGCACAATCATATTGCACATCAAAAAGGTGGGGTTACTTTACACTTAACCGCGTACTATTGCTATTCAATGCAAGTTGATCGCTTAATTAATCATGATTAGTATATTTTGCATGAATCCCATGTTGCGTTTGTACCGCAACATACATGTTACATATTTATGTGTTGTGGTGACGATCACTTCACATTATGAGCTCATACATATTACAAAGTTACGGCTTGTCCGTACAAATGCCACGTATGATGATCTCGCTAGTTGTAATTAATTACACATTCGCTTAAGTGTGCCCCACTCGAGTGTAGTGCAAAACACTCACCCCATTATTTAATATTTTTAGATACAGGAAAGATGATATATAATTCACTGGCCGCACCATTTCTTAATAATTTCAAGATCCTCATTTTCTTTTATTTATGATGTAAGAAGTTAATTTTTATGTTTAAATTAAATGTGGGCTTATTTACATTTTGTAAAAAGTAATGTGTCGAGTTGTGGGTCAAAACTTGTGTTGAAACTATTTCCGCTGCTTATTTATGATAAAGTTGCGTCTGTGAGCGCGGAGTATATGTGAATTATTGGTTGTTGGTGTTAAGATCTTAAAGGAATATTAAATGTCGGTTTGGAGAAACTTGATACATATTTTGTTATAAAAAATATAATTTGGATTTTAATTCGTAAATTTTCCAAAATAGTAACGCCCTAAAGAAAAATAACTTTCAAATATATTTGCAAATCGGGGCGTTACAAATGATCAAAAAGTTGATTTAGAATTTTAGTTCTTAAGAATAAAATATAATGATAATAATAATAATAATAATAATAATAATAATAATAATAATAATAATACATCTTCCAAATTAAATATCCAACAATTGTTCCAAGCATAAACCGAAAAAATTTAAGACATAAATCTAAAATTTAGTTCGATCACAATTATTTAAAATATAAATATAGCATGATTTATTCCACCATCCACAACATCATATCCTCAGCCGTATTCCTCAGCCTGAAGGTCATGATAATAATAGGGGTGAGCTTCATCTCACTTAGTAGGGATATATCTGTCAATATTTAATATAACATGAAAAGCATTCACATAATTACAACAATAAATTCATTAATTTTCTCTTTTCCTCCTCGACTAGCCACAGTTCGCATATAGCAAGACTGGGTCACCCCGAAGATACGTTTGATCTCGGACCACTTTTCATGGCCCCTAGCTTATATGAATTTATTTCATCTTGACATAAATTGTAATCAATGAAATATAATCATAGAACATTAAATCAAGACAAATACTATAAAAATTGCTACCTTAATAACCGTACATACTTGATGTAGAAAAATTGAACGACAAAAGTCCTAGTCCTCGATCCCCTCGCGTTTTTCTATTATAGAGAATTTAGAAAGTTGTGAAAAAATATGGGTTAACCATGTATTTATAGGCTAATTTTTATTTTTATTTTTATATTTTTTTAAATCCTAAATTAACCCCTAAATTAACCTATAAACTCACCCCTAAACTAACCCCTAAAATAACTCCTATATTAACCCCTATATTTTTTTCCGTTATCACAAATCGGGTTTCACAAATACCCCACAAATATAATTTAGTGTAGTCGTACTTATATTTTTAATGACATGTCGTATCTTATTCCAAAGTATTTTAATGTGTAAAGTTCGTCTTGTTTTTTTAATTATGTATTGAGACTTTATTATATAATCGCATTTTCATTCAAGAATATATCACATTCTAGTTATCCAATAAATTGTTTATTTATTTAATATTTAAAATTAATTTTCAAAAAAATAAAAAAAAAAGAAAAATAGGGAGAAGGCGCCGGTTGGCCGAACAAAAAAATAAAATCTGCAGAGGCGCGCCTTGGGAGAGGTGCCTTCTTTATATGGGCTAATTGTGGCATTTGCCACAAACCGCCAAATAAGCCTCCTAAGTTGATCCACCAGGCAAAGTGCCTTTATTTATGTTATCATAGTGGTCTGGGCATGAACAACTAGTATTGTTTGCTTAAAAGCATATGATGCAAAGTAATGGGATTCCATACATACATATATGCATATATTCCGAAATTTTGGTTTTGATAAAGTGTGTGTCGATCCGACTTTGACCAAATTTTGGTAGCTAAATATTTGATTATGGAGGAATTAAATTGTATAAATTAATCTACGTTTGAGTAGATGTTCGTAGTATTTTTTATTTCTCAAAACCGAATTTCGGTGAGTGAGAAATTAATACGAATATAGCCACACAAATGAGCATTATGTAAATGTACATGAAAGCATTTGCCTTATCCCACATGGAATACAAAACATTGTTTATCTTAATTTATTTATTAGAAGGTGTCATTTATTGTAAACTATAACACAAGTCGATTATTACAAGTGGGCCACACACGCAAGCATGCCGACTCGAAGCCCTTTGGGCCCGGTCCATTAAAGTTTTGCCACACGAAAATGGATCGCGGATGCTGGATCGTTGGAGCCCAATGAATCGGGATATTGTAGGTGTCGATTCATGATGCTGGAGTTAGTAACTCCTGCAGTAGTGGTCACCCGAAGAAAGTCCACAACTTGTCCGTTATGCAAGAGTGGGGTGTAACACTGGTTGTTACAATTGGATTAATGCACACTACTTATAGTTATCTCCGTATGTGATGGTTGGCTATAAATTCATTGATGTGCATCGCAGATTTTACATACGTAAAATTCATAAAGATTATTCATACCTCAAAAAGCAATTTTTACGCATTATGCACTTAAGTTCCGCAACCAATCTTCAATACATTTCTGTCCCGGAGGAGCTTTGTGTTAGTGGTGTTACTACACAAAAGAAGAAGTCATTTCATCTTTGAAAGCAATACGTCAAACCGTGAGCACTAGTCGGGCGTATTGCTTCTGCGAAAAGAGATTCTTCTCGACTCGACTTTTCTCGATTATTCTGTTTGAGAAAAAGAGTAATAGCTAGTTCTACTTTCTCGTAATGTTTTCCATTTTCTCGTTGTAAGTTTGTCATCTCGAATGCATTCCGATTTATGTAGACTTGGAAACAACAATCGCAAAGTAATTAGTTGATCTTCACGATGGCGAGCGCAAGAAGAACCCCGATAATCCTCCCGCTCAGCCGAGAAACCGAGAAGTTCAGCGGGTTTCGACTTTAAGAGTGGCGAGAAAAATGCTCTTTACCTCACCAAGATGAGCCTAGTAAAATATCCGACCGAGGACGCTCCAACGAAAATGAGACTAATCTTTGAAAAATGTGTTACGTTTGATGCACGGGTCCAGCAATTTCGTGCCGTAACTATATCCTAAACGGACTTAGTGATGCACTTTACAATGTGTATTGGCGGCGAAATCCTTCAAAGAATTATGGGAATCTTTGGTGAAGAAGTACAAAACCGAGGATACCTAAGCACAAAGAAATTTGTTATCGGTAATATTGAATTTTGTAATGGTTGATTCTAAAACCGTGATAGAACAAGTGCGAAGTTCGATTAATCCTACATGAAATCTCTGTTGAGAGAATGACTTTGCTTGGAGGCATTCAAAGTGGCCATTTCAATTGAGAAGTTACCCCAAGTTGGAGGAATTTCAAGAATTATCTCAAACATAAGCAAAAGGAGATAGATTTAGATGATCTCGATTGTCAAACTCATAATTGAGATAGACAATATGAGGTTCAATCTAAGTCCAAGCTTGTCCCTTTAGAGTAGAAAGCCAACTTGATGGAGCACAATTCATCAAGTAATTCGAAGAAAAGGCCTAACGATAAAGGCAAGAAATCGGCAGCTGAAAAGTTCCAGGGAACTTCCTACAACTGTGGCAAACCGAACCATATGGCAAAGGACTGTCGTCAGCCAAAGAAAAAGAAAACAAAACCGCAGTCCAATGCTAATGTGGTTGAAGAAAGGGAGCTGACAGACGTTGACATATCGGCGGTGGTGTTTGAAACTAATTTGGTGGATAACCCGAAAAAATGGTTTGTGGATACCGGTGCCACTTGTCATGTTTGTTCTGATCAGGATGCATTCTCTTCTTACATCCCATCGACCGGAAGGAAGCTCCATATGGGGAATCACGCCTCTCCTAATGTTGCCGGCGTTGGAATGGTGGTGCTAAAGCTTACTTCGGGAAAAGATTTGAAGCTGAAGGATGTGCTGCATGTCCCAGACATCCGCAAAAATTTGGTTTCAGATTCATTGCTGGTCAACCATGGGTTTAGACTAGTTTTTGAGTTTGAAAAATTTATATTTATCAAATTTGGACAGTTCCTTAGTAGAAGTTATCTAGACAAAGCACTGTTCAAAATGAATGTAATGACTATACACCGTTTTGGCGAGAATATGAATAAGAATGAATCTTCTTCTATTTATATTGCTAAGTGCTCTAATTTATGACATATTAGATTAGGACATGTAAATCTGAATACTATAAAAAGATTGGTAAAGTTAGAATCAATTAATTTACCTGAAGTAAACTCACAAAAAAAAAATGTGAAGTTTGTGGTGAAGCTAAAATGGCTGAATTACCTTTTCACTCGGTTGAAAGGAGCAATCCACCTTTAGAGTTGATATACACTAATGTGCGTGATATAATATTTGTGCAAACTAAAGGTGGTAAAATTATTTCATCACATTTATTGATGATTGCACAAGGTTTTGCTACTTATACTTGTTAAGAAACAATGATTAAACATTAAAAGCTTTTAAGAATTGTAAAATGAAGTTAAAAATCAACTCAGCTCCTGGATTAAAATAATTTGGAGTGATAGAGGTGGCGAATATGTTGCTAATCGAGCACAATTCATCAAACAACATCACCATATTAATCACCTAACTGTCGTTGAGCGCAAAAATCGGATTCTAAAAGAGATGATGAATGCCATGTTGATAAGTTCCTGACATCGTGTGTGGGGAGTTGTTTTAACAAATAACCACATATTGAATAAAATATCACTTAAAGGGAAAGATAAGATACCTTACGAGTTGTTGAAAAACCGTAAGCCTTCTTATAAATATCTTAAAGTGTGGGGGTGTTTGGCTAAGGTAGCAATACCTGAAACAAAACAAGTTAAAATTGGACCAAAGACAGTTGATTGTGTCTTTGTGGGATATGCATACCAAAGTAGTGCATATCGTTTATGATACATAAGTTAGAAATTCAGAAATGATTGAAGGTATCGTAATCGAATCAAGGAATGTTGTATTCTTTGAGGATGCCTACCCTTGTAGAGAAAAATTAGGAGTGAGTACTAATAAGAGAACTCAGGAAACTGCAAGTGGTGTAACACCAAGTAGTGAAGAACCGGGATGCGGTAAGAGGTCTAAGACGAAGTCTTTTGGACCTGATTACATAACATTCATGTTAGATGGTGAGCCAAACTCAATTAAAGAGGCTCTAAGTAGTCTAAATGCTCCGATATGGCAAGAAACTATCAATAGTGAAATCGAGTCCATTCTGCAGAACCATACTTGGGAGTTAGTTGATCTCCCTGCTGGTCATAAACCTTTAGGATGTAATTGGATCCAAAAGAAGAAGTATAAAGTAGATGGAACTATTGATAAATATAAAGCTCTGGCTTGTGGCCAAAGTGCTTTAAGCAAAAAATAAAGATACGATTTTTTTTATACTTATTCTCTAGTAACGAGGATTGCATCTATTCGCATCTTTTCGTGATTTTCGTCGATTCTTTGACAATCTAGAGATTCATCGATGGATGTCAAGACGGTGTTTCCGAATGGAGAGATGGATCTTTGAAATCTACATGGAATAACCAGATAGGTTTATTGTACCCGGTCAAGAAAAGAAGGTGTGCAAGTTAATAAGATCCTTATATAGACTGAAACAAGTTCCAAAATATTGGCATCTTAAGTTTGACAATACGATGTTGTCAAATAGATTCAAAATTAACGAGTGTGATAAATGTGTTTATGTCAAAAGGACATTGGAAGCATTTGTCATAGTTTGTCTATACGTAGTCGATTTGTTAATCATGGGCAGTAGTTATGATACTATCATGGAGACTAAAATAATGTTAAAGAGGAACTTTGACATGAAGGATATGAGGATTAATTCGCCGATGTAATCCTCGGGATAAAAATCGCCAGACTCTCGATGGAATTATCTTGTCACAATCCCATTATGTGGAGAAAGTGCTCAAGAAATTCAATGCTTTTGACAGTTCTCCGTCAAATACGCCAATTGATTTAAGTGTAAATTTGGTTGCCAATAAAGCAGAACCAGTGGCTAAGATGGAATACTCACGTATAAGAGGCAGTCTGATGTACATCGCAAATTGTATACGTCCAGACTTGGCCTATCCTATAAATATGTTGATAGGTTCACGAGCAATCCAAGCCATGAGCATTGGAAAGCGTTAACCAGGGTGTTAAAATACTTGAAGTATACTCTGGATTATGAGTTGTACTACTCGAGATATCCAACTGCATCTTGAAGGGTATAGTGATGCTTTAGTTGAAATTCGGATTCGAAAGATTCTTATTCCACTAGTAGATACATATTCTCCATGGAGGTGGTGTGGTATCGTGAAGTCCACGAGCTAAACGTGTATAGCTTTGGTCCACCATGAAATCGAGTTTATAGCTTTGGATAAAGTGGTGAAGAAACCGAGTGGTTTCGAAATTTTTGGAAAACATTCCATGTTGGAGGAAGCATGCGCTTTCCGTGATGATTCATTGTGATAGTCAAACGGCTATAGGAGGGCACAAAGCAATATGTATACAAGAAGTTCTCGACATATTCAGATACACAATCATTAGACAGTTGATCTCAATGGTGTGATGTCAATTGACTATGTAAAGTCAAAAGACATTTGGCGAGATCCTTTGATAAAAGGATTGAATCGAGGAATAAGCTTAAAGTCACAAAGTAGAATAACCATCATAGTGGTAACCCAAACCATGATGATCAAGATCCCAAGAACTTGGTTCAATGGGAAAACTAAATTGTGAATGTTATGTTGTAACACTTGGAGACAATGTTTCAACCCATCCACAAAGCAATACTTAAGTGTTGTAACACCCGCAGTTGTCTTTGTGGCTAAGTCATTTGACTTTTAATGATTCCTACACCTCGTTGAGGTTGAGTATTGCGGGATACTTAGATAGAGTTCACATATATAAGTGAGAAGTGCGGGCCTCTTTAAAGTAACACTTATGAATCCAAAGACGTGTCCATAGACTAAATGAACACAAAACCCGTAACAAAGGTGTTGAGACTTTATGTGTTAATATTGTTGACTCGGTATACACTGTGGAGGAATAGTTCAAGGCATTGCGTCCATTAAGCCGCCAGTGTACCCGATAGTATTGACTACGGAAGGTTCAAAGCCACAAGCTACCTTTCCGAATGCAATATTGTCTCCTGAGGACTGGTTTGCGTGTCTACATTCATACATGCATTAATTTTCACTCATGTGGGGGATTGTTGGAAATTTTGATTTTGATAAAGTGGGTGTCGATTCGACTTTGACCAAATTTTCGATGGCTAAATATTTAATTATGGAGGAATTAAATTATATATTATTAATATACGTTCCAAGTAGATGTTCGTAGTATTTTTTATTTCTCAAAATCGAATTTCGGTGAGTGAAAAATTAATACATGAAGGTAGCCACATAAATGGGCATTATGTAAAGGAGATGGAAGGTTTTGCCTTATCCACATGGAATATGAATCATTATTTATCCTAGTTTATTTACTAGAAAATGTTATTTGTTGTATAAACTATAACACAAATGGATGATCACAAGTGGACCCAGCGCATGCGCGCCGACGCCGACGCCCGCCTGAGCTGGTCGGCGACCTTGGGCCAGGTGCAGTCCGGACATTGTAGGTGTCCAGATTTGTGTGACTGTTGGAGTTAGCAACTCCTTAAGTAGTGGTCACTTGAAGAAAGCCCACTACTTGTCCATTATCTTTTGAGAGTGGAGTGTAGCACCTAGGATGTTGCAATTGAATTAATGCCCACTACTTATTATTATGTCCTGTAGGTGCTGGTTGACTATAAATTCATAGTTGTGCATTGCAAAATTTACACAGAAAATTCATAGCATTACTCATACCTCAAAAGGCAATTTTTCTGTATTCTGCACTTAAGTTCTGCAACAAGTCTTCAATAAATTATTGTTCGAATGAGCTTTTGTGTTAGTGGTGCTACTACATAAAAGACATAAGCCGTTTCATCTTTGGAAGCAATACGTCAAACCGTGAGCACTAGTCGGGACGTTATCGCTTTGCGGTAAGAGATTCTTCTCGACTCGGCTTTTTGATTATTTTGTTTCAGAAGTTGTAATAGCTAGTTCTGCTTTCTGTAATATTTTCCGTTTTCTGTTGTAACTTTGCCATCTTGAAGGCATTTCTGATTTCTGTACACTTGTAAACAATATATATATATATATTTAATTATGTTTTTTTTAAATCTCAAATGTTCAAGTAAAGTTCCCAAATGGAATCGTATAGCTATTTAATAGAGTATTTTATCAAGTATTTTGATATACAACACTGATTTAGGAAGTTGGTAAATTGGATGTACCTGACCCTAGGGTCCTGGGGAGCGAGGTGAGATACTTTATTCGAGGGAACATCAAACAGAGCAAACATTAGGTTAGCCGGGGTGGTTCTCAGCTAAAGCCCTTCGAAGTTTAAGTCAAAACCAGGTAATTGAGGTATTACGGAACTAAAGAACGAGGTAATTTATAATAATCACCTCGCTCCCTGGGACCCTAGGTCAGGTACATCTAATTTATCTTCCTAAAACACACATGAATATCACGTGTATAAACTGATGTTACTATGGTACACATGGCATTTAATTATTTAGTGCATTCAACTTGGCGCTTTTATCTAAGCAAGCATGGCGTATCCTCACGAACCGTCCTCGCTCATTGCTTGAGTTTTTAAAGCAAAATATTTTAATAATAGCACATTCATGGAAGCCCAGCTCGGCCATCGACCCTCTTGGACTTGGCGTAGCATCATTCAAGGTCAAAGGGTTCTTAAGCTCGGGTGCCTCAAGCGTATCTCTTCGGGTGTTAATAGTAAAATCTGGGGAGATTCGTGGGTCCCCAAACCACTTTTCATATTGAGGTCGCCTCCCCCCGCGCACTTCCATCCTGATTCAACCGTTTCGACACTCATTGACTCGGATTCACATTCGTGGAAAACATCACTCATTAATGAATTATTCTCGGTAGACGAAATAGAATCTATTCTGTTGATCCCTCTCAATTTAGTGGTGTGCCCAGACCGATGGTATTGGTTCTACAATAAAAATGACAAATTTTCCGTTAAATCGGCATACCATCTCATCATGGACAATCCGCTTGTTTTCGCCGAGGCAGTTGAATTCGAATCTTCTAGTTTGAGGCCTTCTCCATTGTGGAAAAAACTCTGGTCTCTTAAGATTACATGACGTATTATCCATTTTGGATGGAAGCTCCTTACCCGCACTCTTCCCTGCTCGGATAATCTCGCCACGACATCTAACCCACCTCCCGATTTGTCCATTTTGGGTCACATGATCTTTCTTGGCTCATACATTTTTTCATGCCCAATTGCGGCAAAGACATGTATGGTCCTCACCGGCCTTTTAGACAATTGCGATGTTCAAGCAGGAATCTGGGGACTACCGGCTTAGGGATATCATCCTTGAGCGGCCTTCCGATGAAAGTGCATTTGTGTTTACCTTATGCGGTGGTATATGGCAAGCTTCAACAAAAAAACGTCTTCGAGGACACACACAGCTCAATTGGCATTGTTTCATCCGCTAGCCATATCCTATGCACATTTCGACGCTCGTATATGGCCGGAAAGACCCTCGCATTCCCTCCTACCGCACACTCACTGAAAAATTGCCCCCGGGGGTACCCATGTTTATTTTGACGGTGCGATCTCCACTGGGCGTATTGTGTGTGGGAGTGGGAGCTTGCATTGTTTCCTGAGATGGCAGATTTATTCAAGGTTTTGCGAAGTGCTTCCCCGGAATCACGAACCCTGATGTGACAGAGGCTCTTGCGCTCCGGGAGGCTATTTCGTTGGCCACAGAAGCATCCGTCTACCTCATTCCTTGGAGACTCAAAGATCTATCATTCTTTGGCTTCAGGATCTATTGAGCCTCTCTCTGACATTGTGACTATTTTGGAGGACATCAAGTTCATGACTGTTTCATTAAATTTTAGTGGTTTCTTTTGGATTCCTAGATTAGAGAATTTTATCGCCCACGAGTTCGCCCATTTTGCGAAATCTAATCTTTGTTCGGGGATCTCGTGGGACCATTCTCCTAACTTTTTGTCTCATTCGGTGTTGGACCGGTTCCAGTAATTTTATTATAGTTCCTTTTCTTTTCCAAAAAAAAAGTCACAACATTTTAAAACTAAACCTCCTATTTGATAGAAAAGGATATGATAACTGCAATGTTACGTAGAATTAATGGTATTTTCAGAAAATTCTCATCCATAACTTTAATTGATGTTACATAGAATAGCATCTTCAAAAGTTTAAATGCGAGGAGGATCTATTTGTATAATTTTATTTCGCAAGAATTTAGTAAGTGTAAGAAATTATTTCATCCACGTACATAGAATCTATGGTATAATATCTTCATCAGATACTTTTGATTGATTCCCAAGAAAGGCATTTTTAATTTGAATTTTTTTTTTGGGTTCCAATTTGATGTTTTATATTCTATTTCACATTTTCACTCTATAAATATGTCTAATGCATATGATTCATCATTTTAATATTTAGCATGCACGTCGAATGATATAATTCACATTAAATATATAATTAAAAAAAACTTTTTATACACTTGTCCTATTTCCAAACGGTCCTTCTCATAAGGAAAATGTTTGCTCATCACCAAGAAGGTGACAATAGATATATGCGTATATGGATAAGATAGTAAGATAAGGTTAGCTAGCAAATAAAAAATAAGAAAGATAAAAATATGAAGCCAGTACATTACATTTATATCCAACACCATGGCCCATACATCTATATTCATGGTATCCTCCTATTGGTCGTGCTGGTGGCTACAATCACTAAACAATTTTAATTTGATTAAATCTCTAAACGTTATTATATAGATTAAGTACAAATTAAAAGTTAAAACATAAAAATAAATTATGCATGTATTTCGTAAAAAAGGTTGAGATGAAATCTGTATTGTTTAAAATTATCATCAATTAATGTAGTTTATGGCCATGAGTTTAAAGAATGAACAAGTAGGCAAGTATTACTTATATGTTTATTAGGAAGGCTAAAACAATATATAAATGGAGCCAGAGACAACGTATAGAATACAGAATACACGCCATATATTTACGCCAAAAAACACAAGTAAAGAAAAAATTAATTTCAAGACTTTTTGTAGATGTTGACAGAATTTAATAATTTGGGATTCACTTTTTATCAGATAGAAATTAATGAAACTAAAGACCTTTTTAGCAGAAAAAATAAAAAAATAAAGGATATTTTTTAATATATTCTCAAATTCGTTAGACATGTATCCGATTACTTGATGGATATTATGGAAAATGGATGGTGAACAATGTGCACTACAACATAAATGACATTAGGTAACACTCAAAAAATGTTACTTAATGGCCATAAAATGTTACTATAGACAATAGGTAGCACTATTATGGCGCTGCACTTGCCCGTGCTACCTATAGTCTAAGGTATCACTTTTATTAGCTTTTAGTAACACTTTTTTCTAAGTGTTACATTAAGTTTTCTATTGGTAACACTTTGAAACAATATTTATAAAGTGTTACATATGAATCTTATGTAACACTCTTTTTGTAGCACTTCGTAGAAATACTATTTTTTGCCAACAAGTAGATTCGAACCCACGACCTGTTATGTATGGAAGTGGCAATTTGCCACTAAGCTAAGTTGATTCCTATTACAACTTTTGCTTTGTTTTATATATACACATACACACACACACACACACATATATATATATATATATATATTATATGTATATATAATATATTTTATATCTTAAAGATTATTTTTTATAATATATATTAAATTATATTATACACTGTATATATCAAATTTTATATTGTATAGTATATAGTTTGAAAATCATATTATATTATATATTAAATGACACAACTGATTAAAAATATAAAAAATATATAAAATAAATTTATCGACTGATAAATATTCAATCGGTAAAAATAAAAAATATATAAAAATATAAAATTAATTTACCGATAGAAAAAAAATTCTAACAGTAAAAAAATAAATAATAAACAAAATAACGAAAAAATAATTAATTTACCGACGGAAAAAAATCCTAAGTAATTACCGACAACATCAATTCTCATTGGTAATTTTTTTTAAAAAGTAAAAAATATAAAAAAAGGGTTAACGATGAAATTGGTCTCCGTTAGTAAAAATTAAAAAATAAATCAATAATAATAATAAAATATATACATGCGCATTTTCCGTCGGAATTAAGATGGAATTGATTGCCTTCGTAAAAAATAAAAAAAATAAAAGCAAAACTAAAATACTTTGTAAAAAGAAAACAAAAATTCAGTTAAAAAAAACAGAGTACATGATGTTTACAATTTTTAAGTATGGTGACATCAATTAATTAAATAAATCTTTGACATGATTTAATGATAGTTATATAATTTTGTGTTACTAAAATATAGCTTAAAAAATGTTACAATCAATAAAATATAGTGTTGCCAAGAGTACTTCTTAAATAAAGTGATACCTATTTGCGTTACAAAAGAAATAACAAAAATAAAGTGATACTTAAAAAGTGTTACTTATATAAAAGTGTTACATATAAGCGTTACATATTGATAAAAGTGCTACCTATTTGCGTTACAAAAGAAATAACAAAAAAAATGATACTTAAAAAGTGTTACTTATAGAAAAGTGTTACATATAAGTGTTACATATTGATAAAGTGCTACAAAAGTGTTACATAAATATTTTAATGTAAAAAGTGTTACAAATATGTGTTACATAAGTACCTTATGTAAAAAGTGCTACAAAATTTGTGCTACCTAATGTCATTTATGTTGTAGTGGTGTATAGACGCGTTGCTTTAAACTAACATAAATTAATGTGCTAAACTAACATACAACAATGTGATGTTTTATTTAATATTCTAAATAAAGTAAAACAAAATAAATTATTCTTCTTTTGTTACTATAAGAAAAAATCAGTTTACCTACTAATCTAAAATTGTTGGTAAATAGTTATAGTATTTTTGTCGGTAAATTTAAAAACTATTAGTGATCTGTCAGTAATATGAGCTACTTTGGAATTTTAATTATAAAATATTTATATTGTTTTTTCGCATTGGATATCAAATGTACACGTCAACACAAAAATGTTGGAGCTTACGCTTATTAGTTATTGGGTGAGGTAAAAAAACCTTAATACTCGGTCGAAAATCTTAGTATGGATGGAATTATTTTCAAATGCAATTTTCCAATTTCTAACTATTCCAGAAAATGAATGACTTCCTCTCTCTACTCTTTCTCTCTTCCCTCTCTCTAAGGAAAAAAAAAACCAAACCCTATTCCCCTTTTCCTTCCCCCAGCCGTCTCCCTTCCCCTCCCCCTCTTTCTCTTCCTCTCGTTTTGGTTTCTTCTCCAGAATGGAAAAAGGAGGGTGACCATGATTGCCAGTTTAGGCTGATGAACGCCATGAAGGCCTGCGATGGCCGGAAATTTTGGGTCGCCGACCAAAACCACCCGTATAATATTTTTCTTTTTTGTTTTAAGATCTGAGCTTTGGAAGTTTCTTCGTGGTGGCTGCCCAACTGGATGGTGGTGGTAGATTTGCGGGAGTGGTGGTGTCGGGATGTGGTTGTGGATTTGGGGGAGGGTGAGACCCGTTATTTCTTTGATTGTTAGGTTGTTATTTAGTTTTTTGCTTTTTTAGTTTTGTTGCTAGATTGTAGTTTTCTTATTTTGTTTGTGTATTTTTTGTTTTTCCCGGTTGATTTGCGAAACTCGTAGGCGGGTCAGTTTTATCTGTTTTGTAATATATAGTGGTTGCTCGTGCCCGATTTTAGTTTTTTGGTGTGTTACAGTCTCCTTTAAGGAGTGCTGAAGTCTCCCAGCGTGGAGTGGTTTAGTTTGGGGTGGGTAGTGTTTTAGTCCATGTTGTGAATCTGAATTGGTCTTACGAATTCCCCCCTTGGTTCTTAGTTAGTTTTGTCGGCTCTTAGACCGTTGGCTACATTTATAGTTGTAATTTTAGTTTTTGAGTTATTATTATAAAATACTATCGTTCGAAATAAAAAACTATTCCAGAAAATGAATTTATGTTTGTTTAAAAAAATTCTCAATAGAAATAAAGTCATTTTCACTTTTTATTTTTTATGGAAAGATTCTTTTGAAAATATAACCAAACAAGTTTTCACTATAATCACGTAAATCTATGTGAAAATACACTACAATCACGCAAATCGATGTCAAAAATACACTACAATCATGCAAATCGATATCAAAAATACTATAACCAAATATATTTTCATTTCTAAACAGAAATTCAGACAACAAACCAAACATATTCTCAATTCTCACACGAAAATCAATAAAGTTTGAAAATTCATTTTCCAACACTAGAAACTGGAAATTGGACTTGGAAACACATCCATACATCCCCTAATTTTTGGTCAAAAGTTTGGAAATCCCAATATTTTGCGTTCAAGTGCAACTCAATTGAATTTGAGTTTGTCTTTTGTAAAACGGTTGCATGGTGCGACGAATTGCACTTTTAGTGTAAAAAATAATATTTTTAGATTAAAAACTGATAATTAATTTGTCTATATACACTTAATTATAGTGTATTTACATAGGGTATCATTTTTTACACTAAAAGTATCATTTTTACACTAAAAGTATCATCCGTCGCACCGTGTGACCGTTTTACACAAATTTTTACCTTGAAATTTTATGAGCAATTTTGAAATTTCCAGTGAATTGAGATCTGATAAAACTCGAGAATTTTTTAAAGATATATGGTGACTTTGCCTAATGAAATTTAAAAAGGACCAATATTTGTATCACCAATCCTATAATTGCGGACTAAAATTGTAATATACCATTATAATAAAAAATTATAACTGATCGACACACGTCAATATTCAGCGTGAAGTTCAGATAAAATACAGCAAATATTATTTATTTACTCATCTCATTACACTTGTCCAGAAGAAGAAAAAAGCCAAAAAAAAAAGAAGGCATATGGTATCTCTTGATCCATACAGTATTCCAGTAAATTGTAGGCTTATTCGATCTTCTCTTCCAAAATTATATTTATCTTAAATTCCATTGCATGGAGTAATTCTGAGTGTATGAAAATTATTATATTAATTTTTAAGCATAAAATTTTGGGTTTTTTTTATACGCAAATGTAAATTACATAGTCCATTAAAAGTTCATGTAACAACGATCCGTATAGTGCAACAGAATTAGATGGAACACAATAAAAAATGATATCATTATTCTGACATTAGTGTAATGTATAGAAATACATATAAAATAGAGAATGAAATTAGATATTTGACTGTAAAAAATGAGCACAAAACTAAACAAAAAACAGCCTCTAATTCAATTAAGAAAATATTATTCCATTAATTATACTCCAATTTTGTAATTACTGACCTAAAACTCTTAAAGCCCGCCAATTTCATTTCCCCAATTGCCTGAGATCTCTTGCCTGTATAATTACGGCGTTATTTTGCACACGTATCATTCATCCGATATAATAAAATAGATATCTCAATCCAATCCTTCCCGAACCAGCTACGAACACGACTTTCTCACACCTTCAAACACTTGCAACACCCCATCAGAACCACCCGCCACCAGCGTGCACCGCTCCTCCGCCGTCTGCCGCCAGCAAACGCCGCTAACGAAACCCCCATTCCGCGGCTGCGCCGCCGCCGCCGGTTCAAGCCCGCGGACCCAAATCGGGTCGCCCCATCTCTTATCATACACAAAAACATGATTATCCTCCGACCCACAGCTCAACAACCCGCCATTTCTCCAAACCGATAAACCCACAAATCTCCTACTGTTCACGTGGCCTTTATACGTTCTAATCGGGTTTTGATCCTCTGTGTCCCACATCACCAAACACCCATCAACCGACGACGAAACGACGGTTTTCGGATCGAGAAATTTCGTATACGTCACGGCTTTTTGGTGCCCGCCTAGGATAAAAACCGGGTCGGCCATTCTCCTCGCGTCGTAGCCGTAGATTTTCCGATCCGCGCATCCGACGGCCACGATGTGTCCGATAAACGGGTTAAACTCCACGCTGCAAACCGGGCGGTTCGCCTGAACCGACGCCACACAGTTCCCCAAATCGCAACGGGTATCCCACATTTGCATGGTCCCATCGTCCGACCCGGACGCGCCCAGGGTCGGGTCGCAACCCGAGTAGTCCATGCTCCATACCCGTTTTCCTCCATGCTCGTCGCGCTCGAAAACGGGCACCCGTTTCTCGAGGTCGTACTCCATTACCACCCCGTCGTAGTCCCCGGATCCGACGACCCGAGAACCCGACCCGGGCTTCCATTTGAGGCTACTGAGTCTCGCCGGGGTACAGATGTAGAATTCGCACGCGGCGGCGTGGTCGAGGGTATAATCGTCATTTCGCCTCGGGGCGAGGAGTTTCTCGGCGCTGTAGATCCTGATTTTCCGGGCGATGCCGCCGGTGGCGAAGAGGGAGTCGGTGTGGTCGAATTCGACGGCGCCGATGGCGTCGGAACCGGCGGCGGCTGAGGAGGATGAAGAAATCACGGTGGTGAGATTGAAATCCCAGTCGCACCTGGGTTTGTCTTGCTGATCTTCAATATCGGACGGTGGAGGTTCGTTTTCGTCTTTTTCTTGGCCTTGTATTGTATTGGGGATGACTAAGGGCGTGTTTGGATGTTGTGGGTTTTGGAGGGGGAAATGGGACGAGAATTTTTTCATTGCCCATTCATATATGAGATTGATGCGACTTTTAAATTTATGTGGTAGTGGAGGAGAATTGTTCGGTAGGTTTTTTAGCTGCTGCTATTTTTTTCTTTTTCTTTTTGTAGGGATGGGGGTGGCTTTAACCAATGAATAGGCTTTAATGGAGGGCTAAGCTCAGCGTGGGAAGTATTGTGTGATTTTTGCACTTGTTTTACTACTTTTTTTCTTGCACAAGTGGCCACAAATTTGTATATAGCAATAATGCCCCTCTTGGTTTGTGATGCTGCTAAATTAGTAGATCACTTCAAGTTAATGATAGTCCAATCTTCTTCAGAGCTCGTAGAATCTTCGACTCTTGGCATTAGAACTAGTCTACAACATACAGAACAAGGTTAGAGGATCCCTGAGGTGATCCTAGGAAGGCTTCTCTGACCTCAAGTAGCGATTGTAGGAGAGTAAATCGAGAGCATGATAATGTATTTCGCAGTAATTGATTTAACTTACAAATGGGACATATGAACCTTTTTATATTTGGGTTAAGGGGCCGTATAGGCTATAAGACAAAGTAGGTGCGTAGGCCAGTATGGGCCGGATAATTATATTTGTAATCTAATAGTGATTAATAATATTGAATAATTAATAAAGTAATTGTGGAATAATGTGTAAAAATAATTAAAATAAGAGATATTGGGAAAAATCAATTTTGTCTCCGATAGTTTGCAAAAAACTTTTCAATTTTCAGGTGGAAAAAAATTATTTTTAATGTTTGTAAATGCTAGTTTTGTTTTTGTTTCTGCATTATTAATCATAATCTAAAATTTGAGAGTGAAAATATGCTTCTACCAACACATTATTCTCAACAACTAAAGTTTTTGTTACAATAAATTATTTCGTCATCGAAGCAGAGCTGTTTGCAAACACTCATTGAATAACCGGCGCTAGACTCTGAAATGAAATACATATTTTTTGAATACATATCCTAGAAGAGGAGGGAGTGGTGAGAATCGAACTCCTAATCTCTGGTCTGGGCATAAGAGTCTTAGGCACTGTACTACTATTCGATTTCCTGAAATGAAATTTATGATAACATAATAATAACGTTTAGACCAGAAGGCATCAATGTTATCTTGTTTATAATTAGTTCAACAACGGAGCGAGGGTGCTAGCGGCGGTGACCGCCCTCTCAATTTTAAATTTTATCATAATCAGGGGCGTAGTCAGCCCGCATGGTTACCCCTAGTCCAAAAAATTTTGCCCATTCAACTATTTTTTCCCCTTAAAATATATATGTATATATAATTTTTTTCTTCATTTTTTTCTATAGAGAAAGCGGGACAAAAAAAAATTTAGAGTGCGCGGGAGGCCGGGGAGGACCCCCTTTGGCTACCCCCTGATCATAATTATTATAACTTATATATAAAATTATTAAATTTTATAATTTTTGCCCACCTCAAAAAATAAAAAAATAAAGCCTCTTTATATATTAGTTCAAAAAAAAATTAAAATTCACCCAACTCATCTTCATTTTCTGGCACCATCCCTTATTAATTATGTTTTTTAATTATTTTCTAGTTATAGGTTAATTACAAGGCAATATCTTTAGTGCATTGTTAATGATTGAGCAGCAAATGATAAATCAACTATCCTTGAATGGAGGAATTTTTCATGTTTCTGGCGATTCTTTATGTTGGAGTTCTTGCCTCATTGGGGAATTGATTGTAGCTCAGTTGATCGAGTATTTATAGCCATACCTATATTGAGTTTGGACTAAATCCCACCAGTCTCACCCCTCTCACTCTCAAGGCCTTGTATTAAAAATAAAATATTCTCGCCTCCTTGGCATGAATGGCTGAATGAAAGTTAAAATCAAGTAGAAATAAACACATAATTAATTATTAATTTATTAGATTATCGACTAATAATCCATACCATAAGCCCAATTGGGAGATTAATAATAAAAGAATCGTACTTGCATTGTACTAGTTTATGTTTCTACATGCTAACCATGATTTTTCAAAATTTCAAAATTAATAATTAAATTAATTAATCAGAATATATAACTTTAAAAATTTCAATTAGTTATAAGAGTTGTGAGCTCGCCACTAATTTATTTGTGAACCAAATCAATCATATGAACAAAAGCAATCATACACTAACTTGAACAAGTTTATTTTTTTAAAATAAAAAGTAATAATCTACTTGTTAGAATAATATTTATGACATTTGGAGATTTTCCCAGAACCAATTGAGATCCTCTATTGCATTTAGTGTTTCATCTTCTATTTTAATGATATCAATGCATATCACATGTACATGACGACGTTATTTTTGTACACGTGTCATCATTTGCACAATTCATAAGAGTATAAGATCAAACATAAAATAGAATACGAGATCTTGATTGTCCGAGAACAAACGTGCATGTTATTTTTTTTAGTTCAAAACTTTTTTTTTTCTTTCTTGAATATTGTTAGCGAATATGGGTTGAAACTTAAATCAAATATTTTCATATATTAGGTGGATCGAGTATACCTATTTGCAGCGGAACTATCGATCCACGTAGCCAGGATTGAGCCCGTCTACAAGCCTCATTTTGATCCATGATTAAGCCATCTATAAGCCCCGACCCTTTTGATTGAACCACGAATAAGATCACGAACCATCTTTCTCATTGGTGTAAATAACTACTAGAGTTATTCACTTTGATATGCACACCTTAAACTCTTGGAGAACTTTGGTGATGCTCCAAGAAGAAAACCGTAGAGAGAAATTTTAGGAGAGAGGTCATTCATTCTATGTGAGAGGTGATATTTTCAATTCGACTGATATTATAGGGAGAGATATCAAAATATATCTCAATCCCATATCTCAGTTAGCAGGGCCGGTCCTCACCTTTCGGGGGCACATGACGAAAAGAAAAAAAAAAGTTTTTATAGAGATAGCAAAATAAGAATATTACACATGCAATTTTTCATTTTTCACAATTCAAATTACTGAAACTAGAAAGAGTGCACCACTGGCAAACTTACCAAAAAGCAATCAAATAATTATTTAGTAATTTCAGATATTCTAGCATTTTGCGAATCAAAATCAACAAAAGATCTTCAAAATCAAGTTTTTCCAACATTTTATTTTCAATGCATGCATATGGGACATAGACTCAGTTGACCGCAAGTAATACTTTATCAATTTTAATTTTGGAAAACTTTTTTCTGCTGAGAGATCTGTTGTTGTAGTCTAGTTGTATGAGAGAAAAAAATGTAGAAGATAATTCTAGAAATTGGAGAAGATATTGAATGATCTTCCTACTTTATTTATTTTTTGGAAAAAAAAATTAATTAAATATTATATGGGCCTCAATCAAATAAGCAATTTTTATAACCAAACCAATATTTTCTTTTACAAAATTTACAAATATAATAAATTATATATAGTTGTATATTATATATATACTCATATATAATTTGGGCCCCAAAAAATTGGGGGTCCTTGGCGGTCGCCCACCTCGCCACCCCTTAGGGCCGGCCTTGCCAGTTAGAGTTTTGATGGGAGAGATTTTTAGATAAACCTTATCTAAATATGACTCCCTATTATCTCGAATTTGAGGATGCAGACACCTAATAGATATGAAGGGATAATTACAAAAAGTACCCCTGAGGTTTGATTCAGTGTTAAAATTAAGGGGTATACTGCAATGATTTTATAAATATGAAGGGGGTTTTGAATTTTTTTTGCTTATGAAGAGTTAAATGTTAGACAAAATAAAACCTCAGGGGTATTTTTTGTAATTTCAAAATATAGCTGGGTTTTTTTGTAATTAGGTCAGACCTCAAGGGTACATTTTGTAATTAACCCTAAATATGAATATAACTTCATACACTTTTGAGTAGGGGTGTGCACGGTCCGGGACGGTTCGGAGATTCATAAATCTCCAGAACCGTCCCGAAGTTTGGAGATTTTAAAAATCAATCTCCAGAACCGAACCGTAGAAAAAAATCTCGACCAAACCGTCGAAAACTCGATGATTGATGCGGGGATTATTCTAACGGGATGGTTCGGGACGGTATGGTTCGGAACGGTGAAACGGAGATTAATCAAAAGTAAAACACACAATATAAGGAAAAATAAAAAATGAATATAAAAATCACCATATAATTATAGTCCATTCCTTTTTTTTAGTGCAATCTCAAAATAAATACTACAACCATAAAAGACAACACAATCACAAATTATAAATTCATAATAAATAATACAATCCCAACTGGAATTATATCAAAAATATGTGTTCTAATAACACATATACTTTTACATAACTCCATCCCCGAAAAATCAGCTCCATCACTCCATCAGTGAAACATCATCAATACATCCTTCACTAACCATTAATTATTTGATTGATTGCAATCCAATTCTGTCAATACCAAAATAAAATTAACCATTGAATAATATATGTCAAAAATTTTGTAAATCTAAAGCTGATGGTTTTTTAATTTACTATGGATCATTGATGTGTAATTATTGTATTTCGGATGTACAAAACTTTTAAAAGTATAACATATAAGTATCGACAATAAGGAAATTTAATATACATGTTGATGTCATGCTTTATTAAAACGTAGCAAATAATGAGAATAATTAATCTCCTTAATTATTTTCATTAATTCTCCTATAAAGAACTCAATTTTCAGTTATGATCAATTATATGTTGTTGTTTCACGAGTCACGTATCGTAAGAGTTTGAAAATATTAGTTTGTGACGAAGGTAAAATAGAATCAAACAGACGAATAATTTTGTGTATAAAGAAGTATTCCAAAATTTATAATTTTGAAATGTAGTTAACTTGATTTGTTAGAAGTTGTATTTTACGTTTTTATATTCATTAATAGTGTAACTCTTATATACATGCAATTTATGTGCCTTGATGGAACATGCCCGCATCATTGCAGCAAAAGACTAGTTAAATGATATAAATTCTTAGAAACTTAATATAATAATTAATTAATCATATCAGATAATTTTCTAGGTTAATTAAATGTGAGGTATCACAATATCAAAATATAAATAAGATAAAAATAATATATATGTATGTATTAAAAAATTCTTAGAAATCGGTTCTATCTTCGGATCTTCGGTTCGGTACGGAACGGTATGGTTCTCGGTACGGATATTTTAAAAATCTCCAGAACCGTACCAGAAAAATTTTCGGGATGGTTCGGTTCGGAGAAAGTCAAAAGGTCAACGGATATTTTCGGTTCGGATATTTTTTGGTTCGGGTATCGGTTCGATTCCAGTGATCTCCAAGTCCCGTGCACAGCCCTACTTTTGAGACCATTTCCATTTTCCAATAAAAATAATACAAATCAAGAAGCAAGCAATGATGGGAATTAGGATGACCACTTTAAAAAGACCCGAGCACGACTGAACATAAAGCAGAAACATGTAATAAGTTGAAATATGGATAATCTCAAATCACTTTTTGCTCATGTGGAAATTATTCACTATACTTAGAAAGGCGTGCCAGGCCCTCCTTTCTGCAAATGGAATAGATCCTCATTCATTTTTTACATCTGACGACAAAACTTGCAATTCTAAATATATTTAAGGGAATAACATCTTATACTCCATGATTTTCCAAAACGTACTTTTATTTTCTGCAGTACTATTTTATATTTTTATTTATATATTTTTCATCATTACTTTAACTCAAATATATATTTATATACATCTCGATCAACATAAAAATAAAGAATATATTTTTATACCTTTCAATTTTCATCTGAATATATATATATATATATATATATATATCCCATTCACTAATTTAACAGAATAACAATATAAATACGATTAAAAATATGATGTGAACTGATCAGACAAGAATACGATAATAAAATGACAATTATAATAGAAAATTTATTCCAATAATAGTTTATCTAGGGGAAGTTCGATGCTACCCAATTGGGTAACACCCAACTCAATTGAGATTTTTATATGTGTAGTCCAATCATGACATATATATGCATGTATATATGTGTTTTTAAAAAAAAAAAGTTAGGCGCATGTAAAAATCCTATTAGAGTTGAGCATTACCCATTTGGGTAGCATCGTATTAGTCGTTTATCCAGATACATTATTCGTGCATTTTCACGAAAAATACTTTACATAATCATTAAATTCCCAACAACTCATTCATTCTGTGTAAATTTCTCAATTTCACTTCCAAAATATATACTTTCTCAAAAGGGTATATAAAACAATAGAGAGATTTTTTTGGGAAAAACTAGCCTTGCAAAATTAATGAACCAAGCGGCTCGTGAGCTATTCGGAGCTTGGCTCTCGTTTAATGAGAGTTGTTAAAATAAATGAATCAAACTCAAGCTTGTTAGTAAGCTGGTGAACGGTCTCGTTAGTATAAGCTCGTACAATTTAAATTAATAGTTTGACTTTAATTTTAATTTTTATACATTTACAACTTATGATAAATATAGAAACGTACACTTAAATAAACTTATTTGTTTGAATAAAATTATAGATTTCAATATATATTATGCATTTTGGAAATATATAATTTTATTTGTATAAATTGAAGAATAATTTGATTAAACTGTGATATTTACTAAGCGTTTTATAGAATTAATTAATCCCAAAAGATTCGCGAATCATCAATATATTCAATAAGTTAAGCTCGAGTTCGACTCAGTTCGAATTCTCAAAACTTCGGCTTGCTCGGTTCGATTGCAGCTTTAGGATAAACTAGCTAGGGAAACTGTTTGCGTGCCTTTTGGTTATGGCAGTCGAAACTGGTAATAATAATTAATATTTTGTGCTACATATTTGTTGTTTCTATTTAAGTGGCGGAGAGACAATAGGAATGGTGGTTTGTTGCAGTGTTTTAAATACCGTACCGGTGATCAAACCGGCTAAGCCACCGGTATGCGGTTCAACCGGTCGGACCGGTTCAACCGCCGATTTTACCGGTTTTAATAAAAAATATTTATTTGAAATTATATTATATAAAATATGAATATGATTTATTAATATAGAAGGGAAAATTGTATATGTTTAGTTAAAACGAAAAAATGTATATATTTAGCTCAAAAATGACATAAATATATTAAATATTAAGTTTATAAATTCTATTTGTATAAAAAAAAGTGAAAAAAATACAAAAACTAAAAAAAAAAGCAAATTCCGGTTCAAACGGTTTTAGTAGTATGGCGGTATTGTCGGTTTGGCGGTATTGACGTTTAACCGTTAAAACGGTTATTAGGACCTACCGTCGGTCCGACCACCCAGATCCGTATAACTTAGGTTGAATCAGCGTGCAGTGTATTTTGAACAGTGGTTTGTTGCGTACCTCAAAATCAGTAACCTAAACTGTTTGTGGACATATAGGATGTTGGTAGTCCCTGTCTTACGTGGTCAAAAACAAGCCTTTTGTACTCTCAAATATTATGAAGTAAATTTTGTTCAAAGTGTACGGTGCCAATTAATTATTTTGCTTTTTGGTTGAATGAAAATAATGGTCATTAATGCCATCAATTAGGGCTAACTCACTACTCCTAAAGTCATGGATATGAACTCACTTGTATTATTAAAAGTGCAAACGAATTATATAAGTTGAGCTATTTATTTATTTAAGTTTATTTGAGTTTGTTTTATCAAGGTTACAGTAATTGTATTAAACTTGATTTGATTATTAACTTAATCAAAACTCAATCGAATCGAATATAAGTCAAGCTTGCATGAATAGTTGATCTAATTTTCTTTACACATTTTTGTATTGATAAGCTAAGATTTGAGTTTATAAATTGAACGGAAAAATATATTCGAGTTAGTTTGATTTGTTATACCAACGAGCCGAACTGAAATGAGAATCGAATAACTTAATTTTTTTTCTCAACCTTCATAATATGTGTTGTATTAATTGGCCCATTTTACATGATCCATTAATCAATAATTCAAGGCCCAGTCAGCAGCCCAATAAGCAACAAGCCCAATGTGTTGAACCCGTCTGTGAACTCGGGTCTTGGATTTGGACTGCGGGATCCGGATGCTTAGTCCGCGGATCATCTACTTCTTATCTTGACTATCCATTTTCAAGTTCTGATCTGGTTCGTTCATTTACCCTTTAAAAGCCCCTAACCCCGAAACCCTAATTCATAATTTGAGTGGGTTTTCTCTCTCTTCTCTCTCGATTCGTCTCTGATATCTTCGATCTATCTCTCTAGAAATCTCACCACCTTATTGGATTTATGTGTGATTCTGGGGTGTTTGTATTAGATCGGAGTGTTATCTAACTAGTTCACCTTCTTTGTGGACCGATTTCCTACTTTCTGAGTGAGATTAGGGTTTGGGTGGTTTGGAGATATTTTCTAGGGTTTTCTGGGTTTCGAGGGTTCATACACTTGGGATCTTGAGGGCTATTGTTGGCTTGGCTATTTGGGTGCCACATTTCGTGGTTCTCTGGTTGGATCTCTGGTGAAAACTTTGTGGTTATTGTGGGACAAATTGGTCCTGAGCCAAATTTATTTTATATTCGGTTTTAGGGTTTTATCCCTCATATTTTGTGTTAAGCTTTCTTTCTTGTACTTTTAGATTCAATTGTATATTACTTTCTTGCAAGTGTCTAGAGTACTGTTTTGTATAATAGGCTTTGAGTCTGTAATTTGTTATTCGGTACTTCGTGTATCGATCTATTGAGGGGCAGATAGATACCCAACAATATTCATTACAAATTTGATAGATATATGTATTAATGTAATCACTTTTTGTGAAACTCAAACATTTCACAAGTGCAAAGAACTCTTGCTGCCACATTTACGGGGAATTGTTAAGTTTATCTCCAATTTAATTATAAAAAAATTGTAATTATTAGTTAACATGAATAAAGTGCAACAATTAAATTAAATATGAAGATATTTCATATTATATATAAAATTTCTAAAAAAACTAATTGCATGTAGTTTATTTTCATAAAAGAAATTAACTAACTTGACCAATAAAGTTGTGATGGGGACACTATAATTATATATCGTTGAAAGTCTTCCAAATCCCACACGTACTAGATATGCATGCATTAATATTTAAGAAGAAAAGTCATACGAAAATAGATTTGATGTTACTATTATTCTATCATTGGGGTCTTTTGTATTAAATTCTCCATCTTCTGTACTTCAGATAAAATTGTGGCTTATCGTGTGCCAGCGAGTGTCTACATCACCATCTATGAAAAATGTCCTATTCCCTCTCAATTCTAATTTTAATCTATGGTAAATAAGAGTTGAAAATAATATATTTATCTCAAACTTATTACTTACAATAAATTTCAAAATATAAATAGTTTTTCTTCAAATGATTTCTATTTTCTAAAACCATTCAATGTGAGGATATGATATTAGTAACTACCAACTATTATTTTTAAGGACATGAGCAAAATTACAAAAACAAAATATATTTTTTTGGGAAGAGGGGCATTACTTTATATACATTATTACATTATTTCCTTAAAAAAAGTTACATTAATTAGTGATAGCATATTATATATCAATAAAAACATATATATTTTTAGAAAATAATGATAGTTTCAGGCAATGTAATTAATGTAGAAGCCATTGACAAAAGAAGATATAGGACCACAAATCCACAATAAATTTGGTGTAACTTTTTGTACCAAAATTTAATGTTTTGCTATAAATAATCTTCAATACATTAAACCAACTGGATATTTTAATTTATATTTTTCGTTTGATTATCAAAAAATAATTTATTTATAAAATTATATAATTACTTATATTTTATTACTACTTAATTGCACTTCTATTTTAATTGTGATTTAAAATGTCTTTTACTTATTATTTGTTATTATAATGTATTAAAAACATTAATTATGAGGTTATTATTGGCTTATTGCGACAAATTATTGCAAATGTCATTGCAAAATATATAACTCAAATTAAATTAAATTGTCAATTGATCAAATATAAATTATGGTATACTATATGCAATATGGTAGTTTGTTATGTTATTACTTAATTAAAATATAAGTTTAGCCAACCAATTTCTCATTTGAAAATAGAATCTCACTTGGAAAAACACAAAAAGAAAAATGAGTGAAAATTTTGGAACATACGTACGTCTAATATGTATAATTCTAACAAAAAATGTAACTTTAAATTTTCATCTACTATAGATTGAGTTTAATTTGTTAATTACACCATTACATCAAGATATCAATAATAAATACAATACAAAAATCAGTCACCAATTAATTGTACAATAATGACCACAACAATATAAAATGAGACAAGTATTACACATATATAATGAGACTTAAATCCAAGATATTATAATATTTTGAGGCCTCAATTTTGACCACTTGGATAAATCTCGTAAACGTATTTATGTGTAAGAAATTGTTGCTTTTTTTTTTGGGAAACAATTGTAGCCCACAGCATTTAAAAATAATTGCTGAAGATGAAAGTCCCAAAATTAAGTAGACGGAGTCTGCTAGAAATTAATTTCTGGTAATTATTTGTGTTGCTAGCTATGGCCAAGTCTTGAAATTAATGGATATTATTGCATTTCCAAAATTAATTAAATATTGGGATATTCTGATAGTAGAGAGAGCTTCAATCTTCATAGCTCGTCTCGCCATAACTGTTGCCACAATTCATAATAAATAAATACACAGAGAGGGAGAGAGAGAGAGAGAGAGAGAGAGAGAGAGAGAGAGAGAGAGAGAGAGAGAGAGCTGATTGGGGTTATTACCAAAACAAACCTCAGTTTGGGGTAATTACAAAAAAATCCAAGGAAGTTTCAAATTTAGAGAAACACCCTAGAGGTTTGATTCAAAATTACATAAACACCCTAGAAAGTTTGATTCTGTCTTACAGACATTTTTACTCTAAGGGAATTCGATGACATCATTATATATTTTATAATTACATCTCTCACCAATTCTAAATGTCACAATTGGCCCAAACTTTTCGTCTTACATTTTACAATTACATCCCTCAATTTTTCAAAATATTGAAATAGCATGACGGGAAGTTGGGACTACTTGTAATACTAAGAAAAGTCGAGGGATGTAAATGTAAAATATTTGATGACGTCAGCAAATTCCATCAAGTCAAACTAACCGTTGCTACAAAATGTAAGACAGAATCAAACCTCAAGCGGTTTATGTAATTTTGAAACTCAATTGGGTTTTTTTGTAATTACTTCAAATCTCGGGGGTTTTCTTCTTTGGTATATACCTTTAATACAATAAAGGGTTATTGATTTTTTAGTACCTGAATTATATGCACTTTGCTGGTTCGATACCTGACATTTCCAAGTTACCAATTTAGTACTCGTACTTCACATTTTTTATAAATTGGTACCTATTCACTTTTAAGAACGTAAATGCCCCCAAGATTTTTTTAATTTTTGCTAAAAAGTTAGAGCAAGTCTCTTGTGAAACGGTCTCACGGATCTAAATCCGTGAGACGGACCTCCTAAGGGCTCCGTCTTGAGAACATGAACCATGAAAATAAATTTAAAAATAATAATGAACCATGAAGAAACAAAAATAAACCCTAAAAACATGAACCATGAAGAATAAACCCGGAAAACAAAAATAAACCCAAAAAATAAAAAATAAACCCTAAAAAAACTAAAAATCCTAAAAACCCAAATCAATTAAAAATAAACCCTAAAAAACAAACATAAACCCTAAGAAAAATAACCTGTAAAACTTTGTGTAAGGGTCCGTCTCACGGATCTAAATCCGTGAGACCGTCTCACGCAAGTTTTTGCCAAAAAGTTAAGTATTAATTAGAATTATTAAATTTAAAAAATAAGTTATTATTATTCAAATTAATTATTTTTTAAACTCGATTAAAAAACTAATTAAAAAATAATATATCAATAAAAAAAATGCTATAATTTTCTTATTTACTATATTAATTTTAAATTTTAAATTATTTAATTTTCATTTTAATTTTTAAAATTAGTTAACTAAACTAATTTATTTTTTCGATTAATTAAATTCTAATTTATGTTTATTAATATACTAATTTAACGTAATTAATTTTATTTTTTTCTAAAAATTCATTAATATTTTAGAAACTTCTTTTTACTTTTTATAAATTAAATTAAAATTTTAATTGATTTTATAATTTAAATAAGTATACTCAAAATTGTTTATAAATTGGTACATATTCACTTTTAAGGACGAAAATGCCCCCAAGAAACATAAGTATGAGTACTAAATTGATAACTCAAAATGTCAAAGAAAGTCCTATAGGTCAGTCTTAAAAAATCAATAACCCTAAAATAAAAGCACAAATGCTTGTGGGGTTCTATTGTGATGGAAATGCTAGCCTCAACAGTCCTATAATCACCTATTTTGCTATTATAAAAATCGTAAGTCAAAACACCTGAATGAAGTAATCCAGTCATTTCTTATTTCATCAAAAAACAGATCTCAAAATGACTAGTTTCAAAATTACAAGAAATTTGAGAAATACAATAGCAAAAAGGCAAAAGATCTCTTACAGATGCATTACAAGGACTTAATCATGGATCAATAGTCTTTGTTCCCAAAATTTTTGCACCAAAGCTGGGAGGGAATTGGACGAACAGGAAGATGTGGACGTTGCTGCAAGAAATTGTCTTGTTAACGCACAAAATATCACTTCAAAACAACCGAATGTAGGTTACAAGTTGTGACAAGCAATTTAGAGGATGAAAGAATAGATTTTTCACCGAAAGTGGGAATCAAAAGCAAGCTAGAATAAATGTGACGGCAGTAGACAGCGGAAAAAACTGAAATAAGTAACCCAAAAGGCTACATAAAACAGGGCAAACATAATTATACGCAAAAATTCTAACCTGCCATGAAAATCCTACTGAAAAGTATAGTTGAAAGAGTTGTAAGCACATAAAGCTAGACGGAGAATGATATTCCGCTCAGAAGGTTAAGGCAAATGTAGGATTTGGGATTTCCTATTACGTATTGTGTTTCAATATATTCACGTGGCATTCAGCTGGTATATTAAAACACCAAATAAACTTTGTTTTTTGGTAGAGATGATAAAATCAAGGGGTAATTACAACAAGTCTCCTGATGTTTGGGGCAATGACACCAAAAAAAAAAAGAGGTTTGGGGTAATTACACAAATAAAAAAGAAACACAACCAAAGAAGTTTGAAAATTAAAGAAACTCCCTTGAGGTTTAATTTCGTCTTACATTTTACCCCAACCATTAATTGACTTGACGGAATTTCCTAATATTATCAAATATCTTACAATTACAGCATTCAATTTTTCTAAATGTTACAAATAGCCCCAACTTTTCGTCTGGCTATTTATAATATTTAGAAAAGTTGAGAGATGTAATTATAAAATGTAAGACGAAAAGTTTGGGCTATTTTTATTTAGAAAACTTGATGAATGTAATTGTAAAATATTTGATGAAGTCACCAAATTTCCTCAGCTCAATTCACAGTTGGGGTAAAATGTAAGGCGAAAGCAATCCTCAAAGGGGTTATTATAATTTTGAAACTTATCAGTGTTTTTTTTCCTTTTTTTTTTCTGTAATCACCCCGAAACCTTAGGGGTAGTTTTTGTAATTATCCCTAAAATCAATACAAAAGGTTGGAGAGTAGAAAAGTGGCATCACTCATCAATACATCATTAAGAAGCTCTCCAATAGGCCTAATTTCAATCCAATCACTGACGGTAACCTCATTTCATGATCTATATGGGACTGTCGGTACGAATATCCTGAGGATATACTATTCTCAACTAAGAAACACGAGAAGCAGAGAGACAACTTAATATGCATAAAAGAACTGCATCAACTGCAGTAACAGGAGTATTAATACACTCTAACCACACAAAGGCGAGGCTCTGCATAGGGATAGTATCAAGGGAGACACTACAAACGACAGTTTGACAACATGAACAAAGACACCATGTTATTTGTTTCTTGTCTTTCGACAGAGATTAAGAAGCTCAATCATGAGTAATATATCTATAATGAGAAATAATCACATCCATACATGGGTATGACATTAAATATGTAAGTATAAATTGTTAGGATAGAATTAAAGACAAAATAGATTGTTGACATACATAGAGAACATACGCCTAGCCAAATACGCACAACACATATTATAGGCACATTTAAAATATACATCCGCATTGTTCACCATATTTACGTAACATTTATGTCGATGCGTTTGTCTCTGTTTTGTGTTTCGTTGTCACACGCATAAGAAAATAAGTATTATGTCGATTCCAAACGATACATTTTGTGACATTTACCAGTCAAACTTTACTGAATTTACTTATGGATAGGGCAATATGCCTATTTCTAGAGTTGAATGGGCCTAACTGTTAGATTAGAGTTAGGGAGATAAAGTATTATTTATCACTTAATTTTTAGGTTAAGCTGATAATGCATCTTAAATTCCACTCCGCAGGCAGCTGAACAAGGTTAAAAAAAATGGTACTTCGAAGCTCATAAAGCTCATTCCCAATTCCTAAAACCTCACTAAAACTCATCAAAATTCCATCTCACCTAAAACCCTACCATTTCACTCCTAAATTAGGGAACCCTAAATTGTGACAATCCAATACACCAGCACAATTATATACTTAAAAAAATAAATTTGACGTTAAATTTGATAAAGATAAGAACTCAACTGATTTAAGCCACATCCAATACTCAAATATAGAACTTCTATTTGTTTGTGTACCTCAAGCTGGGCGGATTTCATGGCGATTGGGATACAGATCAAGACAATGCCAAACATGGCGAAGGCGGTGTTGCGCTTCCAGTGCTTGGGGCGGCAATTGGGCCCACCCGTCATGCTCCACACTTTCCCCCTGAAATCACCGCCGTGTGCCCCATGAGTGCCCCCATCGACGTGGTGGTGGTGCTCTCCTCCGCCGCCGCCCATTTTCTGTCAACAAATATTTTTGGGTTGCGGGAAACTATGAATGAGAAGCAAAGAAATTGTAAAATAATTAAAATAAAATTGAATTGATCTCCCAAAAAAAGGAAAATAGAAATTGGATCTTTCTGATGTGTGTTTTATCTGAGAGACTGAGACGGGTTTTCTGGTGTCAGTGCTGAGATTAAAGTGGGCCTTCTTGGGCTTGGTCAATTGTGGTGGGCCAGCTAAAACTAAGCCCGATAGAGTGGATCTGGGGAAAAATAAAGGGAAAAGGACACAAATACCCGATTTTGGAGACCCAATACCAGCAAAATGCCCACCCGGCAGGGATGTTTCACAAAAATGCCCGATTTGGCCAAATTGTTCCCAAATATACCTAACTCAAACAGATTAGGATAAAACTACCCAATCTTGATCTTCGATGAATTGCAGCGTTTCCCCTCCAAAAATCACGGTGCTGATCACAGCAGGATCTCTCATCAAAAATACAATCCCAGAATACTAACGAAAAACAGAGGAAAGACACAGATTCGAGGAAACACAGATCGAAGGGAAAAAAACTCATTGTTAGAGATCACAATTCAAGATCAATATCGAGGAAGAAGAAGACCAAAACAGTAAAAAACGTGATTTGTTTATCTTGTTCGAAAATACCTTATTTAGATATATTTCATGATTTTCTGATTAAAATTTAGGATTCAATGTGTATTGGTCGAGATTGACATTGAATTGAACCGAGTAATTTTGCATGCATATCCAAAAACACGGAAGTTGTAAGCTTCAAAATACTTATTTAGTTCGAATTATGATCCAAAATCCTACAAACATTGCTTCTCGTGATTATTTAAGAATAAAACGTGTCAATCTGGAAAAAACTGAATGCGATACATACATTACGTGATTGTTTCACATATGTTTTTTTTTGTTTCACATATGTTTTTATGTTTCACAATTGTTTCGTTCGCCTTGCTTCGACATACATAAACATTGTTTCATTCATGTTTCATTTATGTTTCGTTTATGTTTCACTTACCCGACTATTCATCGAAATCCACAGTTGGATGGAGCAAATCCCAATGTAGTATACCACAATGGACAATGGGAGAAAATGGAGAGTACAGGAACTTTGAGATAACATGAATACTCATTCCACTCGACAAAGACATTCAAGACACTAAGGGGGATCTTAGAACAACAAATTCAATACAAGAAAGATATGGAAGATATGCATATTAGATACAAATTGACAGAGACTCTGCCACCATTGAAAATAGAAAGTGATTACAATCTCAAATTCTACCGGAAGTGAAAAGCAAAGAAACGGATGGATGAAGTTCCCTTTGTGCATAGATATAGTAAGAAACGAATCGAGCTTGGAAATAACAACACAACAAAATGTGAAGGAACCAAAGATCATACATGTTTCAACAAATGTCCATTTGTTTTTTGTTGTTTCATACATGTTTCATTTATGCTTCTTATATGTTTCACTTAGCCAATTTTTCATTGCATTCTACAGTTGCATGGTGAAAATCCCAGTTATGGTATGCCACAATGGACAATGGGAAGAAAATAGAGAGTATACCAACTTTGAGATAACAAGAATAATGATTCCAATGTACTGCACATTCAGTGCCCTAAAAGGAATCTTGGAACAACAAATTCAATTCAGAAAATTTGAGCTTAATTGTCCATCATCGCCTACGAGAAATGGACACGACTCTCTTTGTCGGACAAAAAATACTTTGTATTGACTTTCAACATCGTAGAATTATTGAATGCATCAACTATAGCGGTGAAAGACCTACTAGTAATAACTTTGCTACAGTAGGTGAGATCTTTAGTTCAAGATTATGCATGTAGACTTACATTGACAATTCTCTAAAACTACTAGTAAAATTACAGCATTTGGCATGCTCAACTCTGCGATTCTCGATGCATATGATCTTCTTAATCATGTTCTTGGAGTTTCTTCCTGTCCCCAAATGTTGCTCACTAATTCAGATGGAACTTCCCTTTTGAATCCTTATTTTGATCGAATTAAATGATAAACATCTCTGCATCTGTCTTTTTTCCTCGATCACCTCTCCAAAGTTGCCTCATGTAATTTTTCTTACTATTACGACTGAGATCTGGCATGCTTTGAAACTGCGATATCATTCTCTTTCTCGCACACATGTTTACCAACTCAAGATGCAACTGCTTACTCTGAGTAAAGGTTCTAAATCAATGTAATCATATTTGGATGAGGTAAAACTTCTTTCTTATGTAAATGAAACTGTAAAACATATCACATGAACTAAAAAGTTGAAGAGTATATGGGGAAAAACTACAATATTTCTCTAAATTTAAAAGCAATTTACTACAAACCTTTATCACATGATCCCCTGTTTCACAATTGTTTCTTACATGTTTCATTTATGTTTCTTACATGTTTCAACTGATTATGTCATCATTAAGATTTACGTAACAACAATTCTCTAAAATCATTAGGAAATGGAGGTAGAAACTCAATGTCGTTGTCATCGTCATCACCATTTTCTGACTTCAACTTAGCATGATTGTGAAAGCATCGAAGTCTTGCTTGTTCATTCTCTATCTTGAACGCTTCAACGTCCATAACCTTCCCAACAACGACATAACAAGCAACAAAAAATCCCACATTCACTACAAAAGAAATAAAAAAAATACACAGTCAGATATATAACACGACAAATCAAAAACAATAAAAAAAGAACAAATATATGGAAAATACATAAAAGAACAAAAGAAACATAAAAGAAACAACTTCAAAAACAACATCGAAACAAACGAAAAACTTCAAATCATAAAATAATAAAAAAAACACGAGAAAATTGGGTTCACTCCACCGTAAGTAATTAAACCTCTTCCCCGCCACCACCCCGAGGACCACGTTCAAATTCAAATCACCGAACCACTTTTTCATGTCCACCAACACTCTCCCGATTCGTCCTTCTTCTCCTTCCGAGCTTATAAAGCTCATGATAAGATCTGCATCGTAAGGAGCAAAGTCGAACATGGCGAAGTCGTGGCTCGAAGTGTTTGGCGGCTCGTAATCTCGTGACGGAACAAAACGGCGACATCGCAGGTGGTGAACAATTCTTTGGCTAATTTCATTGCCACCACCAGGGCTCGACGTCTGTTGGCCGGATCGTGAAAATTGGGCCGTATTTATCTGCCAGGGAAGCTAGGTTCATGTGAGGAAGTTCGGCGGAGGAGTCGCCAGGCATGAGGTGGAGGTGGCCTGTAAAAAGTCGTGCGCCGCCGGCTTCGGGTGGCGCGTTGGTTTTTGGCTTAGCCGATCTTGACCAGAGCAATATGTAATAGAGGAAGAAGAAGGCAATGGCTGTATAGATGGAAGAGCCGAAATATTCCATGGTTAGGTATTGACTGGATTCTATGGAAATGAAAGAAATTGAAGGAGGGTAAAAAACTGAAAGGAAAAGTAATAGGGTGGGTATATTTGTTAAGTCCAGGACCGGGTTGGGTAGATTTGTGATAGGTGGGTATTTTTGTCTTTTTTTAAAAAATCAGGGTATTCTATGTGATTTCCTCAAAAATAAATCTGAATATCCCTATTTGGCCTTTTAACCACAGAAGTTGGATGAGTATAGTAGATAATTGAAAAATGTTGTTTACATAAAGACTACTTAAAAATGTCCAAAAATTAGCAATATTTGAGTCATGAGGTGCCAATTAAAGCAACTTGTATTTAAAGCTAATGAAGGAAAAAATATGGTGGTAAGAAGATTTAAAAGAAAAAGTGGTAAAAAGAAATAACAAATTTTCTTTTTGACCATGTACATGTCACTCATTTTTTCTAGTGCCTTGATCTTGAAATAAATGATTTCCTACTTCTGAATTTGATTTTTTTAGTGCCAATTCAAATCATTACTGTTTTGAAATTCGGATCGGACCGACCTAACAATCGGGAACCAATCACATGCCCGGTGCGGTTATATATTAAAATCGAGTAGCTAAAAAACTATTGCCACCCGGTCCACGGAAACCGGTAACCCTATTAACCCAGTTCAAAAAACACTTTGTTTTATAGTAAATATATTTTTCTTTATTTTACTACAAAATTTGAAGTGAAATATGTTTAGTAAAATTGCATAGAACTTCTTTTTATATTCGTTATATTTATATATATATATATATATATATATATATATGGGAGGTTAAAATGAGACCACATATTATAGTGAGACAATGTGGACTCATCTCAACCCTCCTTTAGTTATATCAATTACTAAGATAAATAGGGGTTATAATTACATTAAATATTTAATTAAAGCAAAATAAAGGTATAATAGTCAAATTACCCAAGCGGGGGACCATCTAAATATGGAATCAGTTATAAGGAGAGAGAAAATCACGTGGGGAGAGAGAAAATCGCGATGGAGAGAGAAAATCACGCATGTGCTCTGCCATGCAGTATGTTGTACACTTAGCATATATTTGTTGTATATTTAACACTATTTTACTATATGTTTAGCATAATTTAATTGCATATTAAAATGGTCAAACAAAAATATGTGGGGACCGTGAATCAAGGAATCAATTATATATATATATATAGAGAGAGAGAGAGAATCACGCTCATTAATGTGTGGGATCGTAGATTAAGTAAATCAATTAGAGAGAGAGAGAGAAAATCACGTTCATTATTGTGATGTATATTTAGCATATATTTGATGTACATTTAACATTATTTTGCTGTATGTTTAACATAATTTTACTGCATACTAAAATGGTCAAACAAAAATATGTGGGGCCCATGGATTAAGTAAATCAATTATAGAGAGCGAAAAAATCACGCTCGTTAATGTACTGTATACTTAACATATATTTAATGTACATTTAACACTATTATGTTGTATATTTAATATATTTGTACTGCATATTATATTTGTCAAACAAAAAATAAGTATACAACAAAACACATATAAGTATACAACAAAGGACATATAAGTGTACAACAAAAAACATAATTATACAACAACATAAATACATACATAAAAAATTAACTACTTATACATCAAAACACATATAAATATACACCGAAAAACATCTAAGTATACAGTAATCCTCACTGCCTCATCGTAGGCCCTAGTTTTCTCCACGTCAGCATCGTCTTCTTCACCAAGGTCGATGGGCTCGGAATAAACATTCATGGTAATAACCAAACCCCCGGCTTTAGCAGCATCTCTCTTCAATTTCTCGAAGAAATACAACAACTTAATCTCGTCCCCACCACGATCGAAAATATCACCTACCTGAACAACGGTAGCGGAGCCTCCCGACCACCGATCATCTAGACCGATCAAATTCGCGAGCGTCAAGGCCTCCTTGGCCTTGGGAAGGTCGCTGTGGAGGTCCCCGATGGCAATTAGGCGGTTGGGCTGAGAAAACACTGTTTGTAATGAATTGTTCGACTTCTTAACCGGTTCAGTTCCGGAGGCAAGAAAAGGCCGCGTATTGACAGAGAAATTGTTTAAATGTCGACGAATGAGGATACAAGAAAGGGCGTTCGCAATCGATCGCGAGAATATCTTTGCTTTGGGATTCACTACTCTCCATTATTTTCTACCACGTTTCTCCGCGATAAAGCTTCGATAATGTTCTGATATCTTCCCCCTCCCACAGAAACCACACCACCACACTTTAACTCGCATATCCCCAACTGTAACCACAAACCGTAAATTCACTTCGGAAACAGAAAACTAATTGTAAAAGAAGAACATATAAATTTTAGATTCATTCTCACAATTACTTTCGTTGTTTGATTTTGGCAGACAATCTATTTGTTGAAATAACAATGGCGGCTGTGAGTTTGAGTTTCAATCTGGTAGGGGCGTTGAAAGGCCTGTTGGTTCTAGCACAATTACAAAATTACAATACTATCCTTTTCAGATTTAAAATAAATCAAAAATATTTATTAAATTGGGTAAATCTCAACCATCTAAAATTACAGATCTGTGAACAAGATTAGTCCACACTGTCTTACTCTAATTATGTGGTCTCATTTGATCTAATCCATATATATATATATATATATGTGGATATTATAATGTACTAATTTAATTTTATCATTATGTGTATTTGTTAGTTTTTTTATATTTATATTTGTCTTAATCTTTTACATGTGTACATATAATTCTATTGTAAAAATTCCCGCCTAGCCCCGATTAATCTCCGCCTAAGCGCTAGGTCCCCCCTGTCCGTCTATGATTTTTTTCCGATTAGGCCCGCCTAACCCCGCCTAGGCGCTAGGCCCCAGTCTGACGCCTAGCAAGTGTTAGATAAATGTTTTTATCATGATTTTGATGATTTTGTTCAAATGTGTTTTTAAACCAAAACAATGTCCCTAAATGTTGTCTAAATACTTCCGATCGATTTAAAATATTTTTACTATTTTTCGGAGTATTTCTTGGAGTTTATTTTCGATAAAAAAAATTGGACTACACATCTGCTTCAGGCTCGACCGGTCGCCCCTATAGGGCAACCCGTACCTGAGTTGAGTTTTGAAACAGAAAATGAGACGTAGAAGAAATCAAGGAGGGCGACGGTAGGGGCGACCGGTCGACCCCTGGGCGACCGGTACCTGGGAGCCCTCCTGAAGTTGTTGTCTTCTCTGTTTCGATTTTTAATCAACCCCAACCGGTCAAGATCAAGGGCGACCGGTCGCACCCCCTCCGACCGGTCCCCCTATGTAAAAACCGCAGAAAACCAATTTGAATCTTATCTCTGTTGTGCGCGCAAACGGTCGAACCCTATTTTATCAAAGAAACTATCCGTTGCATTTTCGCATGACTTTTTCCTATTTTGTGGGATTGATTTTTAACAGCTATATTGATGATTTTAAATGGTTTCTTTTGCAGCAAATCACTCCTCAAGGAGGAGCCTATGTCTGGGCAAATCTCTCCTATAAATAGAGGCTTCATTCAAACAACACAACATACTACACAAGCAAAGAGCAAACAAGCAAACTTTCATATATCTTGTTTATTAGCAAAAAGCACTTTCACTTGCACACATTTGAGGTCTAGGCTTTTAATTCTTGATTACACTTGTACTCATATTGTATCATTCACTATTGAGTTGTAATCTTGATTTTGGTCATCATTCAACATAAGACATCCTTGTGAGTATTCTTGTGGTAAGAATACACTTGGGTGATCTAGGTGATATGTGTTTGGAGAGTGTGGTACTCTTCAAAGGTGGTGAAGGAAGATTGTGGTAATCTCCTTGAAGGTGTTGTAAGAGGGTTGTGGTAATCCTCAAGGTGTTGTATTAATTTTGGTAATTAATAAAATTTCTTTTTCTTTTTCGAAACCCATCCCGGATATACTGGGGTGGTAGAGCACATAGTCCCTAGGTGGGGTGAAGCTCTTTAAATCAACATGTGTTGTTTATTTTCCGCATTTAGCTTTCATCTTTGCTTGATTGTTCGAAAAAGAGGGCAAAATCTGAAAAACTGAGATAATCTATTCACCCCCCCTCTAGATTATCGTAGCCACTTGGACTTACAAGTGGTATCAAAGCCAAACTCTTTGGCTAGCTCGTTCCGAGTAAAGAGGAAAGATCCATGGCTACGAATGATGCCCATCTCACCACCGGCGCCTCCATCAACAAGCCACCACTATTCGACGCCAACAACTACGCATTTTGGAAAGACCGTATGGAGTGCTTCCTACAAGGGTGCGGGTTCGACATTTGGAATGTGGTTGTTGAAGGAGTTGATAAACCAACCAAGAAATTGGAGGATGGCACATCGGCTCCTAAGCCTTTCAAGGAGTTCGATGAAAACGACAAAAAGGCTTTCTCTCTAAACGGTAAGGCCTTAAATATTTTGCATTGTTCTCTTACCGCCACCGAGTACAATCGCATAAGAGGCATAAGGTCGGCACATGAGGTTTGGGAAAAATTGGAGACTATATATGAAGGGACAAAGAAGGTCAAGCAAGCAAGAAACACCATGCTTGTTAAAGATTTCAAAAACTTTAACATGTATGATGGTGAAAGCATCTGTAAGATGGTGGAAAGGCTTGACAACATTGTCAATCCTCTTGTGGCCCTCGGTAAAGTCATCTCCGAAGAAGACAAGGTGACTAAGGTATTGAATGCTCTTCCCGGCTCATGGTCCAAAAAGGTGATGGCTATCACGGAGGCACAAAATCTTGAGACACTCAAATTTGACGAGCTCATCGGGAATCTCCTCATCTATGAAGTCTATCTTAAGGAGAGGAAAAACTCCAAACCAACCATCAATCAATCGGGTATGCAAAATATTCCTAAAGGTCTTGCTTCTTCTTCTAATAATGCATACTATGATAATGATGATGATGAGGAGGAGACGGCCGCACTTATTCAAAAATTTGCAAAATTTGTGAACAAAAATAAGGCAAGAAAATCGAGAGATAATGCTTGCTTTAAATATAGAAAACCCGGGCACTTCATTGCCGATTGCCCAAAACTCGATGAGGAGGAACAAAATAAAAAGAAACATTTTTCGAAAAAGAAGGCTCTAAATGCGGAGGTCAAAACTTGTGATGAATTACTTGAAACAACCGACGAGGAAGGAGAAACTGAACATGGTCTTATGGCCATAGATGATGAAAATAATGAGGTAATAGGGGCTATAATGACAATGGAAGATTCAAAATGGCTCGTGGACAGCGGATGTTCACGCCATATGACCGGGAGGAGAGAACTTTTTACCAACATCAAGCTCCAAGAAGAGGGTATGGTCATGTTCGGCAATGGCAAATGAAGAATTCTTGGAAATGGAGTAATTGGTAACTCTTCTTTCTCTCTTAGTAATGTTCTTTTAGTAGAAGGGCTTAAGTTTAATTTGATAAGTGTTAGCCAACTTTGTGATTCAAATTATGATGTTTCTTTCAATAAAGAATAATGCCTTATACTTAAAAATGGTGAAATTATTTGTGAAGCAAATAGAAAAGGCAATCTTTACAAAATTTGTACAAGTGATTTGGTTAGTCAAAATGTTTCTTGTTTAGTCGCCAATAATGATTTAACTAGTTTATGGCATATGCGACTTGGACATGTTGGATACAAGAATTTGAAAAATATTTACAAAAACCAACACGTGAAAGGACTACTCAAATTGAATTTTGAAAATCTTGGCTTATGTGACACTTGTCAAAAGAACAAATTAGTTAAAAGTAGTTTTAAGCCCAAAAATGAAATATTCCACAACCAAACCCCTACAATTGCTTCACCTTGATTTGTATGGGGATATTGGTACGACAATTCTAAGTGGAAAACATTACACTTTCGTTATTGTCGATTATTTTTCTAGATATACTTGGGCTCTTTTTCTTACCAATAAAAGCGATGCCGTTAATGAGTTTGTTAAGTTGTGTAGACTTATTGAAAATGAAAAGGAAGATATTATTAAGTCTATTCAAAGTGATCGAGCTGGAGAATTTGATGGTGAATTTAGAGTCTTTTGTGAAACTAAGGGATATGCTCATAATTTTTCGGCTCCAAGGACACCTCAACAAAATGGAGTAGCCGAAAGAAAAAATCGTACACTACAAGAGATGAGTCGGTCCATGCTCAATGAATTTTCACTTCCAAACTATTTTTGGGCCGAAGCCGTAAGTACCGCTTGCTATGTCATTAATCGAGTTTACATTCGTCCTAAAATGAATAAAACTCCATATGAGCTTTGGAAAGGAAGAACTCCAAATATTAGCTATTTCAAGATATTTGGTTGTAAGTGCTTTATTTTGAATACCAAAGATCAATTGGACAAACTTGATCATAAGGCCGATGAAGAGATATTTATGGGATATTCAACAAAGAGCAAAACATATCGAGTTTACAATAAGACTAGCGGGGTTGTTGAAGAATCCATCCATGTCAAATTCAATGAAGCTTCGGGTGTTGAAAGAATACCCAATGATGAGAGTGATGAAGAGGATATTATTGAACCCATTGTTCAAAATGATGCTCAAAATGATCAACCTACTACATCAAATGATCAACCATCCACTTCAAGTATTCCTCAAGAAGACAAAGGTGATACTTCGGATCTTCCCGTGGCTTTGAAATTTAAAGGAGGTCACCCAAAAGATCTTATTATTGGTGATCCCCTTGATAAAGTGATGACCCGAAGAAAATTTGCCGAAAAAGCTCTTATATCTCAAAAAGAGCCTAAAAATGCTAAGGAGGCTATTGAGGATGAGGATTGGTTTTTGGAGATGCAAGAGGAATTGAATCAATTTGAAAGAAATGATGTATGGGAATTGGTACCTTGTCCTCCTTCTCAAACTATTATTGGTACAAAATGGGTATTCCGAAATAAGCTTGATGATCAAGGCAACATTATTCGAAACAAGGCAAGGTTAGTAGCTCAAGGGTATTGTTAAGAAGAAGGTATTGATTATGATGAAACTTTTGCACCCGTAGCACGTTTAGAAGCTATTCGTATTTTACTTGCATATTCTTGTTATAAAAATTTCAAACTCTACCAAATGGATGTTAAATCCGCTTTCTTAAATGGTTTTATTCAAGAAGAAGTCTATGTAAAACAACCTCCGGGGTTTGAAAATTTTTCTAGGCCTAATGACGTTTATAAACTTAAAAAGGCCTTGTATGGTTTAAAGCAAGCACCCCGTGCATGGTATGATAGACTTAGCTCTTTTCTTTTGCAAAATGGTTTTACAAGAGGTAAAGTTGATACTACTCTCTTTGTTTTTTCTAAAAGGGCAAGATTGTTTACTTGTGCAAATTTATGTTGATGATATCATCTTTGGTGCTACTAATGAATCCTTGTGCAAGAAATTTTCTAAGTTAATGCAAGAGAATTCGAGATGAGTATGATGGGGGAGCTCAACTTCTTTCTTGGGCTTCAAATTAAACAATGACAAGAAGGTATATACATTTCGCAATCAAAATATGCAAAGGAACTTTTGAAAAAGTTCGGCATTGAAGAAGGAAGAACCGTGTCTACTCCTATGGCAACCAATGTCAAAATTGACAAAGATGAAAAAGGCAAGTCCGTGGATGAATCAAAGTATCGAGGTATGATTGGTAGTTTACTTTATTTAACCGCTAGTAGACTGGACATTCTTCATGCCGTATGCCTATGTGCTCGTTTTCAAAGCAATCCCAAAGAATCTCATATGAGTGTCGTTAAAAGGATTTTTCAATATTTAAAAGGCACTATTCAATATGGTCTATTTTATCCAAAGAATGAAAATTTTTCTCTTAAAGGTTATAGTGATTCGGATTATGCGGGAAATATTGATGATTGGAAAATCTTAGGATAATGTCAATTTTTAGGCGATTGCCTAGTTTCTTGGTTTTCAAAGAAGCAAAATTGTGTTTCACTTTCAACGGCCGAAGCCGAATATATTTCCGCAGCTTTTTGTTGTACTCAACTTCTTTGGATGAAGCAAACCTTAGCGGATTACAAATGCTCTTTTGAAAATGTTCCTATCTTTTGTGACAATATATCCACTATAAACATTGCTCAAAACTCGGTTCATCATAACCGTACTAAACATATTGAGATTCGACATCATTTCCTAAGGGATTGTGTTTCTAAACGAAAAATTGAGATATCTTTTGTACCATCTCAAGATCAATTGGCGGACATTTTTATAAAACCGCTATCTTCCGAGACTTTTGCATTTTGCATGTTTTTAAAACTTAGGGGCGAAAAATCGGATTTTTGGTTGAAAATTCGGATTTTTGTAAAACTGGCAAGACAGTGGGCTGATGAGGTTGAGGGCAACCGGTCGCCCTCAACCACGACCGGTCGCCCTAAGCTAATTTTTGGATTAAAACCGATTCATCTCACGCTTAGTCATTTTAACCCATTTTTGCCATTTTTTTCGTCCCTTTGCCAAATTCACACAAATTTCACTCTAAATTTGTTTTCATGCATTCAATTCATATCTTGGACCTTATATAGCATGTTTATCATCATCATCGCTCATCTTTACCGATCGAATGGTAATAATTTTCCTTTCTTTGCTCAATTGGGTTGAAACCTTGAGTTTGTGGCTTTCTTGTATATTTCTTGATGAAATTATCTTATGATCATGATGAGCTTAGTTGTTATATTGTATTGTATGATGCTTGGTATGATTTGGTGATGAAAATTTTTGGCTTGATTCATTTACAAGGGCTCTATACAACTTCTTTTATTTTTTACGCCCACAAAGTGTTCGATGAAATGTCACAATGAAAATTTCAACTTCTACATGATTCTCTTGCTTTCAAAAGTCTTATATACTTATTGAGATCATGTCTTGGTATACAAAACGAGCTTATGGATTTGCTCATGATACATTTCTCCCATTTCTTCGAATTTTAAGCATTCTTCTTTCAATGGTTGATATATCGTATTCTAGGCGCACTTTGATATACTTGTATAATGTTTTTATCATCCTAACATTCTTTTTGATGATTCCAAAGGGGGAGAAACAGGAAATTGGCTCGTTAGCTCAAAGAAGCTAATAAAAGCTCGTAATAAAAGCTATAAGCTATGGCTTCCTAAAGCCAAGTATACCTAGTCCATGGCTTGTATTATGGACTTAATTGCAATAGATTATAAGTATTTTGACAAGGGGAGCTTATTAGCTCATGATGTTTATGTGTATCCCGTAAAAGTTTGTTATAGCTTATGCTTATGCTTATGCAATTTTTCTTGTTGATGTGCTTATCAACAGGGGGAGCTTTTTATAAATTATTTTTAAACGGATAGTTCACTCGTAAAATCGGTAAATTATTTTGTTTTCAAAATCGTCCTTGTGAAAATTGTTTTGGTTTGTAATCATCAAAAAGAGGGAGTTTGTTAGATAAATGTTTTTATCATGATTTTGATGATTTTGTTCATATGTGTTTTTAAACCAAAACAATGTCCCTAAATGTTGTCTAAAGACTTCCGATCGATTTAAAATATTTTTACTATTTTTCGGAGTATTTCTTGGAGTTTATTTTCGATAAAAAATTGGACAACACATCTATTTCAGGCTCGACCGGTCGCCCTATAGGGCAACCCGTACCTGAGTTGAGTTTTGAAACAGAAAATGAGACATAGAAGAAATTAAGAGGCGGACGGCCGACCGAGGTGGTCGACCGGTAGGGGCGATCGGTCGACCCCTGGGCGACCGGTCGACCCCTGGGCGACCGGTCGACCCCTGGGCGACCGGTACCTGGGAGCCCTCCTGAAGTTGTTGTCTTCTCTGTTTCGATTTTTAATCAACCCCAACCGGTCAAGATCAAGGCGGCCGTGCCGCCCCTCCGACCGGCCCCCCTATGTAAAAATCGAGAACCAATTTGAATCTTATCTCTCTTGTGACCGGTCGAACCCTGTTTTATCAAAGAAACTATCCGTTGCATTTTCAGTGACTTTTTCCTATTTTGTGGGATTGATTTCTAACAACTATATTGATGATTTTAAATGGTTTCTTTTGCAGCAAATCACTCCTCAAGGAGGAGCCTATATCTGGAAATCAAAGCCAAGACCTCTCCTATAAATAGAGGCTTCATTCAAACAACACAACATACTACACAAGCAAAGAGCAAACAAGCAAACTTTCATATATCTTGTTGTATTAGCCTAAGCACTTTCACTTGCACACATTTGAGGTCTAGGCTTTCAATTCTTGATTACACTTGTACTCATATTATATCATTCACTATTGAGTTGTAATCTTGATTTTGGTCATCATTCAACACAAGACATCCTTGTGAGTATTCTTGTGGTAAGAATATACTTGGGTGATCTAGGTGATAGGTGTTTGGAGAGTGTGGTACTCTTCAAAGGTGGTGAATGAAGATTGTGGTAATCTCATTGAAAGTGTTGTAAGAGGGTTATGGTAATCCTCAATGTGATGTATTAATTTTGGTAATTAATAAATTTTTTTTTTTCTTTTTCGAAACCTATCCCGGATATACTGAGGGTGGTAGAGCACATAGTCCCTAGGTGGGGTGAAGCTCTTTAAATCAACGTGTGTTGTTTATTTTCCGCATTTAGCTTTCATCTATGCTTGATTATTCGAAAAAGAGGGCAAAATCTGAAAAACTGAGATAATCTATTCACCCTCCCCTCTAGATTATCGTAGCCACTTGGACTTACAGCAAGTGCCTAGCGCTTTTTACAATATTGACATATATAGATATATATGAGTAGGTATGTACAAGCCAACCATTTTTTCCAAAATGGCTCAAACAATTGAACCTCTGATCCAATGACCTAGTTATTAATGTGGTTAGATGTTCGGTCTGAGTTTAGAAACATTGATTACTATGGAATTGTATACGAGGAATAGAGCTTGAACTCTAAAACCCCACTATCTTCTAGTGAGAATATTAGGGATGTCAAATTGTTATTCAGGTCTGGGCCGAGTTCGCATGGACCGGACGAGACCCGACCAGATTAAGAAAATACAATACCCAAAATAGTGGGTAAGACCTATTAGACCCGCCAACTTCATATATTTGGCCAAATTTGTATGATTTTTACTCAAAATAGTGCACTCAAAATTAACTATTATACAATTTTGTAGATAATGTATAAATTATGAAATAAACACCAACATATATAAATCAAAAGTTCTTGAACAACAATATTTTCACTCTATATATAGACTTAAAAAAAAAGAAAACAAAATAAAAATTATCTGGGTCGGGTCCTACTATACCATTATCGCTCTATACTGTAAGGTCTAAAAATAAATACCCATTACCTGCCCCATTGGACCCATACCCGTCCCAAATGACGCGGGTCTAGTTCGGGTCCGGGTCTTACCCCGACCTATTGCCATCCCTAAGTGAGATATGGTTACTTCTGAATTTGATTTTATTATAACTTAAATATGTAAATTTTATACTCTTTAATTATAGATTTATATTTTCATAGATTTCACAATTAATAATGTACTTATCGAGTATTTCAAAATATAATCTCGCATTCATTCTGTTTATTAGTGGAACTGTCAAATACATTATTATACTCACTGAATTAGAAAAAGATTTTCTACAAATAAATAAAAGAAGAACAACAATTTGAGTATAAAAATCACACATTGACTTAACTTTCTTTTATAAATCTTATTACATCAATCATCATGTAAATTTACAAAATATAATCGTGACAGACAATCGAATGGAATGTTAGAAAGAATCTGATTGCTATAAAATTTATATTTTAAAAAAGAGATAATTACAAAAAGCCCTCTAAGATTTGGGCTAATTACAAAAAAAAAAAAAACAAGAGTCTTTTGAAAATTACAAAGAACTCATTGAGGTTTGATTGTGTATTTAATTTAACAAGTAGTTGTAATATTTTGGTAAACGTAAGAGAAGTTTTTTAAATATTTTTGACACATGAAGGAGAAAAATATAAGACGGGTCAATCCTAAGAGAGGATTTTGTGACTAAAAAAAAATGGGTTTTTTTGTAATCAGCCCAAACCTCATGGGATTTGTAATTGTAATATCCCTTTAAAAAAATCTATAATTAGATTTGCAATAAAAAATAATCCATGTTTACTAATTTATAACAAAAACTCAGTGCAACAAGTGTGAAAAGCAATGATTGTTAGTCCCATGGAGCGTTACACCATAATAATGGCAATTTGAAAGCCAGCCTTTTTTGTGTGTCAGAAATTCAGATATAATCTATTTGTTGAATGAAATAATAAGGGGTTGTTTGCCTGGTTCGTTATATCCAGCGAAATTAAGGGCTTTCCAAGTCATTTCAAGCACCTCCTCAAAAGAATCTGATTCTCTCTCTCTCCTAATCTCACTTTGCAATATAGCTACCTAAATTTCAACAAAGCTAAAAAAAGATAAATTTTTCAGACAGCCCACAAAATAAAACTCGGAGAGGCTGAGGAGCCTGAGATCAACAGAAGCAAAAAGAATAGAACTTCACACAGAAAAATAGGTATTCTTTTAATTTTAGCTTAATACTTCAATTTTTGCAAGTGGGTTTTTCATTTTCTTGAAATGTTGGTGAGTGGATCAAGGGTTGTGGGATCTTGATTCTTGAATGTCTGTAATTTGGGGATTTTTTTTAAAGAATTGAAAAGGGCTGTTTCTGTTTGTGTTTGGTTCCATGGAAATTTTTAATGTGTGCATTTGTTTTTCCTGTTCCTTTTTTGCTTCTTGAATTTTAATGTTTGCATTTCTTGAGTTTTTTCAGAGTATTTTTTGCATTTATGGTGTGAAGATTTGCTTATTGTCCGGTTATGTGAAGCATGATTTTTGTGTCTTTCTGCTGGTCTCAATATTCTTGGTTTTCCATTGCATTTATGTGTTTTTTTTTTCATATCTATAACAGATTCTTGCCAAAAAAAAAAATTTTTTTTGGTGGAATTGTTTGTGAAATGAGATATTTATGATCTGAACTTGGATGGTAGCATTGGATTTACAGTCAATACTATATTTAACATGTCATGGTGTAATAATATTGGTCGGTCGAAAATTGCCCGCCGTCCAATAAAACTAAACTCCGATGCGCGCCTGACCTGAAGCCTGCCAAACCACCGTTAGAGAAGGGGTCCGGAAGGATTTTCGGCGTACCCTCTCCGACGCTCAAGTCAGGATCACTCTAGAGAAAAAGGTATGAAAAAAGAACAGTATGAAAAATGTGCATAGGTATTCTAACCTAAGACATACCTTTTTGTGAGCTATTTATAGGTTGGCAATTAGGGTTTGGCATGGATCAACTTACTCAGCCCTAACCCATTTGGCTATTAAATTGGGCTTAGCGCCAGAGACCCCAAGTCTCTCAGGTCCATTAGTTCGAGATACACATGGGTCATTATGGGGAGGACAACCTTGCCCTATTTCTTGGCCCACTAAGCTTTCCAATTCGGATGGGCTCTTAGCCCACAGGTCGGCCCATAATTCGATAGGACTTATCTCCTGGACTTGTCACTTTGGATCGGCCCGTAGCTCGGCCCACTAGCCCATAGGTCGGCCCAAAACTTATTTGGACCCTTTAATAGATCGGCCTAATAAAGGTTTTGGGCTCCCGTGTTCAACAGTTCGGCCTTCCAGATCATTCCTATCAGGTCGGCCTACTATGGTCCCAATCAAATATAATTTTTTTTCTTTATAAGAAGTATTACCGTTTGGAGAATATATGAAGCAGGTTGTAAAAATGCTCAACTATATACAAATACAAATGACTGAGAGAATAAGGAAACATGACATAAAAAGAAAATTAATAACTGTACAACGGATACGAATGATCACGTAATTCTCTGCACTTGTCTTCGTAAGATTTCGTTACTCGTATGATATCTTCAAGAATCATTTTCCTCTGCTAATCTCATAATTTTAGGTATTTTAGGAGTATTTTTCTTAACAGTGAGGATTAAGATTTCAAGCACTTCATTGCCCTCATCCATTTTGAATGTCAAGTATTTTGCCTTAAATTTGCTTCATTGGCTAGTTATATTAAGAGCAATTGAGCACCAAATAATCGTTCATTTGTGAAGTCATCGTGCTGATACATTTTCTTGTTTCTTTGTAGACCCCGTAATGTCCTAAGACTTATTGAACGATTTCACCAAGCCCGTGTAATGGAGGACACATGCTGTGTTTCGAGAAGATGGGACGACATGGATATTGATATTTTGTTCAAAATTTTCCAGAATTTGAATATCTTCGAGCTGACCTCCGGAGTTGGTCATGTTTGTCGGACGTGGAGAATGGCAGCCTGTGACCCTTTGCTCTGGAAAACTCTCGATATGTCGTTGCTGAAGTCGAACTTCATCAAAATCCCGTTAGAGCCATATGTGTACGTCGATGGCCGGTCAGATAAAACATTCACAAGAGTTTTGAAGATTTCTTTAAATCTCAGCCGTGGAAACATATCGACTTTGATTTTTCATTATAATATGTATGTCAGCGACGATCAGTTGGCATATACAGCTGACAGGTACATCGGAAACTTTTGTTTTTCTGTTTTTCTTTTATGTACTTAGTGTCATGATTTTACATATGTAGGTATATGTTCTAGTTATTATGATGTTATCACTACCCCGTTCACCTCTCATGACTTTATTTCCAAAATTAGACTGCCATCAAGAAATTCGTTAAGATAATGAATGTCAAGACCATAAATTTTAGGGATAATTACAAAAACACCCCTGAGATTTGGGCTAATTACAAAAAAAAACAAAAAAATGTTTCAAAATGACAAAAAAAAAAAAAAAAAACCTTAGGTTTGATTCTGTCTTAAATTTAAGGGGTAACTGAAATATTTTTTTAAATGTCAGGGGATTTCTTGAAATATGTTTTGCTTATGAAGGGGAAAATGTAAGTCGGGGTCAAACCTCAAGGATTTTCTTGTAATTTTCATTAGCCTCTGGGTTCTTTTTGTAATTAGCCCAAACCTCGGGGGGATTTTTGTAATTATCCTTAAAATTTATAATTACTGACCTGGAAACCATGCCGCTCAAAGTAGTGTTCACTATTCAGAAGCCAAATCCTGTACAGAGTAATATAAGATGGCTGATATAAATACATGAAAGTCATTCATGATAACGGAAAGAGTGAAATAGCTTGAAAGTAAATTATATATTTATATTGTTTCCCCATTTGTACTTACTGAATTTGCTTATGGCCCATTTCATCCCCATGAGGCCACTGGCTGCTGTGAGTACTCCTTTGTTCTTTGAATACTACTAATGGTTAATTGCAAAAATACCCTTGAGGTCGAATCAATTACCAAAGAACCCAACTATCTTTCAAAATTACAAGTACCCCTTAATATTTGTTTCTATTTTACATAACACACCCTCAAGAGGGGGGTATTTGTAAAGTAAACACAAACCTCGAGGGGGTGTTTATAATAAGAGGTGGTCTTATATGAGACCGTCTCAGGGACTTGAATTCATGAGACGGATCCTGCAAAACATAAAAAAATCTGGGTTTTTATGGGTTTGAGTTGAAATTTTGTTTTACATGTAGGACCCGTGTCTCATGGATAATGCCCGTGAGAGTATCTCATACAAGTTTTTGGCTTATAATAATACCTTAAAGAGGTCTATCCAATTTTTTTCTTTTTTATTTAGAATTAGGCTAAACCTCAGGAGTAGTTTTTGTAATCTAATCTTGTTTATTTTTCCTAACGGTTTAGCTAGTTATCGACTCGTAGAGTGTTCTAATTTGATCGGTCACTGAAAATGATCTTATACCCGTCTGAATTTCAGGTGCCCTCGACTCAAGCGTCTCGTCATGCCCGCCTGGAACAGAATAAAAAAAACAGGCATATGTCGAGCCGTCCGCATATGGCAAGATCTCGAGTCCCTAACAATGCCGAGCATATCGAACCCCCCGTACCTCGTGGAGGAAATTTCCCGAAGCTGCAAGAAATTCGCGGAGTTGAAAATCATGGGACCTTGCGACATCCTCTTCGCGTCAACCCTAGCCGCGTTCCTACCGAACCTAAAAGTCCTAAGCCTCCGTTGCTCGATGCTGTTTAAGGACGCTCTGATCATAATCTTGGAGGGTCTGAAAGGACTCGAAGTGCTAAACATATCGCACTGCCTAGTCGTCGAAGTGCCCCCACATCCCGCGCCGAGACGAGTTCTGATCGAGCTCGACAAGTCGATTCTTGAACGAGCGAGTCGGTTGAAGACGTTTCTTACATGCATGAGCGATTCTTGCATCATGTGCCAACGGACGAGGAATGACGAAGGGCTGATTAGGTGGTATAAGTACGAGGAAGATCTTTGGAAAGTGGATGAAGTTAGTTCTCTTGCAGTTTGAGTATATATATAGATAGTAGGCTAAATTACAAAAACTAGCCCTGAGGTTTAGTTTAATTACAGAAATGTCCAGTTATCTTTCAAAATTACAAATACCTGTTTGATGTTTGTTAAAGAACTACAAACTTCATGGGGGTGTTTTGTAACAGAATAAGGTGGTATTTGTAATTTTGAAAGATAACTGGACTTTTCTGTAATTAAACTAAACCTCAGGGATAGTTTTTGTAATTTAGCCTGTATAGTATTCGGGGATATGTCTTAGGCTTCAAGTCTCATCCCTTTTCTCCGGTTCGTCTTTATGGACTTTCGTTCTAGAGAATGCAAAATTAAATAAGAAAATAAAGGTTAAGAGGAGAAGATTGGAGACTTGATGTACATATGTAATGTTTTTACTAAGTACATTGAGAAGACTGTAATGTTTCTTGTTTCTGTTTAGGTCAAAAATAGAAAGCTGAATGCTAGGTCCAACTTTTTTTTTTCTTTTTTTTTTTAAAGTATAGCAATTGTACTTGTATGACTTTCTGGGCTGCATAATGTAATATTTGAGGTTTGTTTTTCTGGTTCCAAGAATATTGTGGCCTTGACTTGACTTTTGTTTTAGCAGAATTCCTCTTATTTTTCCTTAGATTTTAGCCCATCTTGTTTCTTGAAACTAACATGCACTTGTGTCTCTGTTGTTGTTGTTTGGGTGATACTGTTTAATAAGAAATGGCTGAGTGTTTAAATGGAAAAACGGGATAGAGTTAGTAAAATTCGAGGCTAGTATTGGATACTATCTCCGCAAGATGAAATTGTTCAGTTACAAAGTGTTTACGGTTCTGGCAGTCGTCCCTAAGATACAACGACTTTACAAATTTGACTTAGCATCACTTGCAAAAATCGAACCAACATCGAACAGAACAAGTGTTTAGGTTTTCAAGCTTTTGGAAGGAAATAATACAATATGCTAGTGATGCAGAATGACTTGATTTTAGCTTGTATATTTTTCGTGTGTTTTTCATCTGTAGGGGCTTCATATATATAGGCTTCAAGGTGTCGCATGTAAGGATGGAAATGGGTAGGATACCTACCTATTTAAGGCTATCCATGCCCGAACCCTATAATATTTATACTACATGCACCCATCCCAAACCAATTAAGAAACTATATATATTGATCGTACCCATCCCAAATCCATTTCCCGATACCCGTGTACTACCCGTACCCACCTAAAACCCGTTTATTTTATATAAAAACTTATAATTATATAAATATTTATATAACTATTAAATAGACACCCTACCAAAAACTAATTATTATATAAGAAAATGATAATATGTCAAATTCTTAATAAATATAACAATTAACCATTTTAGTTTTGTAAGTCACTAAGGGCTATCATCATTCATCAACTAAATCAAAAGCATCACAATACATTCCTTAAAACTGTAGAATCAACATTGGTAGTCTGGTACATTATTTAATTTATAAAACTACATCATCAAACATTAGTTTTATCAAACTTGGCAAAGATAAAACAGAGTTGATATGATCACAAATTCAAAATAAATGACAACTTCATATCTTCTTTGTACAAAATAAAAATTTATATTGGGCTTCCATGAAGAAACGTATAATGTTAGACGAAAAAAAATGAAAGTTACTAAGGGGTAAACGGGGTCGGGTAGTAGTGGATATCTAAGGGGTAAAATCATACCCTACCATATATAAATGGGTAGTAATTTCCCATCACATACCCATCCCAAATTCAAAAAAGACTACCCATACCCGTCCTATTAGGGTCTGGGCGGGTGGGTACCCGCGTTTACCCCTCCCGCTGCCATCCTTAGTCCCATGGAATGAATACGAAAAGACATTTCTACAACCAAAAAATGCATTTGGTTGCTCGAACAGGTGTCATAGTTCGAAAAAGTGCGCGACCGCGCACTTTTGAGCGCGCGGAGATTAAAATTCTTTGGACTCGGTGCGCGTTGCGCACTGAGCAGGTGCGTGACCGATTTCCACCAATAGAAACAACTTAAATATTTGGTCAAAAATTGGTCAACACCCATTTCTTCACAAACCAAATTCCAAAGATGTCAAAAAAAAAAAGAAATTGACATATGCTTAATGTTAGGTAATTACGGACAGAGGTGGCAAAATCTAGCCCGGCCTGCGGGCTGGTACAACCATGACTCGAGGTTTAAATTTGGTCAAATTTGTGAAATTTTAGGCCCATTTAACACACAGATTTCATGTATGGGCTAGACTGGGCCAAGCATTTTCGTGGCTCGACCAAAATCGGGCCGGTCCGATCCAACCCGAATTTTTGGAAAAGCCCGATAGGCTCGGGCTGGGCTGGCCCGGCCCAACCCATTGCCAGCTCTAATTACGGACCAGAACAAAGCCATGACAGTAGTGATGCGAGAAAAATAAAGGTAAAATGACACGAATATTTTTACGTGGAAAACCCCCAAATAAATTTAAGGTAAAAACTGCGGGCAAGTGTAGGAGCAATTCACTATAAAATAGGGATTACAACACTTCCTGTCTAAATACAAGGAAAAACTATATCACACTCTCTCTTGAAATAGGAGAAACTAATGCACTCTAAATTGAGAAAAACTTTACAAAATGGAGAGTTTGAACTCACACAATTTGTTTTGTGGGATGATTTTGCATTGCCCAGGGATGCCATTTTATAGGCAAATTATAGCAAACCTTCTTTGACGGAATGATCATTTTCCCAACTACTTCAATTTTGGCAGCCACCCATGTGCCACCTATTTGTCCACAAAAATGGGCTATCAATCTAGCCCACAAAGTCCACAAAAGTGGCTTTAGTTTTGACATTCTCCCACTTAAAGTCACTTTTGTAATCCTTTCATCATTCTCTACACTTGCCACTCATGCTGCTTACGTCTCTGCTAGGCCACATGAGGATCTGCACCATTCAAACTTACCAGTGTTGATTGGTTTAGTCATACAATCTGCTAGATTCTCATCGGTATGGATCTTTTGCATATCCACACTTCCATTTTCCATTACTTCTCGAACAAAGTGATATTGTACTCTTATGTGTTTTGTCCTTGAATGTAAGGCTGGATTCTTTGCAATATGCAAAGCACTCTGACTATCACAAAATAGAGCAATATTTTCTTGTTTGTACTCGAGCTCCTCCAATAACTTTTGAATCCAAACTGCTTCTTTGCAAGCTTGTGTAGTTGCCATGTATTTTGCTTCAGTTGTAGACAGAGCTACAACAATCTGCAGTTTTAAAACCCAGCTTACAGCTCCTCCTGCAAGTGTAAGCACATAGCCCGTAGTGGATTTTCTTTTATCAAGATCACCTGCAAAATCCGAATCAACATAACCCCTGACAGTAAATTCTGATCCTCCCTAACATAATGCAGTATCAGAGGTTTCTTTGATGTATCTCAGAATCCTTTTCACTGTATCCCAATGCTCTCTACCAGGATTCGCCATGTATCGACTGACTACTCCCACTGCTTGCGCAATGTCTGGTCTTGTACATATCATAGCGAACATTAAACTCCCACATTCGATCCATACGCAGACTCGAGACATTTCCTCCTCTCTGTTTCATTGCTAGGACACATACTTGAGGATAACTTGAAATTAATAGGAAGAGGGGTAGAAGCGGCTTACATCTTCGCATGTTAGTGACGAAAATTTTCCTGAAGTAGTTTTTCTGAGAAGCCAGATCTTCCTATTATTTTTGTCTCGGTGAATTTGCATCCCTATAATCTTGTTTGCTGGTCCCAAGTCCTTCATATCAAACTCCCTAGCCAATTGTGCCTTCATTTCTTGGATCCAATCATTATTGGGGCCTGCCACCAACATATCATCCACATACAACAACAAATTAATAAAATCATTATCATCAAACCTTTTGTAGTACGCACAATGGTCTGAACTATGTATGTTGTATTCAAGGCTCATTATGAAGGAATCAAATCTCTTGTACCAACACCTCGTTGCCTGTTTGAGACCGTATAGAGATTTGTTCAACCTGCAAACCAAGTTCTCTTTGCTTGTTTCAGAAAAACCTTCTGGTTGAAGCATATAAATTTCTTCTTCAAGCTCTCCATGAAGAAACGCAGTTTTTACATCTAACTGCTCCAGATGTAAGTCAAAAGTAGCACACATAGCCAGGACTACTCTGACTATCGTGAGTCGAACCACTGGGGAAAATATCTCATTGAAATCAATGCCTTCTTTCTGAGCATATCCCTTTACCACCAATCTTGCACGATACCACTCTACTTGATCGTTGCTATCCCGTTTGATCTTGTAGACCCATTTATTACCAATGGCTTTTCTACCATGTGGTAACGGTACAAGTTTCCAAGTTTGATTCTTGTGGAGAGCTTCAATTTTTTCATGCATTGTTGTCATCCACCTTTGAGTTGCATCCGAAGCCAGTAGCTTCATGGAAAGTTGATGGCTCTCCATCCTCCGTTAAAAGACAGTATGCAACATTGCTCTCCATAACATACTCCGATTGCCAAGCTGGCGGCTTTCTTTCACGAGTTGACCGACGTACTTCTTGGACATCAGACTCGACTTGTTCTTGCACCTCGTGCTCTGGTACTGCTTCAGAATATTTCGGATCTTCATTCTGTAGATTATTTTCCACTAGAAATGTAGTAGTCTCTTGGTTCTCTTTTAATGTGTTACTATCTCCCTTGTCTTGCAGTTTATCTTCAGCAAATATCACATCTCTGCTGATGACGACCTTGTGGGTAGTGGGAACCCGCAGGTGATACCCCATGACTCCATCTGCATACCCCAAGAAGATACACTTTCTCGACTTTGGGTCCAACTTTGTTCTTTCTTGGTCATTGTACATCACATACACAGGACTTCCAAATATATGTAGACGAGAATAATCAGCAGATTTACCAGTCCACATCTCCATGGGCATTTTCAGATCAATCGCAGTTGATGGTGATCGATTGATCACATAACAAGCGGTTTTGACTGCCTCTGCCCAGAATGTCTTGGGTAGACTTGAAGTTCTCAACATTGCTCTTGTCCTTTCTAACAAGGTTCTGTTCATTCGCTCTGCCACTCCATTTTGTTGAGGTGTGTACACCACCGTGAACTGTATTTTGATGCCTTCTTGTTGACAGAAAGACTCAAATTCATCACTTGTATATTCTCCTCCGTTATCAGTCCTTAAACACTTGATCTTCTTCCCAGATTCAAGTTCTATCTGAGTTTTGTAAACTTTGAAGACTGGAAATACATCGGCTTTCCTTTTTATAGGATACACCCAACATCTCCTGGAGTAATCATCAATGAACGATACAAAGTATCTCGCCCCTCCTAGGGATGATAACGGTGCTTGCCAGACATCAGAGTGAATCAACTCTAAGATGCCTTTACTCTTAGATATTGATCTGCCGAACTTTAATTTGTGTTGCTTACTTGTAACACGATGCTCAAAAAATGGTAAAAATACCTTTGTAAGACCAGGTAGTAACACGCTCAGGAGAGAATCTTGACCTTGTTTCGACATGTGGCCAAGTTTGTGGTGCTACATTATCGTTGATTCTTCTATGAACTCGCAGAATCGCAATGAAGTTTCTCCTTCTTGCATCATCTCTCCTTTAAGCATATACAAATTTGCAGCAAGTTTCTCCGCCTTCATTACTACAATCGCTCCTTTGACTATCTTCATGATCCCATCCTCAATACGAGTTTTACATCCAACATCATCCAATTGTCCTAAGGACAAAAGATTCTTCCGTAGGCCCTTCACATGTCGTACCTCCTGAATGGTGCGAACTGTACAATCAAACATTTTTATTTTGATAGTACCAATACCAACAATATCCAAGGCTACAGATCCTCCAGAGATTGGTTCGTATGTGTGAAACCATTCTCGCCGGGAGGTCATGTGCTAGGTAGCTCCTGAGTCTAAAAGCCAGACATCAGAAAATAGTTTCCTGCCTTCAGCGTTGGTTGTTGCTTCACCGTATAAAACTTCTCCATTTTCGGAGGTACTTTTGCAACATTCCTCGAGCATTTGATGATCGGTCGCCACTCTTCTTACTCCAACAATCCTTCTTGAAGTGCCCACTTTTGCCACAGTTGTAGCACTTGATGTTCTTTTTACTCCTGGATTTTGATCTACCATGATTTTGATTCCCACTGGAACCATGTTCCATGGATCTTCCTCTCACCACCGCCAAAGCTTCCGCTTGATGCGAACCTCCTTGTCTGTCTTCTTTGTTTCTGCATCTGCTCTATTCTTCTAGTATAGAAGCTGCAATTTCATCGAAGACTAGATAGTCCGAAAGGACGTTGTTCGTCAAGTTGATGATGAGTTGATCGTATGAATCTGGTAAACTTTGGAGCAAAAGTTCCGCACGTTCAACAACGTCTATTTTGTAACCCATTGAGGTGAGTTGCGAAAATAGAGTATTCAAGGTGTTGATATGGTCGATCCAGAAGTGGTTTTACGCCCATACGAAGAGTATACAATTTTCTTTTTAAGAAAATTTTATTGTGAAGTGATTTGGCCTCGTACAATTTTGTCAGCGTATCTCATATTTCCTTTGGCGTCTTCTTCTCCGCCACACTAGATAACACTCCTGTTTGATAAATGGTTTTATCATGATTTTGATGATTTTGTTTTTGTACCAAAACAATGGTTTTAAAGGTTGTTCAAATACTCCTAAATGATTTAAAATGGTTTTAATATTTTCCGGAGTATTTCTTCAAGTTTTATTTTTGACAAATATTGGACAACACATTTGATGATTTTGTTTCAATGGGTTTTTGCATCCAAACTATGTTTCTAAATGTTGTCCTAATACTCCCGATTGATCTAAAATGTTTTTACTATTTTTTCGGAGTATTTCTTGAAGTTTATTTTCAACACAAATTGGACAACTACTCTGTTTTGAGGTCAACCAGTCGACGTATAGGGCAACCCGTACCTGAAAGTTGTGAAAAACAGAAAACTTCATGTTTGCAGAAAATGGTGAGGGTGACCGGTCGACCAATAGGGCGACCGGTACCTGAGGTTGGTTCAATTTTGGAAACTTCTATGTATTGGTTTTTTTAAGAGGGCAACCGGTTGGACCCTAGGGTGACCGGTCGGACCCCCCGTCGACCGGTCGCCCTGTGTAAAAATGTGTTCTTAGTTTCAAACGTCTATTTGTGCGCGACCGGTCACCCTATGTTTTGACAACAAAATTCTAACCGTTGTGCAACATACATCTTTTCCCTAAATTGTGGGATTGATTTCTAACAGCTATAATCTTGATTTTAATTGCAATTTTTTTGTAGATATCAGATTCCAAGAGGAGCCTATCAAGTATCAATCATAGAGGAAGATTTGAAACACAACAATAAGATAGAACAACACAACACAACAAGATATACTCAAGCAAACACTTGGTCTTCTATTGTCATTATTCTTGTTGTAATTTGCCTAGTTTATCACTTTCACATCCTTGAGGTCTAGGCTATTCTTGATTACACTTGCACTCAATTGTATAATTCATTATCGAGTTGTAATCTTGAATTTTTGGGTTATCATTCAACACAAGATATCCTTGTGAGTGTTAAGCATGGTAAGAACACACTTGGGTGATCTAGGTGTTAGGTGTAAGAAGATTGTGGTAATCTTCTTGTTGAGGTGTTGAAGAATTTGGTATTCTTCAAGGTTGAAGATTGTGGTAATCTTCACAAGGTGCCGTTGGAGATTGTGGTAATCTTCAAGAGAGATTGTGGTAATCTCAAAGGTGGTGTTGAAGAAGAGTGTGGTGCTCTTCAAGGTATTGTTGTAAGTTGGTGTTGTATTAATTTTGGTAATTAATAAAATCTTTTTTCTTTTTGAAATCCATCCCGGATATACTGGGGTGGTAGAGGATTAGGCCCTAGGTGGGTTGAACCTCTTTAAATCGACATGTGTTGTTTACATTCCGCACCTTTATTATTGTCTTTGAGTATTCGGTTTGAAAAAGAGGGTAAAATCGAAAAGATGGAGATAATCTATTCACCCCCCTCTAGATTATCGTAGCCGCTTGGACTTACAACTCCATCGGCTAGTGCTAAGTGCAGATCAACAATTGTATTGCCCTCCATCTCGTTCCACTTGGCATCGTCAGTGATATCTGCGGGCCTGTCTCCAATTGCCGCAAAGCAATTATATTTCCTCAAAATTGCCTTAATCTTCATTTTCCACAATGAGAAATTGTTCCCATTGAATTTCTCTACATCGAACTTTGTCGTCATTTTGTTCACACCCGATTAATTTTTTTTTTCTTTTTTTTTCACTTGAACCGAATTTCACTGTTAGGTAATTACGGATCGGAACAAAGCCATGACAATAGTGATGCGAGAAAAATAAAAGTAAAATAACACGAATATTTTTACATGGAAAACCCCCAAATAAATTTAAGGTAAAAACCGCGGGCAAGTGTAGGAGCAATTCACTATAAAATAGGGATTACAACACTTCCTCTTTAAATACAAGGAAAAACTATATCACACTCTCTCTTGAAATATGAGAAACTAATGCACTCTAAATTGAGAAAAACTTTGCAAAATGGAGAGTTTGAACTCACACAATTTGTTTTGTGGGATGATTTTGCATTGCCCAGGGATGCCATTTTATAGGCAAATTATAACAAACCTTCTTTGACGGAATGATCATTTCCCCAACTACTTCAATTTGGCAGCCACCCATGTGCCATCTATTAGTCCACAAAAATGGGCTATCAATCTAGCCCACAAAGTCCACAAAAGTGGCTTTAGTTTTGTCACTTAACGGATGTAAGAAATGATGCAAATCTAGAGCTGGCAGGATCGGCCGATGATAAGATCGGGTTGGGCAGCAATTTCATACACCCAAAAGAAATTGGGCCTTTTTAGTCTGAAAAGCTGGCCTGATTGCGCCTATGCAATTTCCTCATATATTATAAAGCATGGGTTGGGTCGGACTCCAAAAAGACGACCCGAATGAGTTCTGATTTAACCAAGAAAATCAGTATACCTGAAGGCTCCCTTTGGGGTCGATCTTTGGGTATTTTTAGATGGGTGACATGAAACATGAACGCACGTTAGGCTAGCCGGGGTGGCCCCCGACTAAGGCCCTCCGATGTTTAAGTCAGTTCGGGTCGTGAGGTTAGATGAAGTAAGAGTAGTGAAGTAATGAATGAACAGTAAAAACTCAACCTCTTGATAATCGTGCCTGACTTTTAAATTTGTGATTATGTACGAACATATTGGTCCATGTGGCATCATCTAGAGAGCTTTTTTGTCAGAGGATTAATGGTGGGGAGGAGCTCGGTTCGGGGCGGGTCGTCGGTTCGGGTGAACCCGACCCGAGTGAACAGTCCGCGGATCTTGGCTCCTTTAGTCAGCTTTTAGGCTTTTTTAAGGGTAAAGTAGTAAAATCACTTTATTAGTTTATCAAGTTCGACCTTATCCAATTTTTTTCTTTCGCCCGACGGGCCATTTGACAGCTCTATACAAACCTACTAATGTATACCAGATGTACTTCTTACCATACATTTTACACTCTCATATGCATAAATATATGGTGAGAGGCACATTCACTACACATCACTAGATGGAGCATCTACATAACGGTATTTTGTGAGAGTTGCACGTTGCCTACTATAAAATTACTCCTCGAAATAATTTTGCTTTGTTTGGTTCAAGTTTTTGTTATGGAAAGGAAAATTTTAGGGAATTCTTTGCCATTACACGCCTAAAAATACAAAGAAAAAGGAATTGCTATTTCATCAAGCGTTTCAATCCATTCTATATGTATAAGATGATGTCATTACTATATAGGTGAGTTCTTCTAGTGTATTAAACCACAGTAAGTTTAGTGGGATATATACAATCGACAATTCAATTATTCAATTTATTATGTAGCCCAAGATGGAAAAATGGCCGAAACTTGAGATATGATAATAACATTGTTTTATTTACCATAGTGAAATGAAAAAAAAAAAGAGGAAAAAAAAAAGAGTTAGGTGAGCCACTTTTTTCTTCGCCACTATGATTTATTCTCATCAGGTTCATGCATTTCCCAACCTACAGATAAATAACAATTATCTGAGTGAAAACAAAAAATGAAAAAGTGAAACAGAGGAGGAAAAATTAGGTTAGGATGTTCTATGTGTTTTTTTTTTAATTTTTTTATAAAAGATGCGAAATTTATTGGTTTTAAAGTATACTTGGTAGGTATATTTTTAATTTCTGTTTTGATTAGAAAAATTCAAAATAGTTTAATATACGTGATATTTCTGATGAAAATGAGTAAAATAATTTAAAATTCTACAGAATAAAAAAATTGAAAAAAGTCTAATTCACAATGAAAACAAAATGCTTTACTAATTAATTCTTCTTAAATTTGGTGTCATAAGAGAAAACGAAACAAAATCCCTTGCTCATTGATCTCTTTTCCTACAAATTGTTTAATTCAGAAAAAAAATATATAAAACTAATTAACTAATGGACATTAAATTAACAGTTCAGGTAGATATCAGAGTACTCCATTCAATCATAATAAAAACCAATAAATAAATAATGCAAGAAAGAAGAAACAAAGGTAGGATTAAACAATATCTTCTGCGTGAGAATCTTGACAAAAATGTATTTCTGTTTCATACAATTAATTTTGCTTAATTTGGCAAAAATAAATTTGGCCATAGTAACATTTTTTCTATTGATTCAACTTGCTAAAAGTAGGGAATCGGACAGCAGTGCAGTAGTTAAATTTCTCAAATTCAAATCAAAGTTGAGGCTCGATTCTCATCACTCCTCCCCTCTTCCCCTCCCAGATATGTAGTGAAAAAAATAGCTAAACGTCCAATATGGGTATTAAGTTTAACACATAACATATGTCTTAATACCATTATTCTAAAAATCTCTGTATAGCTCCTATTAGGCCCCGCCTAATCGCTAGACTCTCATTGTTCGCATATATTTTTTCCCGATTAGGTCCCGCTTAATCCTGCCTAAGCTCCGCCTAGACGCTAGTCCCTAATGTGCCGCATGCCTAGCGCCTAACGCTTTTTAGAATATTGCTTAATACTCGCCCTTACACAAACGAATCGATTTAATATTATGAAATCCTGAGGGTTAAAGTGCAAATTAATAGGATAGATACAGAAAATATCCTATAAAAGGGAAAAAAGTATATATTCTACTATTTGAGTTACACTAATTGTCCTCAAAGCAAACTTAGCTAATTTTATTAGTTATTACAATGAAATTATATTTTATCTCCTTTTTGTAGTTTGTAAAGTGCAAAAGAATCACCTCATGAGTTGACAAAAAAATGACCAAATTACCTTCTCACGAATAGATACTCTCTTTTTTTTCTTGAGAGACGTAATTTTATTTTTTCTTTAAGCTACAGTTATTCTATTGTACGAATTTAATAGATTTGTAATACTATAAAATAATTAATCAACGTACTAAATATTTATTAGCAAAATTGAACTTGCATAAAAGATATGAAATAATTAGTCCGCAAAAAACTACAAAACAAATATTTCCAAGAAAAAAATCAAATATCAAAAGTAGAGCTCTCAAAACCAGCCGATCTAGGGATAAGGCCGGATTGGACTAGGGGTGGCCAAATGGGACCGAAAACGGGTTTCAAATCGGAACTGGAACCGTAGTCAATGGTTCCTAAACCATAACTGTGGTCAACGGTTCCGAAACCGGAGCGGAACCTTGTAGATCAGTTTCGGTTTTGATTCCTTGGTTTCAAAAACCGTGGAACCGGCGGTTTTAACCGTCGGTTAGGACTGTCGGTGGAACCGTCATAGAACCATTTTTTTAAGGTTAAAACCAACAATTTTTTTGGTAAACATATGCTAGAAGAAATGTTAAATGTTTATTATGTTGTTTTATATTCGTAACTACATAGACACGTTTTAGACCAAATATTGTAAGTGAACTATGCGAACTTTGATTCTTTATACTCTAATAGTATATATAGATAGTTCAATATTATTATTAATATTAAGTATAAATTCTAATTGAATATTAAATGCGAGTCTTTTTCTTGCATTTTTCTTTTTTTAACTGAAATTGATAAACTATTTTAAAAAAAATCAAAAAATTATCAAAAGATAAATAAATGGTTCGGTTAAAACCGGAACTGAAACCGTGGATAAACCGAAACCGTCAATTCCGATTTTAGAACCGGAACCGATGGTTCCAGTACCGTAACCACCCCTAGATTGAACTGCAATTTCATAGGCCGACCCAGTCTGCTGATCGACCCACCAGTGTATTAAACATGTATTTTTAAGTATGGCTCAAACAAGACTCCAAAAATGGTGGCCTGGTAAAATTTTGCGTCGGACCGAATAAGCCCAATTTTATCTTGGCCCGAGTTTGACACCTATAGTCAAGATATCTAAATTCCCTAAAATGCCGTGGCCGAAATAAAATTACAACAAATTGTTGGGGGTTACAAAGTATTATTATTTTCTAGTCAATCAGATAGTCCAAAAAGCCGACTCAATTCCTCAGACTACGCAGCGTTACTCGATAAAAATCACAAATTCACAGAAGAAAAAAAAACTCCACCCCTCTTCTTCCCTGTTTCCTCTCTCTCTCTCTCTCTCTCGCGATGGCCCTTCAATTGTGGGAGACATTAAAAGAATCAATCACAGCATACACAGGTCTCTCTCCAGCTACTTTCTTCACAGTTGTTGCTGTAGGCCTTACCTTTTACTATGTCATCTCAAATTTGTTCGGGTCCTCCGATGATGGCCATATCCAGCAACGGTCCAGAGGTGCTGAGGAACAGATGGAGCCTCTGCCTCCTCCGGTTCAGCTCGGTGAGGTCTCAGCTGAGGAGTTGAAACAGTACGATGGGTCTGACCCTAAGAAGCCCTTGCTTATGGCAATCAAGGGTCAGATCTATGATGTAACACAGAGCAGGTATACTTTCTGTGATTTTTTGTATTTTTGCTCGTTTTTGTTGTATCTGTTTGGGGGTTTTGTGGTTGCGGTGAATTTTGTACTTTTGGGCGTTTAGATGGTGAATTTTATAGTGACATGAGATTTAGGGAAGAATAAAGTTTTGGATCTTTTGTTGATTTTGGTATTTTATTAGATATTATCGCTGATGAAGAACTGGGATTTTGAAATGATTTTAGTGATTGTTCATACTGTGCATAAAGAGAGAGGGTTTTTAGCCTTTTAGGAGTTCCCTTTATCTTTTTTTTTTTTTTGGTTGACCTGTTGATTCTTTTGGTCTATTTTTCTTTGTTCTGAGTTTGATTTGAGGTTGTTCACTTTTTGATGCTTTCTTGCTCCTGGATAAAGTGATCACTTGAATCAGGAAATTTTTACTGATTTTTTTTTTCTTTTTCCATATAATTAGTGGAATCTAGTTTCTTTTGTGAGAAAATGAAGTTATAGGATATTCTGAGTGAGGATTGTCTGGTTTGGTAACTTAGCTATTGCTTGAGATTTTTGGGATTTGGAATTTGTTCATCTTTAGAGAAACTGGATTTTTGCCATTTTCCGTCAAAATATCAATTATGTGTATCTCAATGATTTTAATCACTCATGTTTCTGCACAATTATGCATTGCATTTGTTTACCATATCAGTTCTCACTTGTTTTAACTAAAAAAAATTAAAAATAAAAAAATAAAAACCTATTAGTGCTTTCCTGTGACCTGGTTTAAGCCATTACCTTCTGGAAATTTTCAACTTTTGTTTTGTCTTGTGAAAGGGAAATGGAATTTTATGTGATGAAGGATTTATAGTTGATACAGATAAAATCCAAACTTTGGTTTTTATTCGTGTGCTTCCCATTTGTTTCTAACTAAGTGGGGCATGATTGTTTCAACTTATGCAATTTCAATTGTTCGCATGTCATGACACCGGTTTACGGCCAGGGTTTCTTTGCAGTTTTTAGACACCGTTCAAGGTCGTCATCACCAACCAAGTATATTAAGCACACACTTGTTATGTTTTTTAATTTTCTTGGAAGTAGTAAACGTCAATGACTCGGATCTTGGTAAATATAACTGAATGTAAGTTATTGTTTCAACTTAAAAGCTTCAATGTGGAAAACATTATATACTCTGGAGAAGATTATTTGTTTCTATTTTACAAATTGCATCCTCAACAGAGAGGTATTTGTATTTGTTAAGCAATTACAAATATCAAGAGGGTGTTTGCGTACTTTAAGGTGATATTTGTCATTTGAAAGATAACTGGATTTTCTTGTAATTTGGCTAAACCTCTGTGGTAGTTTTTGTAATTGACCCTAAACTTAATACATAGATGTTTCTACTTTCTATATACAAATTGCTTTTTTTGTTTAGGATGTTTTACGGGCCTGGTGGACCTTACGCATTGTTTGCCGGAAAAGACGCTAGTAGAGCTCTTGCAAAGATGTCTTTCGAAGACAAAGATCTCAACGGCGATCTTACCGGGCTGGGCGTGTTTGAGCTCGAAGCTTTGCAAGATTGGGAATACAAGTTCATGAGCAAATATGTAAAAGTGGGAACTGTCAAGACAACCATGCCTGTAACTGATGGTACAACCGAAGGGCAATCAACCGACGCTGCTCAAACCGATGCCGCTAAGCCTGCCGATGCTGACGTGGCAAAGCCAGCCGAAGATGGCCCATCAGAGACTGCCCCAAAGGAAACTGAGGAAAATGTACCTGCTGGTGATGTGGAGAAAAAGGAGTGAAAATATTTGATCAATAATGAGTTACCTGCAAATTAGGCTGAGATGTTTGGCCGAATGTTTTATCTTGTTTCACGATAGCGGTTTATTTTCACTTCACGATAGCGGTTGTATGTCGAATACTTTGATTGAACATGAATATCTATCTAGTTGTGGTATTACATATATGACTTGAAACTATTTTGTATTTTGATTTCTTCTCTCTTACCTTTTTTGAGGTGTCACCACACGGATGAGATATTTGATTCTAAAATGGTGTTTTATCTCGTATTCCACTGCATAGATGATCATCAAGTTACCATATTAATTCATTGGAATATGAGATGGAGCACTATTTTGGAAGAGAGATTTCGGCTGCGATTGGATGCGGGTGGAAATTGGAAAATTTCCGCTAGGTAGACGAAAAATACAGGAGTTTGAGATTGGATGTGGATGAACAGTAATTTTCGGTCGAAATTTGCAAAACGCTCTCCCTAGAAATCACTGTTGGCTTTTGAAATAGTCTTTCTTTTCTGACACGTCTGTCTTTTTGGACATTGAGTTGTCTTTTCACCAATATTTCTCCCAATTAATTTTCCCAACCGTCTCCAGCAACTCTGTGGTATGGAATTAAATCAATTTGCAGTTTTTTCTTTCCCTGAGCTCATGTAGTTGATTAGAAACCCGATCACGTATTTTAATAGTGATGAGGGACACTTGGCTGTGGGAGTGGGAGTAGAAAACCCCCAGGGTGGCGACCTTGCAGAACTCGAAGGAGAGGCCAATGAATCTGATATTGACAAGGCATCGGATGCATAGGTGATCAACCCGGACTCACCAGAATACGCGCTGTGAAAATCGTTGGATAAGTATGGAATAGAGATGGAAGGTCATCATTCAATTCGTGTATTGCAGCGTGCATTATGTACTTACGTAAGAAATTTTGTTATAAGGTTTATAACAAATTTCTATTTGATCTGTAATCTTTGATCAATTTTCAGTTTCAACGTATGTGTTTAGATCGCAAGTAGGATAATACTATTGGAAAGGCCTATTGTACAAAACTTTAGCAGATGTCATTTATGGTCCTACGTAATCCATATATTTCAATTTCTGTTTAAAAAAATTGAAAGAAAAGTCAAACCAATGAAACATAGGGGTCACTACGTGCAATAATAAATTAGAAAAACAAATGTAATATGACATGATTTGATGTAAATGACAATATGAAGATTAATCAAATGGTAGTGTTTTCACCTAAATCGTTATAATTATAAATTTTTTGCAGTAATTAATTAAATTTAATACATCTTAAAAGTGCTTTAATTTAATAAATTAGGCCAAACTTGCACCTATATTCAGAAGCTGAATTTTAAACAAACCGTGTATGCAAAGGGTCCATAGTGCATTGACAATTAATATTAATTATGCAATGAAACTTATTAATTATTATTACTAAGGCGACGCCGTTCTGGAGGCCAATACGGATGAGAGGGACCATCACATCCAAACTTTATAATGGCATTGGATTCAACAATATTTTTTCCTACAATTTTTAAATACAAACATCACATCTAAACCCCAAAAAAATTTCATATCCAATCACAATTCTCTCTAAAAAAAACATCACATCAACTGTCATCATTACATATTCATTCACACTCTCAAAAATTTTCAATTATCTCCTAAAATATTTTTTTTCACTATTCTCTAGCAAAATGAAAATTTTCAAAATGAAAGTACATCCAATCGCGCCCTTCATCTTTCAGTCGGATTTTCTATTCAAAATTGTGTTTCATCTCGTAATCTGAATATTTTAATTTTTAAATACATACAAAGTGTAAATTAGAGACTACACATTTGGTTTGCATTGATGATACATAATTTGGAATATAAAATCTTTGGGTGTTGCATTAATCCATTCACCACCATAGAAAAAAGTGATTCACAATGAGAACAATTAATATTGAGGGTTTTAAGCGGCGATATGGGAGACTGGAACTCGGTGGGAACTTGCGGCTGGATAGAGATGAGAGTTTAGTATGAAACAATCACTCGGGGGACGACTCTTTATCCGCAATAGTTGAGGATATTAGGGACTTGAGAGATATTTTGCATTCTCGCGGCTTACATATGGCAATTCCCGAGGATTGAGGCTATTTCCCGAGATCTAGTCATGTCAGAGTATATGAAATCTCGGGCTAATTTAACAAAGTATTGCCATTTAAAAATCAAATTAACAAAATACCGCAAAAAAAAATTCAAAAATGGGTGAAACAAACGACGATCGATTTTGTTTTCCTGGGTTTTCTATGAAAATCTTTTGCACAAAACAAATGATCGTATCATTGTTTTCTCTTTTTAAATCCGTTAGAAAACAGAGATTCAAACTCTGTTTTCTAATCAACATAATTTTTTTTTTTAAATTTTAATTTAGAAAACAGAGATTGAATCTCTGTTTTCAGTTTTTTTATTTTCTTTTTTTAATTTTCGGATTTAGAAAACAGAGACTGTGTAATCTTTTTTTCATTTTTTTTTATTTTCGGATTTTTTTTGTAAAATTACTAAAATGCATACAGCACTTTTCGAAATATAAAATAACAAATTCATTACAACCCGGTTACATATTAAACCCTAGAAGCCGATTACACAATTTAAAAACATAAGTAAATGGCATAATTTAAAAACAACTAAAAATAACACAATAAAATCATACAACAATTGGAATATTAAACATCAGTCATGGCGTGAAGAACTTCCTTGCTCAAAATTATCTCCAAACTTAGGTTTTGGTGGCAAGTAGCGTGGAGGGTGAGCCGGAAAATTGCTTGAGCATTGTGTCTCTGGCTCCGGTTTCTTGAAAAGTGTTTCCAGTTTGTCAAATAAAGGTTCTCCCTCTAACACATAAGCATCTGGAGTAACGATTTCATCAACCTAGAAAAACAAGAAAATATGAGCCGCTAAATTTACGTAGAACAAAGACTGAATATTATACAGTAGAGTAACATAAGAATATTTAATTTACCGCGTGCCACGAAACCCAGTCTTTTGCCGTTGCATGCACAAAATTCAGCTTGCGATCCCAGTATACACCCGGTGTGCTCAACATTTTGGCAAACAAGGTGTAGCGAGCTTGAAGATGTTTCACTCGTTGATTTACTTCTGCATACTTAAAGTTGCAATCAAATGTTCCTTTTAGAATAGCTCTAGCCGTCATTATCGAAACATTGTTGTTTTTTTACCAACAACCCAGTTCCCCTTGCTCATCTCGCTTAGAAGAGAATCGGCGAGGATGATGTCCATCGACAGCGTCCATTTTGTTTTTTTTCATTATATAATGTTTGCAATAACTGAGAATTTGGTTTTCGTGGGGGTGGTAGAGGAGACTAATTGAATTCATCCATTTGAATATGTATATGATATGAATGTAAGAAAATTTATGTGAATGTGGTAGATGAGAATAGTTTCAGAAGCAATGTATATTTTGTGGTAAGTTTGAGCATGTATTTATAGGCCATTTGTAAATCTGATAAAATAATTTCGACAAGACATATCATTGCAAAGCTGATAAGTTAAATCAGACAAGACTAGACAACTGCATAAAGCTGATAAGGTACAACTGACAAGACTAAACAACTGCATAAAGCTGACATTTGATAAAGAGTTGATGACAAGACATATCACTGCAAAGCTGATAAGACTATATCTGATAAAACTAATAAAAATAAATTACTTAATTTCATACAACCCTTAATCATTGTCCAAAAAATATTTAATTAAATTATCTAATGTCCAGCCCTTTGTTCTAATGAAAATAAGTATCACAATTTGTCCTCCAAAATATACAATAATATCTATATTTTGTGATGACATGTCTGTTAAATACAATAAAATAATAGAATTAATTAATATGTGTACTAACTTTTAAAATACTAAAACTAACCAAAATAATTTATTTGTAAATAATGAATTTAATTAATATAAAAAAAACAATATACAAACTTACCCGCAAAATTTAGTCCGTCTGGAAATGTAGTATATCTGCAATTATAATATATAAAAATAAAATAAGCATAGTTAATTTCTTAAAAAAAATTATATAATTGGCCGGAAAATTTTTTCGGCGACCGGACCAATTTTTCCGGCAACCCAAGAAAAAGCCAGCATCCCCCCACCCAGGGTTGTTGCCTGCCGGAATATTTTCCGGTCGCCGGAAAAAATTTCCGACAGCCCAACCCCAACCATACCCCCAAAAATTTTCGATTCCTACTCTATTATTCCGGAAAAATACACATACATAAAAAAACCCACTAAACATACAATATATATACATTTTACAAAAAACAGAAAAAAAAATTGAGTTGAAGGGGAGAGAGAGAACTTACCAGGAAGAATGGATGGGAAGAAGTGCTTCTGGAGTGGGAGGGGAGTTGGGGGGCTGGGGCGAATTATTGAAGGAGAATACAGAGTTGACAGCTCTGTTTTCTGTCTGACATAAAGCAGAAAACAACGCTGCCAACGCTGTTTTCTCATTCAAATTTTTTTTAAAAAAAAGCCGGTCAACGACAGTACGGGCTGCAGGTTTTCTGCAGAAAACAGTGATACTGTTTTCACCTATTTTGTTTTTTTTATTTTTTTTTGCGGTAGTTGTTTAATTTGATTTTAAAATGACCATATTTTGTTAAATCCCCCGAAGTCTCGATTAAAGAAAAGGGGGATCCAATGACACTTTTAACCACTGTAAAATAAGCAAAGGGATAAATTTCCTTTTATGTCTCCAGAAAGTAAAAAATGATGCAGGATTTCAGATATTTTTTCCAAGCCATAGGATATAAAGGGCAAAGCTGAAAAGAGCTTAAAAAAGCCCACGTGCGGCATGAAAGGTTCCCCTGGGTCACTACTCATTGCTCTCTAAAAGTGGACAGGAATTTGGGAGGTCCAAATTAAACCTAAATAAAGTTTTGGGTGATTTTTGCAATTTTTTTAATAGTCCTTGCAGATAAAGTAAATCTTGCTTTTTGGGTACTTTTTACCCTTTCCTCAATAAAATTACAAAAAAGTTCAAAGTCTTGCCATTAATTATTCAGTTTTGGAACAAAAGAGAGTACCTTTTCTGATGATAAAAGTCATAACCGTAGCGTGCGTCGAGATTGCTTAATGGGATAATTACTAAAACTACCAGGGTTAATTAAAAAAAAGAAACTAGATATTTTTAAAAATTATAAAATATCCATTGAGACTTGATTATGTATTACACTTTTACCTTTTTCATAAGTAAAATTTTTTCAAACACCCCGTAACATTTGTAAAAATATTCCAATTATTCCGTTACATTAAACACACAATCAAACATTAAGGTTTTTTTATAATTTCAAACATCTATGGTTTTTTTTTGTAATTAACTGAATCCTCAGGGGTCATTTTTGTAATTATCCCTTGCTAAATTGCAGGTAATAGTTATTTTTCCATATTTTTTTGTGAAAGCCATTGTTTGAATTTTGAACTCAACTTATCAATCACGAAATATAAAGTGCATAGGGGCCTCGCCCTGCCTAAGATATTGGTAATTCTATACATCGTGGCATTTAATTTAGGTTGGTTTGGGACCACGCAATCAAATTTTCAGAGTCACATTCAGTATATTTTCTTTATTATTTTTTCAAAATATAGTAGCTACTGAAATCAATTAGAGCTATAGGTCTCAAGTCTACCCCTAGGCCTTAGCAGCTGAGCTGAGGAAGCCCGGGGCCTGGTGGAGAAAATAGTAGTTTCGAGTTTGCGTTAGAGAGAATTTCAACCTAAACCAGGCAAAGTTGTCACTTTAGTACCCAACTTTTTGGCCATATTTATTTTGGTACTCTGCGTTTTACTTTATAATCACTTTTGTCATATTTTATTAAATATTCGCCAATTTTGGTACCATATGTTTTAATTTGTAATCACTTCATATATAACAAAAAGTGAATAAAGAGTAAAATACAGGATACCAATATTAATATGGTCTGAAAATGAGGTACTGTATCAAAGTGAAAATAGAACATAGTGTAGGTACTAAAATTGAAATTATCCATTGCAACTAATACATAGGGTCGCAAAATCACTGACATACAATAGTTGCATTTCGATGTCAAGGGAGTGTTTGCAAAAACTTCTGCTTTTAGAAGAAGTGATTTATCGAAGTAGAAGTAAAAGTAGTTGAGAATCAAAAGTTGGTAGTGTTTGAAAATAGAATCATAAGTTGAGAGTGCTTGGTGGAAAAGTTAGAAAAGTGCTTATTTGTTTGTAAAAATCAAATTAGAAGTAGAAGCAAAAATCTAAAACATCACTCTCCTTACTTTTAGATTCTGATTAAATAAAATAGAACTAAAAACAAAAATTGACATTTGCAAATACTACAAAATGATTTTTTACCAAGACCACCTATATGTAATGCAAACGTCAAAATAAATTCTAATTCCATATTGGGCTTAACCTGTTGGGCCCAATCTTGATGAAATAAACAGGCTAATTGACCTTATATGGAATAAATAGTGCCCATATCTGACTTGACTAGCTAATTAGTATACCTTAGCTCGCTCAAGGTCGAGGTCGAACAAGGTCTGTTGCATGGATGATGAGTGACTTTAACAAGCATATCAGTACGCTTGCTGGGGTGCCTCTCAGTCCCAGCTTAAATCTTCCGATGCTTAAGTGAGTTATGGTCATGATATATCGAATAACAAAGTGGGCAATGAATAGTAAAAAAATAGACCGGGTGAAATTTCTTGAGATTTAACTCACTATATGATTCGGCACTTTAGAATATTTCATACTCCCCTAGATCAGGTCTACGACCGAACTAGGAGAGTAGGGGGACTAGTTGATTCGGCGTGTTTAGAGAGTACAAAGGAGTATAATGGGTATATGACATACCTGAAAATGTATGCAGCAAGGGTAAGAATCCAGGTCCTGGCCGAGCTGGTCTATAAGTAGAGTGATTTAACCGACCTGACAGGGAGTTACTAAGGATACGACCGCAGGCGACAGAGAGTTACTAAGAGATACGACCGACCGACAGAGAGTTACTAGGAGATACGACCGAGGCGACAGAGAGTTATTAGGAGGTACGACCGACCGGGACAGAGAGTAACTAGGGGAAGTGACCGACCAGGCGTACAGCTACGATTCTTGGGAGATACGATTGACTTGACTGCAAGAGGCTAAAGCCTTGATCAACCTGGCAAGAAGTTACTAAAATAGGCGGACGACCTGACATGGAGTTATTAAATGTCAGGTCATACCTGCGCGCATTAAATGCTCTGAAAGGAAAATCTGACAAGTAATTAATGTCCTAAAAAGCTGACTCGACCGGAAGCAACTATCCCTGGGGTCGACCTGACTGATGTGACTAGTTCTTTTTGTCAACATGGCACGGTTTTCCACCTCGTTTTCACTCCCAATCCTGGTTGGACACGTGGACCTCGAAAGACCAAAGGGCTTAGGAAGAAGAAGGTGAGAAACCAAAGGATTTTGACATTTTTATTCAGTTTTATATTTTATACACTTTTCTTTACTCTTCTTCCCTTTTACTAACTTGATCGTCGGAGTGCTTACACCGGAGTTCTCTCCGGTTGGTCTTTTGCAGGCTAGCTGAGGATCTAGTTGGATTCTTGAGCAGATCTCGTCATCGGAGACATTTTCAAGTGGCACCGTCTGTGGGAAATTGAGTATAAGACGTGAGGATGTCGAGTTTGGGTTCGAAGGGCAAGGAGGTGGTTGGTGCGGGAGGATCTTCCGACGGGGTGGGAATGACCCCGTCCGGCGGAGGGGATGGAGTCACTATACCAGGGGTGGAGGCGACCCCGCCTAGCGGTGGAAATGGAGTAACTATATCAGGGGTGCCTCCAACACCCGTTACGATGAGCACACCGGTGGCAAACTTGGAGGCCCTATTCGCGGCGGACTCAGTCCAGGTAATCGGGGACCAGTTGTCGTCCATAGTCCAAAATATGGTCAATATTTTATGGGCAAGGAGGGAGGCCGCTGCTGTAGTAGAAACAGGGCGAACGGATGATAGGATAGCGCCAAGGAGGAGGAAGAACCAATGTTAGAGTTGGAAAAGTTGCAAGTGGAGGTGAAGGAGATGAAGAAGCGAATGTCTGGACAAGATGTGGTAAAAAAAGGTATCCCATTCAAAGAAGTCATCATGGCGGATGACCTCCCCGTAAACTTTAGGGCATTGAGTTATGACTATGATGGGACTACGGATCCCTGGGAGCACTTGTGTCGATTCGAGAATTCAACCCTACTGCACCGATACACGGATGGAGTAAAATGTTGGGTTTTTCTAACCACTCTGGCTAAGTCAGCTCAGCAATGGTTTAGTCAGCTCCCTAACGACACTATTGGTTCTTTTGATGAGTTCAGCTCAGCCTTTTTGCACCAATTCGCCAGCTCGCGGAAACATCAGAAGACTGTTCTAACTCTCTTCGGTATAAAGCAAGGAGAGCACGAGCCCCTTATAGGGTATGTGAAGAGATTCACTTTGGCAGCACTAGATGTACCCTCAGCCACGCAAGAGGTGCTATCCAGTGCCCTGTCTCAGGGATTGCAGGAAAGTGATTTCTTCAAATCAATAGCTAAGCGACCCGCCAAAAATTTCGACGATCTATTGGCCAGGGCTGAAAAGTATGTGAACTTGGGGGAAGCGCAGAAGGGAAAGAAGGACGAAAATAGGGAAAAAATGAAGGACAGGATAGTGGTGCCGCCAGTAGGACCTAAGCGATTTTGCGAGCCGAAAGGGAGACCTAGCATGTTAAATCGGGCGCCCAACCTAACAAAGTACACACCTTTGATCGCCCCCCGGGCACAGGTGTTAATGGCAACTGTAGGACACACCACTGAGGAATGCAGACACTTAAGGAATGAAATCGAGCGCATGGTGAGAAAAGGGTGGTTGCAGAACTGGGTTAAGTAGGAGCACGAGATACGACCAGGATCAGATAGAAGTCCTGATAGACAAGACAGGCCTGCCAAGGGCAAACATGGCCGCTCCTCGGTCAAGCTGGCTCCATCTAGATGAACAATTCATATGATCGTAGGAGGACCTACGGATAGAGACTCAAATCAAGCACAAAAGGCGTACGCCAGAAGTTCGGGAGAGGTGCTCAGTATTGGGGGAAAAAATGGAGGCCCGAAAATCGTCTTCGGGCCAAAAGATGAATAGGTGTCCATTGCGCATAACGATGCTATGGTGATCACAACAACCATAGCGAATTACGAAGTGGCCAGGGCTATGGTGGATACCGGAAGCTCAGTCAATGTACTATTTCATGAGGCCTACTTAAGGATGGAGCTGGAAATGGAGATCAGGCCAGTAGAGACCGCCTTGTTCGGCTTTGGAGAAGGAATGGTGGAGTCGCTTGGACATGTCACCTTGCCCATGTCTCTGGGGGATCTCCTCATGCAAAAAACACGGATTGTAACTTTTCTTGTTGTGGACTCTTACTCCACTTATAATGTTATAATTGGTAGACCTGCCCTTAATTCTTTTCAAGCTATTGTATCCACATTCCACATGAAGCTTAAGTTTGTGGTAGGGGATGGGATAGGTGAGGTAGTAGGAAATGCGCAGGTGGCAAGAAAATATTACGTTGAGACGGTAAGGAAGGGAGAGCAGAAGAAATCCAAAAGAAAGGTGGTAGAAATAGACAAGGAAACCAAGCCCATTAAAATAGGAAAAAAAGAAAAGAAAAAAGATTCAGACCTGCTAAGTGTCAGGCCCGAGGAAGAGTTGATGATGGTAGAGCTAATCCCTGGAGATCCGTCGAAGGTGGTCAAGATCGAAACTAAACTAGGATCCGAGCTAACTGAAGGAATCGTGGACTTCCTAAGAGAGAATAGATATGTCTTCGCCTGGTCATCAGGAGACCTACAAGGGGTCGACCCTAGCATAGTAGAGCATCATTTAAATATGGACTATTTAGTGAGACCTGTCAAGCAGAAGAAGAGGCCGTTTGGGTATGAGAAAGATCAAATCATTCAAGAAGAAGTGGAGAAATTGCTAAAAGCATTACATATAAGGGAGATCCAATTCCCAGAATGGGTCTCCAACGCGGTGCTGGTTCCAAAAGGTGAAAAGTTCAGGATGTGTATCGACTTCAGAGACCTCAATAAGGCTTGTCCCAAAGATCATTACCCGTTACCCCGGATTGATCAATTGGTGGATTCAACGGCGGGATATGAATTGTTGAGCATGATGGATGCATATCAAGGTTATCATCAGATCAGGTTGGCCGAAGAAGACCAGAAAAGGGTGAGCTTCATCACTTTCTCGGGGACTTATTGTTACGTAGTTATGCCATTCGGGCTAAAAAATGCGGGGGTGACTTATCAGAGGTTGATGGACAGGATGTTCAAGAGCCAGCTGGGCCGCAACATGGAGGTCTATGTTGACGACATGTTGGTAAAGAGTAGGAGGGAGAAAGATTATATCACAAATCTGAGAGAGACGTTTGTAACATTGAGGAGGTTTGGAATGAAACTAAATCCAGCTAAGTGCTCGTTTGGTGTCAGGTCTAGAAAGTTCCTCGGTTTCATGGTTACAGAGAAGGGCATCGAAGTAAATCCTGAGAAGGTAAGAGATGTAGTAGAAATGGAATCACCCACGAGCATTGGCAAGGTACAACAGCTCACGGGGCGTATAGCAGCACTGAACCGTTTCATCTCTAGGTCAGCAGAGCGGAGTCTCCCTTTCTTCAAGGTATTAAGAAGGGGTAAAAATTTCGAATGGACACCGGAGTGCGAACACGCCTTTAGAGAATTGAAAGCTTGTTTAGTGGCGCTTCCATTGCTTACCAAACCAAGCTCGTAAATTAAGGCCGTATTTCTTGTCTCACAAGGTGGTGGTGCTTACTAATATGCCTTTAGGGCACATTATGGGGAAACCGGAAGTGTCGGGTCGTATGATAAAATGGGCCGTAGAAGTGGGAGAGTTTGACTTAGAATATAGGCCTAGAGTGGCGATCAAAGCGCAAGCTCTGGCATATTTTTTGCAAGAAATGGCATCGGAACCGAGCACATCAATACAAGTCTGGTTATTGCACGTGGATGGTTCTGCTTCAGTTGGGGGAAGTGGTGCGGGGATTGTCCTGACCAATCCATCTGGGAAAGATCTGGAGTTTGCGATTAAGTTCGGATTCAAAGCCTCGAATAACGAGGCCGAATATGAAGCCTTGGTAAGAGGACTCAAAATGACATTAGATCTGGGAGTCAGGACTGTAATAGCTTACTCCGACTCTATGTTGGTAACAAATCGGGTCGGGGGAAACTTTGATATCAAAGGAGATAGAATGAGGAGGTACGTAGGAGTGGTGGCAGAGCTGGTAAAAAGGTTTGACAGATTTGAGTTGCTACAAGTACCAAGGGGAGAAAACGCAAAGGCAGATCACCTTTCGAAAGTGGCTAGCTCAGCTCAGGAAAGTGAATCACGAGGCATAACATTTTTGGCGGATAGCCTGCCCAACATCGGAGCCGAGATAACGGAAATAGGAGAAGGAGATGACTGGAGAGCTGATCTCCACAGGTACTTAAGCACAAACGGCCTACCTGAGGATATGAGAAAGGCAGAGCGACTAAAAGCAAGAGCTATGCAATTTCAGTTAATCAGAGGGTTGTTGTATAAAAAGGCGTTCTCTTTGCCATATATGAGATGCCTGTTAGAAGAGAAGGGTGATTATGTGCTGAGGGAGATACATGAGGGCGCATGCGGAGCTCACATCGGGGGAAGGGCTTTAGCCAAGAAGGTGGTCCGAGCTGGATATTTTTGGCCAAAATAGAAGAAGGCAGCCGAGGAAATGGTAAGGAAATGTGAGAGTTGCCAAAGACATAGCTCATTGATACACTAGCCAACAGAATTGTTAGGGGTTATGAGCTCGCCGTGTCCTTTCGCGAAGTGGGGATATATATTGTGGGACCTTTCCTAAGAGCAACAGGACAGAGAAAATTTTTAATCGTAGCAGTGGATTACTTTAGCAAGTGGGTAGAGGCAGAACCTGTGGCCAGAATATCCGAGTCGCAAATTAGAAGTTTCATCTGGAAAAATTTAGTTAGCAGGTATGGATGGCCGAGAGACCTGATATCGGACAACGGAACTCAGTTTCAGGGCAAGAAGATCAGGAAATGGTTAGCAGAGATGAAAGTCAGGCAACATTTTACTTCCGTAGCCCATCCTCAAGCAAATGGGCAAGTAGAGGTCACGAACCGCTCTATTGTCAAAGGAATCAAGGCAAGGCTGGAAAGGGCCGGAGGATGATGGGTGGATGAGCTTCACTTAGTGCTATGGGCTCATCGCACCACTTCCAAGGAGGCAACGGGAGAAACTCCATTCAGTTTGGTATATGGAACTGAAGTTGTCATACCTGTGGAGATCGGCATGGAAAGTCACCACGTCCAGAACTTCGAGGAAGAACTCAATACAGAACTATTAAGGGAGGCAGTAGACCAAGTGGAAGAGAGGAGAGAGCAGGCATATCTGAAGATGGGAGCTAGCAAAAGTTTGTTAAAAGCCACATATGACAGGAGAGTAAGAAAGAGGATCTTCAAAGTGGGAGACCTGGTCTTAAGACAAGCAGACGCCTTGAAACTAGTAGGAAAGCTAGAAGCGAATTGGGAAGGGCCTTACAAGGTCACTAAGGTAATTGCTAAGGGAGCTTATGAATTGGTAGATATGAAAGGCACTAAAATTCCTAGGTCATGGAATGTTTGTCATCTAAGGAAATTTTATGTATGATTTACTAGTCTGAATGCAATCGATATTTTGGCAGCTATATAAAGTGTTTTCCAGGTCTCGCTCAAACCCCTGAATGGCCGAGCTCAGCTCGTACCATCTCAGGTCCCTTGGGGAAATTCTATCTCCGAGGGTTAAATAAGCTCAAACCCCTAAGTGGCCGAGCTAAGCTCGTACCATCTCAGGTCCCTTGGGGAAATTCTATCTCCGAGGGTTAAATAAGCTCAAACCCTTGAGAGGCCGAGCTCAGCTCGTACCATCTCAGGTCCCTTGGATAAATTCTATCTCAGAGGGTTAAACAAGCTCAAACCCTTGAGTGGCCGAGCTCAGCTCGTACCATCTCAGGTCCCTTGGGGAAATTCTATCTCCGAGGGTTAAACAAGCTCAAACCCCTGAGTGGCCGAGCTCAGCTCGTACCATCTCAGGTCCCTTGGGGAAATTCTATCTCCTAGGGTTAAAAAAGCTCAAACCCCTGAGAGGCCGAGCTCAACTCGTACCATCTTAGGTCCTTGGGAGATTCTAAACTCCAAGGGTCATGCGGGTTCGAATCCCTGAAGAGCCGAGCTCAGCTCGTACCTCTTCAAGTCCCTTAGAAAAATTCTGAGGTACGGGGGCAACTTTCAAATCCCCTGGAGGTCGAGCTTAGCTCGTGCCATCTCAAGTAAGGTAGACACCAACTATTGAATTATAAACAAAAAAAGGGGAGAGAGGTCGAACTAAATTGAGAAAATATGCATCAAATATTACAAACCAAAGGAATAATTAACAGACTTTAAGTACATAGGTTCGTTAGCAAAACATAATTACAAAAGGCCCTGAAACATTTAGGGCACTACGTTGCCTTGCACATCGGCAGCACTAGGGTCGGGAGTCCCCTCACTATCACTACTAAGTGTTTCGAGAGAGGGATGAGTAGTTAAGGGCTGAACTTGCAGAGGAGAAGGTTGTGCAAGAGCTAAAGTCGAGCTGGAGGGAGCACCTCCTGAAGGATTAGCTGCTAGTTCATAGGCATCAGGCAACTCCTTGATCGCCTTCTACAGGTCGGGAACCTCGAGCGTGAGTCCCTTGGCTTGAGCCCTTTTAGCCATGATGATCATGTCTTGCTCAAGATAGGGAAGAGCAACGTCAGCCACCTGGTCCAGGTATTCGTCAGAAGCCAAGTATTTCTCCTTCTCCTGCTGCCACTCGACCTGGCCAGCCTCGTACCCAACAGATCTTCCCTCTTCCCTAGCTCGGACAATGTCCCCTCGAGCCTTTGTCAACTCCACCTCCAATGCCTTAAACTTGTCCTCCGAAGTAGTGAGCTGGACCTTTAACGCTTGAATCTCCGAAGAGGCCTTCTGCAGCTCGGTATCCAGGGTAGTAGACCTGGATTGCACTTGATCGAATCGATGCTGCAAGATCGCGTTTGCCCGCCTCAGCTTGGTAGCGTCTGTTAGACCTACGCGGGCATCCCAAACTATTGAGCCCATGGTAAGAATCATCTGGAGAACAAGAAATAAGTAAGCAAGCTGAAGCAAATACAAATAAAATTTAAAACTTTGTAAATTATTACTCGAGATGCATGATGGGCCATGTCTCGGATACGGACTTGGATGTCCGCATTCTCTAAAGCTCACTGATGGACCGGAATGACCAAGTTTTCCACCCAGGTAGCATTAAGCTCTGGGACCATGATATTGAGAGGGGAGTCCCTCTCTCAAGTTGGGAGATCGGCCAAATTTGTCAGGGCCTTAAAGGGTGGAATGTCCCCGAGCTAGATGCCGCATGGGATCTTTTCCTATGACGGGTCAAGTTGGCGGCAGGAGGGGAAGGGCTGCAAGAGGATTGCCTCCGAGGACTCTGGGTCGGGGCAACTAGAGTATGGGGAGCAGAAGGGACTTGCTCCCGGGGAGTGCTCGTCAAGGGGATGTGCCCCTCCTCGCCCGAAGATTTCCTCGTATCGGCCACCCGAGCTAGCCTCTCTTGCATGGATTGTTCTGTAAAAAGAAATGAATCAGTACGAGTAAATAAAAAAATGAAGAACTGTTCAAGCAATTATACCTAGGTCTTGGGGAAGGTCTACCGCCTTGGGACTCAAGTTGAAATGATACAATAAGAGCCACGAGTCGACCAAGAGCTGGGCATGGTAAGGATTTGCGTTTAAACGCCGAGCTAGTGACTGATTGGCTGGGGTGGGTTTCACACCCCGACCTTGGTGGGGCAGATCATCAATCCAACGGGTGGGGAAAGCCCAGGGCTGGGGAGAAGAGATGTCGAAGAATCTTTTTTTCCAGTTCTTGTTAGATGGAGGGATGCCGTCTATAAATTTGGCCAAGCCCCTGCTGGTGAAGTAGAAGAACCCCGGAGTGCTCGAAGTTTTAGCTTGGTAGAATGTCCTCCAGAGTTGGGGGTAGGCTCTTCTCCATTCTGGACTATCATACAAAAGCTAACTAGTAGCTTAAGAGAGTTGGGGACCAGTTGAGTTAGAGGAATACCAAAGATGCGGGAGACCCGACATAGAAGGTCGGGAACAGGGAAACGCAACCCTGCCTCAAACTGTTCAACAAAAAAAGTGGCGAAGCCTGGGGGGATTGTAGGGTACGTCTGTAGGCCCGGGCAAATGCAGATCATAATCATCCGGGATACAAGCATTTATTCGAATATTACTTAGAGAATCCTCCGAAAGGGTACTATAAATGTTGGGTCGAGCTGGGTTGTTACTAGAAGAAGCCATTCTTATAAGAGGAGGAAAATAGGTGGAAAATTCAGCTAATAACTCGCGGTCTGGAAGAGAAGGGTGAAAGGTGCACGGAAGAGAATAGGGGAGCATGCGAAGGAATTAGAGGGCGTGTGTGTATATATATATATATATATGTATATATAGTGTTAATAATAATAAAATTTATAAAGAAGAAAGGGAAGAAGAAAAAGGAAGAGGAAGTAAGAATCAAAACTTACTTGATCGGTTGGCCATGGAAGCTCCGAGGGTGATGGAAGGATGGAATTTTTTCTCTAATTTTGTTTTCGGAAGAAAAGAAGATGCAGGGAGCTTGACTGTGTAAATGGAGAAATGAAGGGGATTGGGGGGCATTTATAGAGGAGGGAAGATGAAGGGTGGCTTGATGGAGAGCGTTGGATGATAGGCGGATCGATGGCTGGGGAGAAGAGAGAGGGTGAAGGGACGTGAAGAGACAGAATTAAATGCGTGTCAGGCGCGAGAATCAAAGAGGAATTTTGAAAGCCACCTTCATCTTCCCTCCTCTATAAATACCCCCCAATCCCCTTCATTTCGCCATTTACACAGTCAAGCTCCCTGTTTGTACTCTCTAAACACGACGAATCAACTAGTCCCCCTACTCTCCTAGTTCGGTCGTAGACCTGAACTAGGGGAGTATGAAATATTCTAAGGTGTCGAATCAACTAGTCCCCCTACTCTCCTAGTTCGGTCGTAGACCTGAACTAGGGGAGTATGAAATATTCTAAGTTGATTAGACCGAACTAGGAGAGTATGAAATATCAGCTCGGCCATGCGTTTGAGTGGCTAAAAAAGGGATCACCGCCGCAGGTCGGCCGCATCATTGTATAACTAAGCTCGGTCGTGACCCAATCCTGATTTTGCTATTTATGAAAGACATGTATCCTTCCTAAGTATTATGTCAGGTTTGGAATCTTACCCATGTCGCATACGCTTTACAGATCTGACGATTACCCTTCTTAATTATTTGTACTTAAACATGTCAAATCAACTAGTCCCCCTACTCTCCTAGTTTGAGCGTAGATCTAAACTAGGTGAGTAACCAGGTCTCCTTTGCGTGTGCCGAATCAACTAGTCCCCCAAGATACAAACTAGGTGAGTTGGGAGCTCCAGATCTCCCCATGAACTATTGAAGATAATTATGATTTTGAAATTCAAAATTCCTCTTCGATTCCCGCGCCTGACACACATTTAATTATGTCTCTTCACGTCCATTCACCCTCTCTCTTTTCCCCAGCCGTCAATCCGCCTATCATCCAACGCTACATCAAGCCACCCTTCATCTTCCCTCCTCTATAAGTACCCCCCAATCCCCTTCATTTTGCCATTTACACAGTCAAACTCCCTGTTTGTACTCTCTAAACACGCCGAATCAAATAGTCCCCCTCCTCTCCTAGTTCGGTCGTAGACCTAAACTAGGGGAGTATGAAATATTATAAGGTGTTGAATCAATTAGTCCCCTTACTCTCCTAGTTCGGTCGTAGACCTGAACCAGGGGAGTATGAAATATTCTAAGGTGATTAGACCGAACTAGGAGAGTATGAAATATTAGCTTGGCCATGTGTTTGAGTGGCTAAAAAAGGGATCACCGCCGCAGGTCGGCCGCATCATTGTATAGCTCAGCTCGGTCGTGACCCAATCCTGATTTTGCTATTTATGGAAGACACGTATCCTTCCTAAGTATTATGTCAGATTTGGAATCTTACCCATGTCGCATACGCTTTACAGATCTGACGATTACCCCTCTTAATTATTTGTACTTAAACACGCCAAATCAACTAATCCCCCTACTCTCCTAGTTTGAGCGTAGATCTAAACTAGGTGAGTAACCAGGTCTCCTTTGCGTGTGCCGAATCAACTAGTCCCCCTAAGATACAAACTAAGTGAGTTGGGAGCTCCAGATCTCCCCATGAACTATTGAAGATAATTATGATTTTGAAATTCAAAATTCCTCTTCGATTCCCGCGCCTGACACGCATTTAATTATGTCTCTTCACGTCCCTTCACCCTCTCTCTTCTCCCCGGCCGTCGATCCGCCTATCATCCAACGCTCTCCATCAAGCCACCCTTCATCTTCCCTCATCTATAAATATCCCCCAATCCCCTTCATTTCGCCATTTACACAGTCAAGCTCCCTGTTTGTACTCTCTAAAGACGCCGAATCAACTAGTCCACCTACTCTCCTAGTTCGGTCGTAGACCTGAACTAGGGGAGTATGAAATATTCTAAGGTGCTGAATCAATTAGTCCCCTTACTCTCCTAGTTCGGTCGTAGACCCGAACTAGGGGAGTATGAAATATTCTAAGGTGATTAGACCGAACTAGGAGAGTATGAAATATCAGCTCGGCCATGCGTTTGAGTGGCTAAAAAAGGGATCACCGCCGTAGGTCGGCCGTATCATTGTACAGCTCAGCTCGGTCGTGACCCAATCCTGATTTTGCTATTTATGGAAGACACATATCCTTCCTAAGTATTATGTCAGATCTGGAATCTTACCCATGTCGCATACACTTTACAGATTTGACGATTACCCCTCTTAATTATTTGTACTTAAACATGCCACTGGAAGTACGACCGAGCTGGTAAGAATAAGTAGAGTGACAGACCTGGAAGTGTATGCAGCAAGGGTAAGAATCCAGGTCCTAGCCGAGCTGGTCTATAAGTAGAGTAATTTAACCGACATGACATGGAGTTACTAAGAGATACGACCGACCTGACAGAGAGTTACTAAGAGATACGACCGACCTGACAGAGAGTTACTAGGAGGTACGACCGACCTGACAGAGAGTAACTAGGGGGTACGACCGACCTGACAGAAAGTTACTAGGAGATACGACCGACCTGGCAGAGAGTAATTAGGAGGTACGACCGACCTGGCAGAGAGTAACTAGGAGGTACGACCGACCGAGGAGAGTTCTTTGGGATATACTATTGACTTGATCGCAAGAGGCTAAAGCCTTGATCGACCGGCAAGAAGTTACTAAAATAAAGGACGACGACGACATGGAGTTATTAAATGTCGGAGTCATACTGCAAGCGCATTAAATGCTCGAAAGGAAGACTTGACAAGTAATTAATTTCCTAAAAACCGACTCGGCCAGGAAGCAACTATCCCCGGGGTCGACTTGACTGATGTGACTAGTTCTTTTTGTTAACATGGCACAGTTTTCCACCTCGTTTTCACTCCCAATCCCGGTTGGACACGTGGACCTCGAAGGACCAAAGAGCTTGGGTATAAAAGGAAGAAGAAGGTGAGAAATCAAAGGATCTTGACATTTTTATTCAGCTTTTATATTTTATACACTTTTCTTTACTCTTCTTCCATTTTACTGACTTGATCGTCGGAGTGCTTACGCCGGAGTTCTCTCCGGTTAGTATTTTGCAGGCTAGCTGAGGATCTAGTTGGATTCTTGAGAAGATCTCGTCATTAGAGACCTTTTCACTATATATAGATTTTAACAATCTTTGAATGAATTGTGCCACATGTCATCATCATAGACATCCACATGTCTTCAATCAACGACAACAATGAACCAAGACTAAGTCAGGTCAATACGGGTCGTGTAGGGATCCATTGTCCACATAAAAAGACGTTGATCCTAAATGTAAACTTGGTGTTTTGGTAGTTCTCAAGGGTAACTCAACGCTTAGGTGTATCAATATCTAACCCATAAATCTCATTTCAGTTTGAAAAAAATATTCTTTCGAGGTCATTTGTCAAGCTAAACGAGCCGACCTCGAGCCTAATATCTGAGCTCAAACTTTTAATCGAGTCGAACTCAAGCTTGCAGATAATTGGTTCGAAAGTTCGCGAACATGATCGTTTTATAAGCTCGCGAGCTTATGTTCGAGCTAGGCTCGCGGGCATGTTCGTTTACAGGCTCGCGAGCCTGTGTTCGAACTCGGTCTTTAACAAGCTCGAGTTTTCTTTGACGAGCTCGAATACAAACTCGAGCCTTTTACGAGCCGAGTTCTTTGATGCTTAAACGAGCCTTTTACGAGCCGAACTCGAGATAAGCTCGTCAAACACATTAAACAAGCTTTTTAATGAGATGAGCTCAAACAGTTCGTGAACGAAATAATTTACAAATGAGCCGAGCTCAAGCTCATATCGAACTCGAGCCGAACTCGAATATATCCAAAAAATAAATGAACCGAACTCGAGTATGTTCTTATTCAACTATGCTCGGCTCGTTTTAATTTTTTTTTTTAGTTTTCTGATATTTTGTTACTCAACCTGGAAGGCATACACGGAATCTTCAATGCTCAGTGAAACCGGATGGGATCTTCTATTCCAAGATGGTGTTTCATCACCTATTCCACCGCACGGATGATTGCCACGTGTATAGAAGTTATCATATTAATTTTGAAGCATAAATCACGCCTAAATTGTGGGGTTTTAATATGGAATTTCTATACACGCGACAATCATCCGTCTTGATGAAATAGAATTTAAACACCATTTTGGAATAGAAGATCTCATATGCAGTGAAACAATTCTCTCTGTTTTTTTTTTTTTTTTTTGTTTTGTTTTTTTGGGAAGTCAGTTCTCTCTGTTGTATCAACACAAACGCTTTTCTTGATTTCTCTCACTTAAATCAAGAATCTAAACAAAATTCCAAGCTATAAATCTTGTTTAACAAACACCCCCACACCAAATTACGAATTTCTTCACAACTCTTTCTTTTTTCCTTCTCTGATGGACGAATACGAAAACACACAATCTCCATCATCCGATTTCGATGATTCTTCAAGCTTTCAGAGCACCACTTCAATGGCGAACCCCTCCTGTTCACACTGGTGGCACGGCCCATTCTACTTGGCCATGTCCATAACCCTCGTCTACATAGCCTTCAAATCAACAAACCACTCCCGGCCCGAAAGCCCACTCCCACCGGCCCACGGGCTGGCATTCAACGCCTCCCGGGCCCTCCGCCGCCACGGCGGCTTTCATATAACCGCCACCCTCCTCCAAATCTCGCCGGAGCTCTTCCTCTCCGGGCCCGAATCGACCCTCTTCGCCATCCGAGACCCCGCGATCTCAAATCTCACCGTGCCGCCGTGGGCCATGCGGCAGCTCCTCCGCTACCACGCCGCCCCCTCCGCCCTACCCATGGCGGCGCTGGTAAATAAACCACCAGGGTTTTGCTTCAAAACCCTATTAGACAACAAAAACCTGATTATCACCAAAAACGACCCCCAATCGGGCTCGATCAAGATCAACAACGTCTCGATTTCAGACCCGGATTTGTTCCTCGAAGGCCCGTTTTCGATCCACGGCGTTTTCGGCCCGTTCGACGTGGATCAATCCCCACCGTGCGATCAGATTACATTTCCTGAATCAAACGGTACTGATCATTTGTCGGTTGATTGGACCAGGATCGTCAGATTATTGAGCTCCAATGGATTTGTTTCTTTTGCGATTGGATTAAATTCAATTCTTGATAATAATAATATTTTTCGAGATTATGAAAATTTGAGGTGTGTTACCATTTTTACCCCTCCGAATTCTGGGTTTATTTCTTCTACTTCGCCGTTTTTGGATAGAATTGTGAGGGTTCATATTTTGCCTCAGAGGTTTACTTACGTGGAGTTGAGCGCAGCGGATAATTCCTCTCTGATGACACTTGTTCCTGGATATAATCTGACGGTGGATAAATTTTCGGGGAATTTAGGTATTAATGGTGTGGAAATTACAAGGCCGGATTTATTTTTGTCTGAGAAATTTGTGTTACATGGGATTTCTAGGGAATTTGATGTGGTGGAGCTTTTTAGTTCTTTCATATAGTTTTAACATTCTTTGATTGAATTGATATTTTTTAGCTCTATTTTTCTATTAGTTTTTTTGTTTTTTGGGTTATTATTTCTGTTGCAAAAGATAGAATTTTAGTGGGGACTATTATAGTTTTCTGATTTTTGATTCATGAAATCCTTTCGGGTGATAAACAAGAAAGTCCCTGATGATTTTTTGTTTTGTTTGTATTGTTTTCCTTATGCATGGATCACTTTGAAGAGTAAACAATATTTCATTAGTTGAAAATAGATGGCTGGAAAGACAGAAAATGAAGGCATCTCTGTTTTTGGTTTTTGTTCCAAATATATTTTTTCAATTTTACACAATTCAGAAATCAATAATCATATTTGCTTTAGCCTAATTTTCACTTTAACATTTACAATTTTCGAGATTTATAAAACCAATACATAATTAGTACACATAAACTCTAAAACCAATACATCAAGGGCGGAACCAAAAATAAAAACAGGATAGGCCGATACACGAAAATGGGATGAACCAAACATAAAAATCATATAAACTATAATTAAATTTCTTTTAAGAAAAACATTTTCTAGTGCAAATCTTTTTTTTTAAATGGGGGGTCCCAGAGTGGCCCCCACTTCCCTCCCCATTGCAATACGTAATCATTACACTTAATACAAAATATATGGATCCCACACAATTTATTTCACTACACATTACCATCTCATATTTAAATATTTGAATATGGATAACCACTAACAAATATAAATAATGTAACTCCAACATAAAATCAACCACAATAAAATTTTATATTCAAACATATTACATTTTCATGCAAAAACCAATAAAAGTTATATTAGAAATATAGAATACTGAAAATAAATCTTGAAAGAAAACAAACAAGGCCCAATCTTTTCCGGGTGTGTGAAATGAAGGCCCAATCCAGCCTTTGGGTCAAGCTAATTTTGACACCTAAACTAAGCCTCTCCAAGTACAAAGTAAATCATGTACAAATCAGTTAATGAAAGAACATTGTTATTTATGTATTAGTTCTAATGTCATTATTTTTTTCTCAAAAAAAAAAAAGAAATCATTATTTTGCAACAGAAGCATATTATATTCAGATCTCAAACCACACAAATTGACAATACTATGGTTACACAGTCAAAGAGATGGGATTTGCTAGCTAGCTCCGACTTTTTGAGTTTGATACATTGTAAACAGTAGGATGACATAACGAATCATGCCAAACTTAAGATGAAATTGTAAAGCATTAGATTGGAATTTGATCAAGTCTTGTTTGACTTAAACACAAAATATTATGCAAAATCTAAATTCATTCTAGTCATAATTATATATGTCATTGTAAGAATTTTAAGGAGAGGCCTGAAAGATGCCATCTGGTTGCCCTACACCATTTCTTAAGAGTTGACTAATCAAAGAATTAAATCTATATTGTTTGACTGGCTTGAATATATTTTATAAGTCTACCCTGTTTCACTCCCCAACCCCATGGATGATGGCATTCCATGATTAGTACAACATATATATCACATATGTGGATGATAGAGGAAAATAATTGGAAAAAAAATTAAAAAAATTATACCATTATTTATCCGGTAAAAAATTTATTTAAATGTTTCATTTTTCGTCTAAGAAAGGTCGATACCAGATAGAACGGTGAACACCGTGCAATGGTACAACTCGAGTAGAAAATGACCATCATATAGGGTTGATGAAGGCAACGTGCCTTCTCTTTCGATCGATCGTCTAGAATTTTCAGAGTATCACCATGGAATTCTATCAGTTCTTTTTTCCTGAAATTGATATCACACACAAGAACTTCGTTTATGCTTCTACGTTTCATGCAAAAGCCAGGGTTTCCTTACACGAAAGGGCCGGGATTCGATCCTTCAAGATAACTGTTAAGTTGGTAATTTACCAACTAATCGAGTATTTTAGATTAGAATTTTGTATTATTTTTGGATGTTTTAGAGTCGTTAGAGTCCAATTTATGTCATTAAGTGTTGATGTAAAGTTAATGCATATTTGGTAACCGAAGAATGAAGAAAACGGCGAAAAACGGTACGAGGAAGGAAGAAACTGTGTTTGAAGAAAGGAAAAAATCGCATTTTGGCCTTAAGACGGGCGGCTGGCTGGCAGCTTCTAAACGTAGCGGACATGAGTACGAGAGAGGTGCGCCGCCGCTCGCTTAAAGGCGGACGGGACGCTTGCAATGATAAGGGCGCACTGGCGGCTATTTTGCTTTTTAAGATCTTTGGCGCCGCAGTCACCGGGCGGAATTTTCTATGTTTGCCTACCTTTTTCTTGGATCTTGAGGGTGTTATAAATAGGGACATATGGGCGAAAATTCAGGGAGCTTGGACCATTTGGAAGACAACAAGAAGACAAGGGAGAAGAATAGAAACATCTTGGGACAAGCTTGGAGAAGAAGATTGAAGGCTCTTATCATCTAGAAATAGAGAAGATCCCTCAACTCTTGTTCTTATTTTGTTACTTTCTCCATATTTTGTACGATGTATTGTTGTATTCTTATGGATTCATTTTCTTTAATCATGAGCTAAACTCTATAATTCTAGAGGATTTATGTAATCTATGTTTGAATTTATGTTTTGAGATTGTGGTTTGTCAATCTAGATCTATCAATTTATTTGTGCTATTTGGATCTATTGCTTCTAAATTACTTGATCAATAATTTAGAGTGTTTGGTGTATTTGATTTGACACTTGAGAGAGGTAATTGAATACATGTCCTTGGAATAGCATAACCTAGGATTTCATAGAATTGAGAGATTTGTGAATCCTTTGAAGTCATTTATCAAGATTCATAGCTTTTATTGAGATTTCAATTGGTGATTTTTATAGAGATATTGATTTCCCAATTTAGATCTAAAATCATTTGTCACTCGAGAGGGGAAATGATTATTGTAGAAATCTTGACTTATAAATTGGTAATTGATGATTGATAAACCATATTGATAACATAAGGGATAATTAGATTCATCACACCTCTAGAATTCATTTAATCATTTGGATAAACTCATTTTTATTTTCATATTCTTAATTTATTTTTGTTATTCTAGTATAATAAACTCCATCAATTATTGAATTTCTAAATAAAGTTAGACTACTATATTATAGTACTTAGCAATAATTCGATAATTATTCCCTGTGGATACGACAACCTTACTTTCACTATATTAAAACTTGACACCGTAAACTTGCGGTTAGAAAAATCTCTAACAATAACCACCCTTCCGATGGCTTTCAGACTTGTCAGATGGACGGAACGATACGTGCGACTTCACAGATTGGGGTTTTGGAAGGAGTGAAAGCAGCAAACCCTAACCCTAAGGCCAATATCCACGCTGTTGCATCTGGTTCAGAAACGCACGAGATACACGCAGCACAACACATAAGTAGCAGCCAACCATCCAAGGTTCTCGAGGTTCTACGGGCTCATGCTCCCCTTGTTGTGGAAGGGTACAACATACCTGGGGGAAAATTGAAGAACCACCGCAACTTGGATGTTCATGAGGATGGCTTGCCAACTTATGCAAATTCGCTGCATTTCGGGGAGCATCCTCGACCAATCAAAAAGGGCCAGTACTTCTCGGTGACGATGGATGAGGAAATTTACCAACAACGGGTTGCTGAGTTACGGAATTCGCTTATTGGGTGTATTATTCTACCAAAAGGTACAAAACCATACAACTTTCAAGACCTCAAATTGAAACTGTCTTCGGTTTGGAAACTTACTGATCCTTGGAGGTTGATTACGCTGGGAAGGGGATATTTTAACATTCAATTCGATAATTTGGAAGAAAGGAACAAAGTTTTCTCGAAGGGTTCGTGGCTTTTGCAACCCGAGACAATCCGCCTGATGAACTGGATTTCAGATTTCAATCCATACAAGATAAACACGTTAGTGGCTCAGGTGTGGGTTCGAATTTATGAATTAAGCTATGAATATTGGCACAATTCTCTTATTAATAAAATAGCTAGTTCCATCGGAACACCTAATTCATATAGATACTCGTTCGCTGACCGGTGAAGTGGGTCATTTTGTCCGAGTTATGGTGGAGATGGATTTGAACAATCCACTACAAGAGCATATTATGGTGGAACGAGTGGGACATTGCTCCTTTGTTTCTATTAGCTATGAAAATCTGCCGGACTTTTGTGTTCATTGCCGGATTGTCGGACACAATATTAACCAATGTCGACAAGTGAAGATACATGAAGAAACTGTGCGTACGGACAAGGGTAAACATGAAGCTAATTCGGTTTGCGGGCGTTCAGCTGTACATGAACAAATTAACATGTCCAAAGGGAAGACTGTGGAAATGGATTGGGTGCAAGTGAAATGCCGGACAGGGAGAAACACGGAGAGGGGTTCGACTTCAACAGGCATACCAACCAATAACACATTTGATATCTTACAAGATGATACCAATATAACACCAGACTCGGAACATACTAATATCAATACATCACCAACGGATTGTACTAATATCAATACAAGATGATACCAATATAACACCAGACTCGGAACATACTAACACAGACAGTCGTATAGTCGCATATACCCCCGTGGGTGCAGTGATTTCTTCTAACTTGGATGAACATAAGCAGACTGATCTACAGCGAGCCATGGACGATATTTTAAAAAGCCTCCCGATTAATGATTATGTTATCAGTACGAACAATCCGTCTAAAGGTTTTGAAGCTATGGCTGTGGATGCCCGGCAAAATTGGTCATATATGGCAGATGAAGAAGAACAAAATAATGTTAATTAAAAATCAATTTAACAAATTACTGTAATTTTTTTTAAAAAAAATAGGTGAAACGCCGTTTTCTGAAATTCTGCAAAAATTATGCACCAAACGCTGCTTTCTGAAATTAATTTTTTTTTAATTTATATGTTTTTTCAAACCGAAATCGAACTGCAATGCTAGAAAAATCGAATCGAAGCAAACTGAACTATTTCAGTTTGGTTCGGTCTAGTTTTTCGGATTGGGCTTTATTTTGGGTCTTTACGTTTTTTGCTAAAAAATATATATTTTTTATATTTATTTAACAATTTAACAATAAAATATTATAGAAAATTAAATAATAATATAAAAAATATATTAAAAATATAAATTAAAATAATAATATAAAAAAATATATAAAAACATTATGGACCAAAATCGAAGCGAACCGAAAATATATTCGGTTTAACAATTTGTTAAACGGTTTGGTTCGTTTTTTAATCTAATAAACCGAATGAATTTTCAGTTTGGTTCGGTTTTGGTCCATAAATTTTTTTATATATTTTTATATTATTATTTTAATTTATAATTTTTTAATATATTTTTTATATTATTATTTTAATTTTCTATAATATCTTATTGTTAAATTATTAAATAAATATAAAAAATATATATTTTTTAGCAAAAAACGTAAAGACCCAAAATAAAGCCCAAGCCGAAAAATCGAACCGAACCAAATCAAAATAGTTCGGTTTGGTTCGGTTCGATTTTTCTAGCATTGCAATTCGGTTTCGGTTTGAAAAAACATATGTTGGGAAATTTGTTTATTAGATTTTGATTAATGTCGTGTAAAACTTAGACTAGAAAGTTGACACCCCATTTTTCTTGTAATTTGCATTGTAATAGATAGGGTTGTACTAACTGAGTCAAGTCAGCTACGCCTGGACATACAAGAAGTCAATCAAGACGGGATGAAGACTCATTGTGAAGCGGTGAGTATATAGCAAGGAAGAGAAGACAAGAACTCGACTGAAGGAGTATCAGCTATGATGCAGCTGTGTTAAGTATCAGTCAAGTCAACTCAAGTAGCCAAATCAAGTTGTAGTGACAGATGAGTCTTTCAATCTTCGGAGCAGACTCAAGTCACCTGAAAAAAAGGCAGTCAAGTCAAGACAACTGAAAAGAATCCGTTGCACAGAAGTCAAGAATATTACCTAAACAAGTAATACTTCCATGCCGCCATGTCTTAAAGTGCTCGACCCTAGAAGCGTGCAAAAGGAATAAACCAATGGGAAGCATCGCACCTTGTGTCGACTCGAAAAAGTGAATGTTCATTTAATACGAGGAAATGTCAATATCAAGGACTGCAACAAGACAAGCCAACGAACACAAGTGACTTTTGAAATCAGCCTATCTCTTCAACGGGCAAATTTTTAAAAGTTCACTATAAAAGGCTGAGGAATCACTTTGAAAAACTGTTACCTGAACCACGAACATTCAAACTATTATTCGAACTGTAACCTTCAAAAACATTCTCAAGTTATTCAAGCAAATCTTCAAGCCTAAATTTCGAAGAAAATCGATCCAACACCAAGCTGTGAAGGAAAGACAATCTCAACATGTTGAAGAGGAAACTTTTGAAGAATAAAAAGGGGTCTACATTCCAAGAAGGATTGTAGAAAGGTTCAAGGTCGAACCAGTCTCAAGTTATTGGAGGGTTTCGTGATCAAATCCAAGAAGCTTGAGCAAGTGAGCTGTAGTAGCAAGGCAGCTGCCCTGTGAAGAAGCGAGTCGAACGAAAAGCCAGCTATGTGACCAAGGCATCTCCAGCTGAGTTCCAAAGGATCAAGTCAGCTGTGTGATCAAGACTTGTATCTGTATTGATAACCACTCTGTACTTTGATGAATACTTAGTGGATTCCTCCAGGAGTTGGAGAAAAGAGGAGTAGAAGAATTACCCCATGTTCGAACCTCTATAAAATTTATTGTGTCATTTACTTTTCAACATTTACTTTCTGCATATCATTTAATACATGCTGATAATTTGCTATCCAACTGATATTTAACAAAGTGCTAAAACCAAGTGTTAAAACAAACCTAAACCAAATTCAAGGGTGTTAAGTCTTCCGCTGAAAATCTCATCACAACCGGGTTAAGTATTAGACTAAACAGCTGAGTTATTCTATCAATAGCTCAGTCGAGTATGTTGAGTGGCTAACTCTGCTGGTTAACTAACTTAGTTGTTCATCAAGGACATAGCTGTGAAATTAACTCTGAACTAATTAAAAAGAACTAAAATCGAAAAATTGGTAAGGTTTATTCAACCCCCCCTTCTAAACCTTACTTACACCCCTTGGGACCTACAAGTGGTATCAGAGCGATTGGTTCATTGAGCCTTCCGCACTGGTTACTGAACTAGATCTCCAATCTTTCAAAAAAAAATTTACACTTGTTCTTTCAAAAGCCATTTTTAAAACAACAAAGTTATTATCATGGAAGCAAATTTGACACACATTCCTATGTTCACCATTGAAGAATTTGATGACTGGAAAATACGTATGCAGGCTCATCTATCAGCTTTACATGATGAGATGTGGATAGTGATAGAAGATGGGCCACTGCAAATAATGAAGGTGAACACAGCCGCAAGAAGAACTGCTGCAGCTGAAGAAGAGGAGGTTGCTCCTCCTAGACCAGCTATGGTTGAAAAACCAAGAGCTGAATGGACAAATGATAACAGAAAAAGATACAACTTGGACAATGTGGCCAAGGATATACTTTACAAGACTTTGGACAAAGCCATGTTCAACAAAGTCAAATCTTGCAAAACAGCCAAAGAAATCTGGGATAAATTAACCTTAATTTGTGAAGGATCTGAGCAAATCAGGGAAAATAAATTATCTGTTGTTGTTCAAAAATTTGAAAATATTAAAATGCTTGCAGGTGAGACAATGGATCAGTTGGATGCTAGATTCACTAAATAACGAATGAGCTCTCAGCACTTGGGAAAGAATACACACAGAAAGAGATGTGTATGAAGATACTAAGGAGCCTTCCAGCTGAATAGGAAATGAAGACCATGGCTCTAAGGTATTCGATGGACCTATCAAAGACATCCAATCATGAACTATTCTTAGACCTCAAAACTTATGAGTTTGAGTTGAGAAGAAAGGATCAAGAGGAGATAGTTGTACCTAAAACAACTGCACTCATAGTCAAGGAAGGGAAGAGAGCTGAGACCAAAAAAGTCATTGACCAGGAGGAGATTGCCTTGATGGTTAAAAGATTCAATAAGTTCTTCAACAAGAACTACAAAAGAAACAAAGGTGAATCCTCCAGAAGGCATTAATCACCCTCCAAGTCAAGGGAAGATAGGTCACCAAAGAGAGCTAAGTATCAAAAGGTCGAATATCAAAGAGCTAACAACCCAAGAAATGAGAGAGCTGATCAAAAAGTTAAAAACCTGTGTTGGAATTGCAGACAACTAGGACACTTTGCTATTGACTATTCATATCTTGTAGTCAATAAATACAGGAATGAAGAAGAAAGAAAAGTCTTCAGAGAAAGAAGACAAGAAAATAAAAGAGCAATGTTGGTCAGCCGAGAGGATACGATACAGCTAAGTCAAAGATGCAAAGAGACTCGAGAGAGTAGTGAAGCCGACTACTCAAATGACTCTGAAGAAGAAGCCTTAATCTGTCTAATGGCTAAAGAACAAGATCAACCTGACCAAGAAGATGAGGTACACTCTAACTCATCTCATTCAAATTCTAGTGATAGTGATTGTGACACACACACTTCATCACCCACTGATCTTAATGATTCATTAGGCAAAATGATGAAAGACTTTGAGAACATTAAATCCTCACACACACTATTAAATGAGGAAAAAAACAAAATTAAAAAACCAAAACTCACAGCTGACTAAGGAGCTGAGCACTCTAAGTCACATAGCTGATGAGAACAAAGAGCTGAAGGCTGAGAATGTTAAACTAGTAGCAGAGATAACTGCTATAGAAAAGAGAGAAAATGATCTCAAAAATGTGATTGCTTCATTCACAAAGGCATCTAAATCATTGGATGACCTTATCATGAGCCAAAAAGAATGTGGAGACAAGACATGCATAGGATTCAATTCCTTTGTTCATAGTCAAACTCCAAAAGTGATCTTGGAAAAAGGATCTTCAAGTAATGAAGCACCTCAAAAATCCAAGACACCAAATATTGCACACACATTCATTCCAAAGCACAATCACAAACAAACTGGCCTTGGATATAAAGGAAAAGGAAAACAGCCAGCTGAGTATGCTGAGAGGACAGCTGAGAAGAAATCCAGCAGAGTTCCTCAGCAAACTCCAAACAGAAAAGTACTGTGAAGAAGAAACAGAGCTACCAAAACCCCCAGAAGTTCTATCAAAGAAACACAAATGATGGGAATGGTAGAAACTACCCAAGCCAAGCTGATTGGAACAATATGAAATATCAGCAAAGATCTATGGAATACATGCCTAAATGGCAAAGGCCTAGAACTCAGCAAAGGCCATTCCAAAGGCAAAAGAGTTATAATCAGCACACATATGCACCTAAGCACTACAATCAGGGATATCACAACCACCCAAAGAAGACAATTGCTAAAACACACACACAAGCATACAGACAAAAGAGACATATGTATGAACCTAAAGCCCCAAGCAATTTGCCAAAGTAAATTATGATTATGGCACAGATAGATGGCAACCCCTTAGAGTCAAATCATTTGGCTATAGGTTGGTTGGATCATCTTACAACACTAACCCCTCAGGACCCAGACAAGTATGGGTACCTAAAAACTGATTTCCTTGACTGCAGGTTCAAGGAACAACTGAGTGCCAAGGAACCTGGTACATGGATAATGGTTGTTCCAGACACATGATAGGAAACAAGAAAAATTTGTCAAAATTCAAGGAAATTAGAGGCGCAAAAGTCATATTTGGAGGAAATGAAGCTCCAGGGGAAATTAGAGGCACTGGATCCATCAGGAAAAATGGATTAGAAATCACAGATGTTGCATACGTTGAAGGCCTTAATTTCGATTTGTTAAGCATCAGCCAACTCTGTGACAAGGGCTATAATGTTGGATTCAATATGGGAGTATGTCAAATCAAAGACACTGAATCAAATGAAGTGGTATTGCAAGGATCCACACAAAAGAACATGTATGTGGTAGATTGGTCAACTGCCACACCAAGCACTTGTCTGCTAGCAAAGAGTACAACCGAATCAAGTTGAATGTGGCACAAGAAGTTGAGTCACCTGAATTTCAAGACAATTAACAAGCTTGCAAGGAGTAATCTTGTAGAAGGATTACCAGACTCAGTGTACAAGAAATAAAGTGTTTGTGATGCATGCCAGATGGGAAACTAGATTAAATCATCATTCAAAGAGAAGTCAAGTCCATCTTCAACAAGGATATCAGACATTGCATATGGATCTATTTGGTCCAGTTGAGCCAGCTAGCATAAGTGGAAAAAAATACACTCTAGTAGTGGTGGATGATTATTCAAGATATACATGGACAATCTTCATGTGTAAAAAGAAGAAACCTTGCGTAAATTACCCAACCGATGAAAAGAGTTCAAAATGAGAAGAGTCAAACCATTATAAAGATAAGATCGATAGAGGAACCGAGTTTGTCAATGGAATAATAACTCAAAGATCTTGTGTTGAAAATGGTATTGCTCATGAATTATCTCTTTGCAAGGACTCCAGCGTGAGAATGGAGTAGAGAAAGAAGGAACAAAACTCTCAAGGAAGTCGCAAGAACCATGTTAGTCAATTTGGATTGCCAAAAAGATTTTGGGCTGAAGCCATCAATACTGCATGTTATACTCAAAATAGATGCATGATAAATAGACAGCTGACAAAGACTCCCTATGAGATTTGGACAGGAAGAAAGCCAAATGTTGGATACTTTAGAATATTTGGATGTAAATGCTTTATCCACAACAATGGCAAGGATAATCTAAAGGCTTTGATGCAAAAGCTGATGAAGGTATTTTTTTGGGATACTCTGCTAAAAGTAAAGCATATAGAGTGTTGAACAAAAGGACTATGGTCACAGAAGAGTCTATCCATGTGGTTTTTGATGAACCTAATGTAAATGGAGAAGACATTGAAGAGTTAACTTATAAGCTAAATCAGCCAACTGTGCAGAAGAGTCCCTATGTTGAAGCTGAAGCTGGAGCAATTAATCAAGGTGAAGATGAGATTGATGAATCTCAAAGACAGCTGGAAACTTTGCAGCTAAGTGATGATGAAAGAGCTGCTCAAGATAACACAACTGCAAGACGATCGAACCGAACCCGGTTACTTCCAACGGATGTGAGATGGCTGAGAGACCATCCACCAGAGCTAGTCATTGGAAATATAAGAGATGGTGTAAGAACCAGATCCAGAGCTCAATAAGAAGTAATTTTTACTTGTTTTATTTCCCAAATAGAGCCAAAAGATGTGTCCTGAGCACTGGATGACACACATTCGATTCAAGCCATGCAAGAAGAGCTGAATCAATTTGAAAGAAACAAAGTATGGGAATTGGTGCAAAGACCAACCCATCAGAATGTTATTGGCACGAAATAGGTTTTCAGAAACAAGATGAATGAAGAAGGTTCTGTGGTAAGGAAAAAAGCAAGATTGGTAGCCAAAGGGTATTGCCAAGAGGAAGGTATAGATTTTGATGAAACATTTGCTCCTGTTGCAAGCTTAGAAGCAATAAGGATGTTTCTTGCCTATGCTGCACACAAGAACTTCATTATATACCAAATGGATGTAAAAAGTGCATTCTTAAATGGATTATTGGAAGAAGAAGTCTTTGTTGAACAACCTCCAGGATTTGAGCAGAAGACTCTTGGAGATAAGGTGTACAAGCTCAAGAAAGCTCTATATGGACTGAAACATGCACCTAGAGCATGGTATGATGCATTATCTCAATTTCTAACATAAAATGGATTTACCAAAGGCAAAGTGGACATAACACTCTTCAGAATTCAAGATGGAGAGAGTATACTACTTGTTCAAATATATGTGGATGACATTATTTTTGGATCCACAGACAAAGGGCTATGTGATAAGTTCTCAAACCTCATGCAAGGGAAATTTGAAATGAGCATGATGGGAGAGCTAAAATTCTTTCTAGGACTTCAAGTTAAACAACTGAAGGATGGAACCTTCATAAGTCAAACAAAGTATACCGAGATTTAATGAAGAAATTTGGTATGGAAGAGAAGTCTTCGTGAAAATACCAATGAATACATCGGTCAAGATGGATATGGATGCGGATGGCAAGCTGTGGATCAAACAAGATACTGAGCACTTATTGGATCACCGCTCATCTCACAACAAGTAGGCGGATATCACCTTTTTGTAGGTGTATGTGCAAGATTTCAATCTGCACCAAAAGAAAGCCATATGATCGTGCAGCTAAGAGAATCCTAAGATATTTGAAGGGATGCCGGGAAGTCGGCTTATGGTATCCAAAGGAAGAAGGATTCAAGCTTATTGGTTACTCGGACTCGACTATCTTTGGATGTAGAGTTGTGGGGAAGAGTACTTGGTACATGTCAAATGCTTGGAAAGATTGGTTCCCTGGTTTAGCAAGAAGCAAAACTCAATAGCCACATCCACAATCAAGCCGAGTACATAAAATGGGCATTTAGCAGCCCAAGTCTTATGGATGAGACAACAGCTGAGAGACTATGATGTTGGAGAAAAAAAGATTCCAATTATGTGTGATAACACAAGTGCTATTGCAATCACGCAAAATCCTGTGTTTCACTCAAGAACAAAGCACACTGATGTCAGATATCATTTCATAAGAGACCATGTTGAAAAGAAGGACATGACCTTGGAATACATCTCAACTGATAAACAGTTAGCTGACATATTCACAAAACCATTATGTGAATCAAGATTTGAAGAGCTTAAACATGAGCTAGGGTTAATTGAGCTGAGTTAACACTCAAAAGACTCAAGGAGAAGAGATGGAACCAGAAAATATGAAAATAGAGCTGAGGTCGTGAACCAGCTAAGTAAATCAACCGTTTCAGAAAATCAGCTGCATCGAGTTAGCTGACAGCTAAGTACCTATGTGAAAAGAGAGATGAAAAATTGAACCAGCTAAGGAGTAAGCTGAGTCATTTATGAGCTAAGTGACAAAAACGCAGTCGTTTTTAAGAAGCGGGAATATTTTAAGGATGACGTCAGCGTAATAATGACAGGTATAGTCAAAAGCTGCACGACAAAGCATATGATTGGATATAAATATTGTCACATTAAATGCGAGAAATTAAATGCCAATTGGCGTGCTAAATCTGAGCCGTTGATCTCGATCAAATTTCAAAAACCGTATGCACGTCCTTTCATAACCCATACATATACCATTTCGTCCATCTTCTCTCACATTACTCAAACTGTTCATCTCTCCAAAAGCAAAGAAAGTTTTTTTTAAAACCCTATCAATCTCCTAGGCAAATTTCTAAGGTTTCGTTCGGTAAAACTAAAAAAATGGCAACTACCTATGATTTCGCTAAGTTGGGAAAGCAAATCCACACTGGTTCTACCGTGGATTTCAAAGGGATGATCAAACAGGGTTCAGATGAAACCCTTGTGAAGAAGATAGCCGACAAAATTGAAAAGTCTGGACTGAAACCCTTTCTCACAATGGAGTTTCAGATGACTTACGTTGAGGAGGTAGCACAGTTCTATGTGAACGTTGAAGTTCATGACAAGGGCATCAAATCATCTGTTCATGGAAAGGAGTTTATCATCACTGCTGAAGACCTTGCGGAGCATTGCTTGCTCCGTCGGAAGGTGTACCGGAAATACTTGAAGCCGATGTAAACTTGGCTGTTGCATGGAAGGAAGTTGTCAAACCAGAGAGTGCTGCTAAAGTTGTCTACACAGCAGACAAGAAGCTGCTGAAGGAAGATTATCATAAGATGTTGGATATTGTTTCCAAATGTGTAGACATAAAATTTGGAAGCTTTAATCAGCTGTCCAAATACAAGCTGATCGTCATGGATGCGATCATGGAGGAGAAGAAGGTAAACTGGGCTGAGTTTGTATACAGCAGACTCTGCCAGAATGTTGGAAACAAGTCCTTCAGAGACGATGGATCATTTGGAGGATCCCTAGGGCATGGCCTTGTGATTGGACGGTAGATGGAGGTGAAAGGTGTTCCACTCCAACATGGAAAGGCGTTCCATGTCAATAAAAAGATCTTTTGGGCTAACTTGTCAGGAGCCCAGAAGAGAGCTTACGCCAAGAGGGCGGATACAAGTGAGGGGGAATCAACTGACCCAGAAGAAACAACTGTCTCCTCACCTCCAAAGAAGAAAGATGCTCCCCTTGTTGCAAAGAAAGAAAGATCGCCCCGCAAAGAAAGAAAACAATCGCACTCGCCACGCGCCCAGGCCACCGCCCCCGTAGCCGTGTCTCCCGCTTCGCAGCCACAACTGAGAAGGAACCTCAAATACCTTCTCCAGTTGTCAAGTAGAAGAGGACTGGCAAGCAAAGAAAGCCAGCTCCTCAGATAAAGAAAGTAGCACCGACCCCTGCCGCCCAGGACTCTAAGGAAACCGTATCCGAGCCAGAAATTCCTCTGGTAAGGACCAAAAGAAGACTCTACAAGCGTTGAGCTTGAGAAAAAACAGTACGTGACTCGGACTCACCGAACAGATCATTGAAACAAATTTGGAGAAGTAGAGTCTCCGAAATCATTGATGAAACAAATGTTTCATCGAGGCCGATCAGCGAGAGGCAAGTCGAAGATCCATCTCGTGGACGAAAAACAGTAGTAAATGTAATGATTGAGACAACTAAATCTCCTGTCGACAGGGTTGTGTCTCCGCCCAAGACAGATGCTGCTGAGGGTATTGAGCAACAAAGTTTGCTACTCTCCATTCCTGAGAAAGAAGTCCAGCAGGAAGATGATGACGATGATGTGATCATGTTATCTCCACCATATCCAGAAATCCAAAATCGCCTGCGCGAATGGAGGAAGTTGAGTCGCTCAAGGGAACAGTTCCAAAGACCTGAGTTAGTTGAAGAAGAAGAATAACTGCTGAATTTCCTTGGGTTGACAACAGTGGTTCAAGCACTCGATGAAGAGAACTGCCTGGATATATTGAATATCTTCAAAGAAAAAAAGAAGGAAAGGTTGGCGAGAAGAGGTCAAGCTCGTGAGAAGGCCAACATCTGTCCCTTCACTGGAACCACTGATCATACTCATCCCCACTTCGATGTTCTCTCAGGAAGTGATGAGGATCTGGACCCTGCTGCTGCGGCAGAAGAGCTAGATATGCATCAAGCCATGCGAGAATCCAGGATCCTACATGAGCAACAGCTGATGGAAGGACCAGGAGAGTCTTCCAAATCACAGCAGGAGATTGATCCATTGGGAGTGGTACCGCAAATCGACACTGTTATTTCTGCCACCACCTCCCCAGCTCACTCAGAGGATGGATCTAGGGGACTTGGCAATGAAACTGGGAACTTGGGGACCCAAGTTGAGCCAACCCCTGTCGAAGGTGTCTTACCACCTGCCCCCACGACTGAATACTCACAGGAAACAACCGAGAGTTTGGAGAAGAGTAATGATAAGGGTCTTTTTATGCACGTTTTATGTGTATATTTGAGTAGAATTCGAGTTATTTTATTGTTAGTTTTGTAAAGTTTTGATTATACATAGTTCATATTACTCCGAGGTGCTTTTATTGATGTAGATTGACCATTCGGGGCTAATTTTGGTGAATTTCGGACCATGGATTCATGTCAAAACATACCGGGGAGTTTAAGGATGCAAAAACGCTCGAAATTCCAAGCCAAACGCGCGTCATTTCGGGGCCTTTTGGTCCAACACGGGCAGGGGTGTCGGGCAACACGGCCGTGTTCACGGAGCTAAAAACTCGATTTTTCGCACAAAACAGCCTCCGACACGGCCAGGCCGTGTTCCCCAACACGGCCGTGTCAGAACACGGCCTGGCCGTGTTGGGAAGCACGTCCATGTCGACGGAGTGCTGCACAATTAAACAAAGACGGCCTGGCCCGTGTCGGGCGACACGGCGTGTCCGGACCTCTTTTGCAACTTTTCTTTGCGGAATTTGGGGAAAACTCACCAACCAACCCATTTTGGCCACTTTTGTACACTTTTAACACCCTATTTTCTTTGAAACATGTCTCCATGTCCCCTCCTCATCACTTGAATACAAGAATTCACCAACCAACAAGGAAAATGGAGGCAATTGTTTAACAAAAAGAGAGTACTATCAATGTATTGGTTGCCTATAAAAGCCAATGGTTGAAGTTGGGAGAGGCATTCATTAGATACTCAGGAAATATTCATTGTATTCATTTCATTAAGTAGAATTGGGATCAAGGGGTCTTGGAGGAGAAAGCTTGGGGCAATATTGGAGAAGAAGGCTTGGAGCAACATCATCAACCAAGGAGGAAGTCTTGTATTGGTCTTGAATAAGAGCTAAGTACACCATGTTCATTTTATTCAAATCATCTTGTGTAGTATACTCTTTTATCAAAGCCATGTGTAGCTAAACTCCTAGTGTTTGAATGTAATGAACTCTAGAATGGATTTGTGATTAAGGTGTGTATGTTTTTAATAAAATCTTCATATTTTGTGTGATTCACTTATATTATGCTTCGTTCATTCGAATTGATATATGCGCAATATTGATTTGAAGTTTATTTTTCATCCGGGAAATCGAGAGATTCATGGTGAAATAGAACCTATATAAGTGAAAAGAGTTGCATGCAATCCTAGATATAGGACGACATAAATCTTCTGGATTAGGGTCAAACCTAATATGGGAATTCACAAATCGCTATAATGTTGTCTTGGGGGTTTTAACTAGAAAGAGATTTCATTTAATCAACTTGAGATTAGAAGTTTTTCGCCTTGAGAAAGGGTTTAACTTAAATTGGGAATTTCTACGGTCCACAAGACATGAGATTTTATTAAAAGAGGTTGGTTTTTGCTTAAGGGCTTACGGTTGTATTTTTAACTTGTCAAATCACAAAAACATTCTAGAGGGATTTACATTCAAACACATTTCTATCTCTTGATTTCTTAAATCTTTACAATTTATAATTTGTTTTCCTTTTTCATCAAACAAAAAACTCTGAAAATTGTTAGATTAAATAACAAAAAGACGGTAATTATTAGTACTTATAATCCTCGTGGGAATGACACTCGGTACTCAATAATCTATACTATAAAACGATAGGTGCACTTGCCTACGGTTTTAAAGGTAGCTTTTGAGCCATCAAGTTTTGGCGCCGTTCGGGATTGTAATATTAAGAACACCTTATTTTTGTTAATTTAATCATTTTTTTATTTTATTTCATCATTTGTCTTTCTTTTTATCTATCTTTGTAAGTCTTGGATTACACTTATCTCTTTATTTTCCGCAGTGCATGCCTACTCGTCGCCGAATTTGGAAGTCGCGACACCGCCGGTAGCAACACGAGAGGAAAGTATTAATACTGAGACCACGAGGAGGATATTAACGAAGGCAAGGATCCCAATATGGCGGATGAACAACAAAGAACCATGTACGACTATGCGCAAGCCGTCTATGGACGGACATCATCTAGCATCGTAAGGCCCGCTATTGCCGCCAATAATTTTGAAATCAAACCGAATGTCATTCAAATGGTGCAACAATTTGTTCAATTCGACGGCCTACCGGACGAAGATCCAATAATCATATCGCGAATTTCCTTGAAATTTGCGATACATTCAAAATAAATGGGGTCTCTCGATGATGCCATCCGTTTACGCCTATTCCCATTTACTCTTTGGGGACGGGCTAAACAATGGCTAAATACTTTGCCAAAGGGAACGATTACAACGTGGAACATCATGGCGAAAAGTTCCTTTTGAAATATTTTCCACCCGGCCAAAATCGCACGATTGAGGAATGAAATCTCTTCATTCACTCAAGAAGATGACGAGACCTTGTACGACACTTGGGAGAGATTCAAAGAATTGTCATGAAATGCCCACACCATGGCCTACCTATTTGGATGCAAGTCCAAACATTTTATAATGGGCTACTTTCTCGCAACAAGACAAATGATCGATGCGGGCGGCGGGGAACTCTTAATAACAAAACGCCGGAAGCGCTCCAGGATTTGATTGAGGAATGGCCATGAACGGCTACCAATGGCAATCCATACGAGGTAAAACTAACAGTCGGTCATTGGTGTGTATAATGCATGCGGTGAGTTACGCCGCCGCACAGTCGAAGCATTGACCCAAAAGATCGACGATCTAGCAGCTCCTAAACCACCACCACCGCATGTTTTATCTTGTGAAACTTGTGGGGATTGCATAATCATCGGGATTGCCCACACACAATACCTCACACCGAACATGCTAATTACGTTGGGAATCAAGGCAAAAATTACCCAAGTAATCCTTACAAAGAACACATATAATCCTGGGTGGCGACAACATCCGAATTTTGGTTGGGGAAATCAAGGTCAACCACGACCTAATCCCAATCCCGATCTACACACGTCTCCGGATTTAAACCCAAATCAAGGTAAGCCTAACTTGGAAGATCTTATAACAAAATTTGTGCAATCAACGAGATACCCGATTCCGGTGGAAACATCCTTGAGAAATCAAGAGGCATCTATCCATAACTGGAAAACCAAATAGGCGATTGCGAAGATGATTTCGAAAGGCCACAAGGTAGTTTGCCGGGTATCGAGCCAAACCCAGGGGAGCACGTAAAGGCAATCACCATCGAGTTCTCCACATGAGCATGATTATGCCAATGCCGCCATGCGAAATACATGGAGGATGACATGTCCAAAGAAAATCTCATGAAAATGGAGGTTGCGTATCACAAGCCCAAGATCCCTTACCTGAGTCTAACCGAAGAAGATAGAAGGGAGGACAAATTTGGTAAGTACCTTAATTCTTTCAAACAATTACATGCCAATATTCCATTTGTTGACCCTCCTTCAAAGCATGTTAGGGATCTTAATGACATCATTCCTAGTGAAAATAAGCTTAACAAATTATCAAATGTGCAATTGAATGATAAATGTCCTTCCAATGAACTACCACAAAAATTTAATGATCCGGAAGCTTTATCATCCCTTGCACAATTGATGATTTACCTGTTGATAGGGCACTAGCCGACTTGGGAGCTAGTATCAATGTGATGTCTTATGAAACATTTAAGCATGCAGGATTAGGTGAACTTAAACCTATTAGGATGGACATTCAATTAGCCGATAAATCGATTAAACATCCTAGAGGTATTATTAATGATGTGTTAGTCAAGATTGACAAATTCGTGTTTCCAAATCGATTTCGTTATTCTTGACATGCATGATAATTTAGAAGTTCCCTTAATTCTAGGGCGTCCTTTTTGGCTACCGCTAAATCTCTCATTGATGTGCATGATGGAAAACTTACTTTGAGTAGTAGGGGTGAACAAGTTATCTTTAAAATTCCTTTGAGAAATCCTATAAATGATACTTGTTTTCCTATAAACTTGATTGAGACAAGGATAAATGATTCTTTGCTTGATATGTCTTCTAATAAATCCTTGAAAGTATGTGATGTTCAATGTGCAAAAGTTTCCACAGATAAATCCCATTTTGAGAATAACATGCAGAAAAATAGGACCATGAAGGTCAATTGTTCGAAAATCGATACGGGTGGCGATGTTGTTCAAAGAGATAAAATTTTTCATAAGTTCAAGGCTCCGCCCGATTAAATCTTCACATTTAGGTGAAATGGTCCAGCTATACGACGTTAAAGAAGCGCTTAACCGGGAGGCAACCCGATGTTTGTGTGCAATTGTTTTCATTTTTTTATTTTTTTATTTTCTTTCAAAATAATCACAAGTCCTTAGAGTCATCTTCAAATCATAAAAAAAAAAAAACTCTTGAGCTTCTTCTTGCTTGTCCTAATTGGGAATATTTGAGATTTCACGGTATTCGAGTTGTGTGTTGCTTAACGTTGATTAGGTATGAAGATGCCGTTGAAGGTCCCGTACTCAAAACAACCCAATGGTCGCTCAACACCGATTCCACTATTGTAGTAAGGTCGTATTTTTCTTTTTTTTTTCCACCTCTTTTATATCATTCTAATTTCTTTGTTTTTTTTTTTTGAGTGTTTTGTGTGTGTTTGTCCATTTCTTTCTTTCACATTGAGGACAATGTGAATCTTAAAGTTGGAGGTGGGTACAATAACATTTTTTTGGAATGCTTGTGTGTTTGTTTTCAAGAGATGTGATTTTTTTTTTAACAAATTGAGTATTTGCTAGTCAATAACTTGGCCCAATTATACCTATATTAACTTGTTAATTTGTGTTTTCAGTGTGAAGCAATTGATTGTCTAGGATAGATTGACGTGGATGCGGGCTAAATTTTGACGAGATTTCCAACACCATAAATAGTTGATGTGTTAAGGCATATACGACGGTACTTAGTGCTATGAACTTCCGAGAACTCATGATTTAGTAGTGGTTAACTAGTTGTTAAACCAAGCTTGTAAATAAAAAAAAAAGAGAAAAAGAAAAAGAAAAAAAAAAGGGACCAATCGAGGTTATACTCCTCTATTTGTTGTTGCTTAGTAACTAGGAGCATTCATGAGCCCCATGTTTGTCTTTTTACGTAAAACGGCTATTACACGAATATGAGTATGGGAAACCACCCTAGGAGTGTTTGAACAGAAATTCAAAATATAAACCTAGTGGAAGCATGTCTCGAAAGGTCCCAAAAAAAAAAAAAAAAAAAAAAAAAAAAAAAAAAAAAAAAAAAAGGGAGAATGAATACTCCTTGACTTCTCATTCCAATAAAGTTCAAAGAAGCTTGGTTATATGACTAGTAAGCTAACTACTATGATCCATTGAGTTCTTGTATTTTCATAAAGCATTATTGAATTGAAGTTGTTCATAACTATCAATATTTGTGGCGTGATGATTTCAAGTCTCAATAATGCCTCGATATTACGGTCTTTCTTGACAATCGATCGTTTTGCAAAATAATTTTTTTATCGAATGGTTAATTCGGGTTGAGAAGGCTAAGAACTTGACCGCTTGTGTTCAATGTGTTGAAAAAGAAAAAAAAAGAAAAAAAAATTTTGTGTTGTGATTTATGAATCCTCTTTTTGATATAATGTTTTGCTTGAGGACAAGCAAAGTTCAAAGTTGGAGGTGGTTTGATAAGGGTCTTTTTATGCACGTTTTATGTGTATATTTGAGTAGAATTCGAGTTATTTTATTGTTAGTTTTGTAAAGTTTTGATTATACATAGTTCATATTACTCGAGGTGCTTTTATTGATGTAGATTGACCATTCGGGGCTAATTTTGGTGAATTTCGGACCATGGATTCATGTCAAAACATACCGGGAGTTTAAGGATGCAAAAACGCTCGAAATTCCAAGCCAAACGCGTCATTTCGGGGCCTTTTGGTCCAACACGGGCAGTGGGGGTGTCGGGCAACACGGCCGTGTTCACGGAGCTAAAAACTCGATTTTTCGCACAAAACAGCCTACGACACGCGGCCAGGCCGTGTTCCCCAACACGGCCGGCCGTGTCCAGAACACTACGGCCTGGCCGTGGTTGGGAAGCACGGCCATGTCGACGGAGTGCCTGCACACAAAAAAGACGGCCTGGCCGTGTCGGGCGACACGGGCGTGTCCGGACCTCTTTTGCAACTTTTCTTTGCGGAATTTGGGAAAAACTCACCAACCAACCCATTTTGGCCACTTTTGTACACTTTTAACACCCTATTTTGCTGAAACATGTCTCCATGTCCCCTCCCTCATCACTTGAATACAAGAATTCACCAACCAACAAGGAAAATGGAGGCAATTGTTTAACAAAAGAGAGTACTATCAATGTATTGGTTGCCTATAAAAGCCAATGGTTGAAGTGGGAGAGGCATTCATTAGATACTCGGAAATATTCATTGTATTCATTTCATTAAGTAGAATTGGGATCAAGGGGTCTTGGAGGAGAAAGCTTGGGGCAATATTGGAGAAGAAGGCTTGGAGCAACATCATCAACCAAGGAGGAAGTCTTGTATTGGTCTTGAATAAGAGCTAAGTACACCATGTTCATTTTATTCAAATCATCTTGTGTAGTATACTCTTTTATCAAAGCCATGTGTAGCTAAACTCCTAGTGTTTGAATGTAATGAACTCTAGAATGGATTTGTGATTAAGGTGTGTATGTTTTTAATAAAATCTTCATATTTTGTGTGATTCACTTATATTATGCTTCGTTCATTCGAATTGATATATGCGCAATATTGATTTGAAGTTTATTTTTCATCCGGAAATCGAGAGATTCATGGTGAAATAGAACCTATATAAGTGAAAAGAGTTGCATGCAATCCTAGATATGGGACGACATAAATCTTCCGGATTAGGGTCAAACCTAATATGGGAATTCACAAATCGCTATAATCTTTGTCTTGTGGGTTTTAACTAGAAAGAGATTTTGAGTTAATCAACTTGAGATTAGAAGTTTTTCGCCTTGAGAAAGGGTTTAACTTAAATTGGGAATTTCTACGGTCCACAAGACATGAGATTTTATTAAAAGAGGTTGGTTTTTGCTTAAGGGCTTACGGTTGTATTTTTAACTTGTCAAATCACAAAAACATTCTAGGGATTTACATTCAAACACATTTCTATCTCTTGATTTCTTAAATCTTTACAATTTATAATTTGTTTTCCTTTTTCATCAAACAAAAAACTCTGAAAATTGTTAGATTAAATAACAAAAAGACGGTAATTATTAGTACTTACAATCCTCGTGGGAATGACACTCGGTACTCAATAATCTATACTATAAAACGATAGGTGCACTTGCCTACGGTTTTAAAGGTAGCTTTTGAGCCATCAAGTAACCCCAATCCAAGTCACTCACCGGTGGTGTGCCGAGGGGAAACTCCCCTCCACCGCGCAGCCTAGGTCGGAGGTTGCTGCAGATGACTCCACAACGAATCTAGGAGGCGAAGTGGAAAAGGAAAAACAAACAGAAACACAAAGAAGTTGTCCTTGTGAAGCTCGGACGATTGAGACTGTCTCACCAAGTGCCAACTACTCGCAGCCGAGGACGCGCCGACGCAATCGATGCACAGGATGGATCTGCCCTGGGAGTTAACACTCTGGGCAATGAAAGTGCAATCCATGGAGTTGAGACTCCTGTGGATGCCACCATAGAATACCCTAAGACAGCTGAGTCCGTCGAAGGGAATGTCCAAGGCCTTGCTGCAGTTGAGACTGCAGGAGTTAATGAAGGCCTACGGGAGGTTGAGACTTGCCGGGATAAAGAGGCAGAAACACAGAACATTCCTCCTGTCATCATTGATGCATCTGATAAGGAGATAAGTGCCCTTCATGATTCCCAAGACAACCCAAACATAACTTTTCTGGGATCTGAAGGTGAAGATGAAGCTGAGTCATCCCCCGTTGCAAATCCAAAAGACTCAGCTGAGGATGTTCTTCCAAGCACGAGTAAGTTAGACCTCAAGGCTACTCGCCAAACATTCAATTTTAATGATGACCCACCCCTTCAAGTCTCATCATCTTCCGATGACGCTACTGATATGGCCGAGCAACAAATAACTCAAATGGAAAAACCAGCTGAGACCGACGAAGTTGTTGAGAAAACTGAGGCTCAGCCAGCTGGGTCCATACCACAACAGACCCCAGCTGAATCACAGTCAACTGCGCAGGCTCCCAATGCTGCAGCAGATTTAACTCAACCGGGCACATCACGGCCACGAGTCATCGTTGAACATATTCCCTATGTCCGTGATGATGCATTTGAAGAAACATTCATCTTCTCACTAGAGCTGCCTGATCTGGATGAATAATCATCTAGAGATCAGAGACGTTTCCACAAACCTGATCCAGTCATTCCCACAGATACCATCGTCCCAGCAAATTTTGATTTTGATGCTGCTTGGCCGCCAACTGAGACAAAGATGCAAATCTTACAGCCGATCTGCGTGGAATAGTGGTCAGAATCAGGGAATGGTGGCAACAGCAGCAGACAATGCGTGTGGAACAGGTTCGATACTTTGCATTGTACAATAAGATGATGATCTGGAGCGCCGATAATGCTGACATGAAGAAGAGGATGCAAGAAAATATTGATAGGATGCATGCCTCTCATACCACTTTGAAATGGGGCTCTGCGAGAATTTCATCGAAAAGAACCTGGCGTGTAGAGGAGAATATGAATGAAAAATTCAGCCTTCTTATGGCTGAAATGAAGTTGGTGACAAATACGAATCAAAAGTCACCCGCCTTCGAATTTCGGACAAAGATACTCCATGATAGAATCAGCGAGTAACTCGCCTATCGATCGCCTAGATTTCATGCTTGCTGGCATGTTCCCAGGGGTTCCTCTCTCCTTTGATGATGCCAAAAATGGGGAAGAGGAATACCTAAAGATGTTGAAAGAATCGCCAGTTGAGAAGAAGGACGCACTTGGGCCGAGAAGCGTAAGAAAACAAATTTCGGGAGCGAAGAAAGATAAGGTTCAAAGGACATGACCTTAATGGTTGCTAGAACCCCTCAACAAGGACTTGTCACAGCTGACATCATTAGCAAACTTCCAGTGACTCTGCTGTTCCAACACTCTGTTGTGCCCATGTCTGAGAAGAGGAAAATAGTAGAAGCAGAGATGAAGGAGGTTGAAAGAAAAATGGATGCCCGTGCGATGGACATATTGAAACAATACGGAGGCATTCCGGCAGGAAGAGACACAAATGCCATTTCGACATCGGGGCCGAGCCTGGAGATCGGTTGATGAATTCAAAACGCTCGCATCCGAGGGATACTTCGAAGGCATGACCATGGCCCAAGCCTGGGACTTGTATTGGGAAAAAGGGCTCAAGCTGTGCGAAGAAGCTGATAGGCAGCAGACTCCTAGCAATCACTCTACTGGTCACTCCATTGGAAAGAAGAAGGCTCTAGTATAATACACACCCAGAGGAAGAGGTAGAAGCAGTGGAGGAAGAGGTTTCAGACCTAGGCCTCTACCCAAAAACATCGAATACATAGATCCAGGGAAGAAATGAGGGATCTATTGGGCTGGGTATGACGAAGTAGCCAACATGGAAGTGGCTAGGAAGAATGTTGAATATGTAAAGAGGATTGAAGAAGAAAATAAGAGACAAGATGAGCTGTGGGAAGAGAGTCAGAGAAGACAAGAAAGAAAGAGAAAAGACGAAGCTGCCAGAAGAGCCGATTGAGAAAAAGAAAGCGGTTGAAGAAGAAAAGAAAAGAAAGAGACGAGAAGACGACAGAGCTGAATAGGAAAGAAGGAGAAAGGAGGCAGCGAAGGCGATAAAGTGTTGTTGTCCACCCCTTCGTGTATTTTACTATTGTAAATGCATATGTATGTAAGTCTTCTGTACGATGAATAATAATCTGGAATTTCTATATTTTTTTGCGTAAATATAGAACACTATGATTGCTATGATACACTTTGTAAACAACTGTGTAAAGGACAAGAATGCTATGATCAATAAAAAGATCGATTCTACGCATACATTCTCTGTTTCTACATTGTCTGTATGTATCTTTGCTATTTACATTTTGTATGTATGCTTTAAGTTTTGGCATCATCAAAAAGGGGGAAATTGTTGGGAAATTTATTTATTAGATTTTGATGAATGCCGTGTAAAACTTAGACTAGAAAGTTGGCACCCCATTTTCCTTGTAATTTGCATTGTAATAGATATGGCTGTACTAGCTGAGTCAAGTCAGCTACGCCTGGACATACAAGAAGAAAACTGAAGACTGAGATGAAGACTCCGCCGTGAAGCAGCTGAGTATAGCAAGGAAGAGAAGACAAGAACTCGACTGAAGGATTATCAACTATGATGCAGCTGTGTAAAGTGTCAGTCAAGTCAACTCAAGAAGCCAAGTCAAGTTGTAGTGACAGATGAGTCTTTCAATCTTTGGAGCAGACTCAAGTCACCTGAAAAAAAAAAAAGGCAGTCAAGTCAAGACAACTGAAAAGAATTCGTTGCACAGAAGTCAAGAATATTACCTAAACAAGTAATTTTCCATGCTGCCATGTCTTAAAGTGCTCAGTCCTAGAAGCGTGCAAAAGGAATAAACCAATGGGAAGCACTGCACCTTGTGTCAGACTCTGAAAAGCTGAATATTCATTTAATACAAGGAAATGTCAATATCAAGGACTGCAACAAGACAAGCCAACGAACACAAGTGACTTTTGAAATCACCTATCTCTTCAACGGCGATTTTTAAAAGTTCACTATAAAAAGGCCGAGAATCACTTTGAGAAAAGGTTACCTGAACCACGAACATTCAAGCTATTATTCGAACTGTAACCTTCAAAAACATTCTCAAGTTATTCAAGCAAATCCTCAAGCCTAAATTTTTAAGGAAATCGATCCAACACCAAGCTGTGAAGGAAATACAACCTCAACATGTTGAAGAGGAAACTTTTGAAGAATAAAAAGGGGTCTACATTCTAAGGAGGATTGTAGAAAGGTTCAAGGTCGAACCAATATCAAGTTATTGGAGGGTTTCGTGATCAAATCCAAGAATCTTGAGCAAGTGAGCAGTAGTAGCAAAAGCGCACTTGCCTGTGAAGAAGTTCGAGTCGCAGAAGCCAACTATGTGACCAAGGCATCACCGATCGAAGTTCCAAAGGATCAAGTGTTTGTGTGATCAAGACTTTGTATCCTGGACTGATAACCACTCTGTACTGTGATGAATACTTAGTGAATTCCTCCAGGAGTTGGAGAAAAGAGGAGTAGAAGAATTACCCCATCTTCGAACCTCTATAAAATTTATTGTGTCATTTACTTTTCAACATTTACTTTCTGCATATCATTTAATACCTGCTGATAATTTGCTATCCAACTGATATTTAACAAAGTGCTAAAACCAAGTGTTAAAACAAACCTAAACCAAATTCAAGGGTTTTAAGTCTTCCGCTGAAAATCTCATCACAACCGGGTTAAGTATTAGACTAAACAGCTGAGTTATTCTATCAATAGCTCAGTCAAGTCTGTTGAGTGGCTAACTCTGCTGGTTTACTAACTTAGTTGTCCATCAAGGACATAGCTGTGAAATTAACTCTGAACTAATTAAAAAGGACTAAAATCGAAAAATTGGTAAGGTTTATTCACCCCCTTCTAAACCTTACTTACACCCTTTGGGACCTACAACATATAAATTAAAAACAAAATTTAAAAAAATTGTAAAAAACATTGGGAATTTGTTTTTCATAGATTTCGTAAAAACAATGCGTTCCAGGCATTTGTTTTCACCTATTTTTTTTAAAAAAATTACAGTAATTTGTTAAATTGATTTTTAATTAACATTATTTTGTTAAATTAGCCGATGAAGAAGAACAAGACAAATTGGAAGTCTTAAAGGCCAAGATAGGTGACTCATATTAACTACTCCGATTGCCTTTCACTCATGTGATTCCTCAGAAACTATAAAGGCTATGGCAATTGCGGCTCGTGGAACCTGGGCCGACATTCAACATGATACATCAGACCATGTAGAGGATACTCGAGCATGTGCTAACAAAACTAATGATAATATCCTTCGAAAATCTTCTAGAAATAGACGCCCTTCATTTAAATTGCGTTTTTAAGTTGTTTTTGTTGTTTTTTTTTCCTGAAATTTAACATTGTTTTCACTTTGTTACCTGATCGGCTTGTGATCAGGACTTTTCCTTTCTTTTTTATGTATTTCCAAGTTTATTCAGAAAAATGATAATTACAAAAGAAAGAAAAATGTGAGGTTTGAAGTAATTAAGAAAAAAACTCCGAGGTTTTTGTTAACTATAAAACCCCTTTGAGTTTTGATTTAAAGAAAAATATTTCAAAATCCCTCCGGCATTTATAAAAAAAATTACAGTTTAATCCTTTAAAATTAAGACAAAAAAAAAATATCAAAACTCCCTGTAATTAGACCAAATTAACTTCAATTGTTTTATTTTTTTTCAATTCTCCCTTAGTGTAATGCATGACAAAACCTCGTATTTCCATGTTATTGTATTGTGTGCCTGCAGATAAATTAAAAACAAACAAAAGGTCAACTAGTTGTTTATGCAAATTTCCTAATGACTTTTGCAACATGAAATCATGTTCGGGATATCATATTTTGTTGCTAAAGTCACTTGTGAGCTTCCAGCCAGACAGATTTCTAGCAACCTTAATTATTTTTTTGTAACGGATTCGAAAAAGTTATGCGGTTTATATCAACTTAATTTCATTATTCTTATGCTACCATTTATGCTGATTTTGTAACATGAATTGTACTTCAAGTTGAAGCCAATTACAAAAAAAATCGCATATTTAATTGTAATATATTTGATAAAGCCGTCAAATTCCATCAGCTCAACTAATGGTTGAGGTAAGATAGAATCAAATCACAAAGAGTTTTCTGTAATTTTGAAACTCTTTTGAGTTCTTTTGTAATTACCCAAACCTCAGGGTCTTTTTTGTAATCTATCTATATCTATATATATATATATCTATCTATATCTATCTATCTATATCTATATCTATATCTATATTTATCTATATCTATATCTATACTCTATTCTATATACTACCTTAAAAGTGTGAATGTTTCTTGGAATTTTTGATTTGACAAAAATATCCATTTGACATAGTAAAATTTAGGGGCAACTAAGTAATTGGATATTTATTTGGCTTCTATTTGTTCAATTTATAAGAGAAGTGACCTTTTATATTCTACACATCAAAAGTATTATTCTTTCATCTATAACTCTTAAAATATTCTGAATATTGAAATAATATTAGTTTCATATTAAACTACATTCCAAAGCTTTCTAACCATATGTCATAAGCATATATAAGGATTTCACATGAGAAATTTTCAACCTTATAAAGTTCATCACTATGTAAATTAAGAATTTATGTTTTTTTTATAGTTTTGTTATTTATTTAAATTTTTCTAAAATATTCATTTATACCCATGTTTTTCTTTCAAAAAACCAAAAATATATTTTTTTAATCATAACACTAAGAATACTTTAAATTTCTGATAAAATAGTTTTTTAAATTAAATTTGGTTTCAATAAATTGTCAACCATATGTTCTAAACATATATCATTATAGAAGAGAATTTTAATTTTTTAAAGTTTAGTACGATGAAAAATTGTATATTTCTTATATTCTCTTGAATTTTTTTATTTAATAATTAAATATGTCTATTATAATTTATCAGAAACATATCAAAATACAATAGATATGATAAGAAAGAATAAAATATAAAAATATTTTAGTAGTTTTGATATTAAATAAAAAGTAGAGAAAATACATAATTCCTCCATGGTTGGAAAACTCCCTCAATTAGTAATATGTAATTTCGAAAATTAATTTTATTTATGGTTGTTAAATAAATAATATTAAAAACAAGAGAGTTTCTTATTTTATTATTATTTAAATCCCAAGCATATTTTGTTTTAATCAACTATATCAGTAAAATAAAAATTATAAAATAAAAGGAATGAGATTAACATGAAAAAAAGAGAATAAGAACCAAAACAAGTTTGTCGCAACAAAAATATTTACCCTTTGAATTCTAACTATATGTGCTCATATGACCTTTATTTAATTTCTTATATCTTACATTATAAGTTTTAGTTTCTAATTTATTATTTTTTTGAATATGTTATAATTTCAATCTTTTAATTGTTTTATTTCCTATAAAATAAAAAAGCGAATGCAAAAAAAATTAAAAAATTGTGTATAAATATATTTATATAAAAAATCATAAGGAAAACTTAATAAAAAAAATCCATATGTATTAAATTGATATTTATGATAAAACCTGAATGTCGTTTGAAAATTACACCCTTAAAAAGTATACATTTAAAATATCAGTATGATATATATTTATGAAAAAACATGTACCAAAAATAATTAAATTTTAATAAAATGATGTGAAAGAGTGAAACATAATCTAAAATCGGATTCAGTCTAAAAGATCATATATGATACGCAAACGAAAAAAAAAACTCATTTAACATATACAAAGTTAACATTTGTGGAGAAATTAATGTATTACTTAAATTGTATGTTAATTTAAATAATAATATAGCATTCATAACAAACTAAGTAAATAAAATAATTACAACAAATTAAAGTGAAAACTAATAATAAAATATATTTTGAAAGAAATACTTATATTTGACATTAATGAATTGAGACTGGCCAAAATAATTTTAAGGGTTAATTTAATATATATATATATATATATATATATATAGATAGTTCAGGATTAAACCAAATGAAAAATATTATAAAAGTTGAAAGAATAAAATAGTTAAAAAAAATGTGCGTGTCATAGCTAGAAATTCTAAAAAAAATTAAATGACTTTTATAATATGTATAATTTGACATTTTGGGTAAAATATCAGTTCATTATAAAAGTACACCTTTATGACTTATAAAGATTCAAGAACAAAAATAATTATTATAAAATTCGGTATAAATTATTCTTATTTTTACAAAATAAAATATTATGGAAAATTGAAACTAAAATCAGAAATGGAAAGTCACTATATGTATGTGAAATTGTATTAAAATAAATAAATGAAATAAACTTATTTAATATGAAATAATTTGATATCTATGTCAAAGTTTAATATTTTTTAAATTACATGTTAATTCAGGTGCCAATATAATATTCAAAATACTATTTATGTATCAAATTTACTGTGTTAAATCATACAAAAATAAATTAGAATGAAGTGACAATGATTAATACTAAGTAATATATATGAATTCTGCATAAGGAGGCATAGAGAATTGTTAAGGGGTTTTTTACAACTTGATATCTAAATTTTGGCAACTATATTTCTTATTTGATCAAGAATTCAATAATTATTAAAGTATTATATACCTTTTTCACAATAAAGGCACTAAAAATAGATTGGTAATTATATTTTATAATAAATAATATGATTTTGTAAACGATATTAAAAGAGATATATTTTAAATGTACATTCTCTTCAAACAAATATAGATTAGTTTTAGTACACTAAGTATAATTGCTATTTTCTTGATTATACGTCTTATAAATTCACTATGTAAATTTTAATATTAACCACAATAGCCAAATTCAGTTACAAATACAAACTCTAATAGCATAACGTATCTTTCTAAAATTTTATGAAATTTAAAAAACACTAAATTAGTTTTTAGTTTACTATACAACTTTTAGAACCTTAAGTGTTTGCAATAATTTTCAAACATAAAAATTAATTAGTATTATATTTAATTATTAAAGACTGACACATGAAAATTGTTAGCTTATTTTTCTTTCATAAAAATATCTTTGGTTTTATTATTTATTATGTGAAGTTATTCTGCGTGCAATTGAATAGAGTTTCAAAATCTCAGATTTTGACTTATCATTTTTCATAGTTTTATTTAATACCTAATTCTCGATGAAAATAATGGATTAACTTATTTATTAGGTTAATGTTTATTATTTCTAAGACAGTAGAAACATGAAGACTACAAACTTTAAGTTTAAGTGTTATGATAAAATATTGACTTTATTACTAGAATTAAAATAATATATGTGTTAGTCCAAGTGGCTACGATAATCTAGAGGGGGGTGAATAGATTATGCCGATTTTTCGCAAATCACCCTCTTTTTCGAATCAACAAGTAAATGACAAGAATGTAAATGCGGAAATTAAACAACACTCGTTGATTTAAAGAGGTTCAACCCACCTAGTAGAGCTGGCAATGGGCTGGGTCGGGCCAGCCCAGCCCGAGCCTATCGGGCTTTTGCCAAATTTCGGGTTGAGTCGGGCCGGCCCGATTTTGGTCGGACCGCGAAAATGCTTGACCCAACCCAGCCCATGCGTAAAATTCATGTACAAATTTTCGGGCCGGCCCGTCGGGCCATTCGGGCCGGGCCAAATAGGCCCGACCTTTTTCGAGCCTAAAATTTTGCAGCCCAACCCAACCCAAACCTCGGGCTGGCTGGGCCGGCCCGCGGACCGGGCTGGATTTTGCCACCTCTACCACCTAGGGCCTAATCCTCTACCACCCCAGTATCTCCGGGATGGATTTCAAAAAGAAAAAAAAAGATTTTATTAATTACCACAATTAATACAACACCTTGAGGATCACCACAATCCTCTTACAACACCTTCAAGGAGATTACCACAATCTTCCTTCACCACCTTTGAAGAGTACCACACTCTTCAAACACCTATCACCTAAATCACCCAAGTGTATTCTTACCACAAGAATACTCACAAGGATGTCTTGTGTTGAATGATGGACAAAATTCAAGATTACAACTCTATGAAACCAATACAAAGATTGAGTGCAAGTGTAATCAAGAATCAAAAAGCCTAGACCTCAAAGATGTGCAAGTGAAAGTACTTAGGCTATTACAACAAGAATGTAAAAATGAAAGCTTGAACAATTTGCAGATTTCTTGTTGTGTGTTTTGCTTGTATGTGTTGTGTCTTGTGTCTTCAATTCATCCTCTATTTATAGGGAAGTCTTCATGATGGCTCAAAAGCTACCTTTAAAACCGTAGGCAAGTGCACCTATCGTTTTATAGTATAGATTATTGAGTACCGAGTGTCATTCCCACGAGGATTATAAGTACTAATAATTACCGTCTTTTTGTTATTTAATCTAACAATTTTCAGAGTTTCTGTTTGATAAAGAATCTAAATTATCGAAGTGTAAAAATGAAGTAAAATTTGTAGAATAAGAAATCAAGAGATAGAAGTGTGTTTGAATGTAAATCCCTCTAGAATGTTTTTGTGATTTGACAAGTTAAAAATACAACCGTAAGCCCTTAAGCAAAAACCAACCTCTTTTAATAAAATCTCATGTCTTGTGGACCGTAGAAATTCCCAATTTAAGTTAAACCCTTTCTCAAGGCGAAAAACTTCTAATCTCAAGTTGATTAACTCAAATCTCTTTCTAGTTAAAAACCCCAAGACAAAGATTATAACGATTTGTGAATTCCCATATTAGGTTTGACCCTAATCCGTAAGATTTATGTCGCCCTATATCTAGGATTGCATGCAACTCTTTTCACTTATATAGGTTCTATTTCACCATGAATCTCGATTTCCGGATGAAAAATAAACTTCAAATCAATATTGCGCATATATCAATTCGAATGAACGAAGCATAATATAAGTGAATCACACAAAATATGAAGATTTTATTAAAAACATACACACCTTAATCACAAATCCATTCTAGAGTTCATTACATTCAAACACTAGGAGTTTAGCTACACATGATTTTGACCAAAGAATAAATTACACAAGAAGATTTAAGTATTGTAGACATGGTGTACTTATCTTTCTCAAAATCTCAATTGACTTCTTTCTTGATTGATGATGTTGCTCCAAGCCTTCTTCTCCAATGTTGCCCCAAGCTTTCTTCTCCAAGACCCCTTGATCTCAATTCTACTTAATGAAATGAATACAATGAATATTTCCTGAGTATCTAATGAATGTCTCTCCCAACTTCAACCCTTGGCTTTTATAGGCAACCAATACATTGATAGTACTCTCTTTTGTTAAACAATTGCCTCCATTTTCCTTGTTGGTTGGTGAATTCTTGTATTCAAGTGATGAGGGAGGGGACATGGAGACATGTCTCAGCAAAATAGGGTGTTAAAAGTGTACAAAAGTGGCCAAAATGGGTTGGTTGGTGAGTTTTCCCAAATTCCGCAAAGAAAAGTTGCAAAAAGAGGTCCGGACACGCCCAGTCGCCCGACACGGCCAGGCCGTCTTTGTTTAATTGTGCGCAGCACTCCGTCCGACATGGCCGTGCTTCCCAACACGGCCAGGCCGTGTTCCCGACACGGCCAGTGTTGGGAACACGGCCTGGCCGTTTCGGAGGTCTGTTTTGTGCGAAAAATCGAGTTTTTAGCTCCGCTGAACACGGCCGTGTTGCCCGACACCCCGCCCGTGTTGGACCAAAAAGGCCCCGAAATGACGCGTTTGGCTTGGAATTTCGAGCGTTTTTGCATCCTTAAACTCCCGGTATGTTTTGACATGAATCCATGGTCCGAAATTCACCAAAATTAGCCCCGAATGGTCAATCTACATCAATAAAAGCACCTGAGTAATATGAACTATGTATAATCAAAAATTTACAAAACTAACAATAAAATAACTCGAATTCTACTCAAATATACACATAAAACGTGCATAAAAAGACCCTTATCACTTCACCAACATAGGCTCCCAACATAGGCTCCTTCTTCTTCACTTTTTTCTACAAAAAGAGGATCACAAGATGTAGAAATATTGTACAAAAATGAAAAGTAAATCTTGCTTTGATAAGGATTACAACGATTAGAATTTTTTTGTCATGTCAAAAATACCATAGGCGACGGTTGCCTGTAATAAGATTTCGAACATTTTGAAAAATAGTGTGATCCAGTGCGGGTCGAAGGGGGTCGTCGGCCGACGGGAGAGTGCGGCGGTCGACCTCACCCTTGACCGGTCCCCCCCTCCTTTTTTTTACGAATTTGTTTCTGCTTTCGATTCTGCTTTCATTTTTTTCAACTCTTGTGTACCTGGCCGACCTCTTGTGCGACCTGGCCGACCTCCAATTTGAAATGTTGTCCGATTTTTATCAAAAATAAACTTCAAGAAATACTCCAAAAATTTAGTAAAAACATTTTAAATCACTTGGGAGTATTTGGACAACATTTATAAACATTGTTTTGGTGTAAAAACCAATTTAAACAAAACCATCAAAAGTGTTGTCCATTTTTATCGAATAATAAATACTAAGAAATACTCCAAAAATTAGTAAAAATATTTTAAATCATTTAGGAGTATTTGGACAACATTTATAAACATTGTTTTGGTATAAAAACTCATTTAAACATAATCATCAAAATCTTGATAAAAACATTTATCTAACAATATGGAACAAGTTTTTTTTTTTTACATATATATTATATTGTAATTTTGTTTTTTAATTTCTTTAATCAAAGAACTGAGAGAGAATAAAAGAAGTAAGCACAAGAAGTATAAGAATTTGATTAACCTTTATTTTTATTTTTTTGAATTGAATAACATAACAAATAAAATGATGACACTATGTAAAAATTAAGAATTTATGTTTTCCTATAGTTTTGTTATTTATTACAAATAAAATCATTATTGTTTTGTTAATTATTAGCTTATGAATTATAAGCAAAATTGCTTGTCTTATTATGTGAAATGCATCCAATGCTAAAAGAATTCAAAGATTAGTTAAGAATAAAATATTTTTCTAGCCATAAAAATGAAATAAAACATTGGTGAATGTCATTGTAATTAAGCTAATATAAACCTATATTGTTGTTAAACTAATTTTAAATTTTTGTTGGATCGAGTTTCTGAAAATAATTATTCAACAATTCATATCGATCTATAATTAAAGTAAAAAAAATATAGTAAATACTTTGTAATATTTAAATTTAATTAATATTTATTTATTTATAAATTACTTTTAAATATTTAAATATTAATTAATAAAATTATTAAGTAATATAATTATTTAAGTGAAATCATGTGGATCAGGTGCGATGCACGTGTTTCTTACTAGTTACCTTTAAAAATAGATATGTATAAAAAAACAAGTAGAGAAAAATGAGACATCAACAATATTTATGATCAGCTTAGCTAGTAGCTACTGCATGTATTAAATTTAGTATTCTGCTTTCATTTAAAATCTGAACTTTTTATTTTATATTTTATTCCTCAGTTGACAATGTAGGAACTCAAATTAAAGCTACAAGTTTCAAGAGAAAATGTTGTTTGGAAATTCTATCATTAGTAGGTTAAATATATTATGGAGCAGCCTGCAAGATGACATCTTGCTTAAGGGTTGACCAACATTTAAAAAAAAAAAAACTTATAGGTAATTAATGTTAGTTCTGTTATCGGTAGCTTTTAATAGTCTACCTGTTTCATTCCCTATGATGGTGGCTAACTACCATTTGGAAGATCTTTAAGCAGCCTAATGTGAAAGAAAGATTATATCAAATGTAAGAAATTACATAGTATGAAAAGAATATATTGCAATGGAATTGATATTTTGTTTTATATAATCAATACATTTCAAGAAGGGATGGGATTAGATTGACACGATAACTCGTGGAGTGATGTGTTATTACTAGTGTTCGAAAAAGCACTAGACAAGCGGCAAACTGTGTTGTAGCTCCTAGGCGGATAGAGCGGGTATAAATAAGATCGGGCCGGTGATCCCTAATCAACAGAAAAAATAGCGCCTAGACTAGGACTAGGCCGCGGATATTTAGAACAATTGTCATTAATTCAAATATCAAACTTTAAGTTGACTGATGTATGAGCTATTGCCTCATCATAACAAGTTAGGGGAGTTGAGTTTATCCCAACAACAAATTTCTGACACTCAAGTGAGTTTCAGAAAGACATAAGAAAGTGATTTAAAAGCTCATAAAATATGCAAATGGTTCATTTTTTCAAAAAAAATGGTGGAAATGAGTATTTATAGACTTTTATGTAGAGTAATTTTCCTGTATTGCTAGTGCATAAACCATATGACCTGCTTAGGCCTAATAATTTTTTGGTCGGTCTTAATGGGGACCAGATCTTCTGTTCCAAAATTCTATTCAACTTCATGTTTCATTGTATTAGATGATTAACACGTGTACAATTATAGCATCACCATGTACACATATCAATCATTTGTTGGAATTGTTTGGTAAAATGGGTGTTGACCCGCTTTTGACCAAATATTTAAATGGTTTCCATTAATGAAAAATAGAATTAAATTATGTGTAAAAATTCTACTAAGAGAGTAGATGAGAATAACATTTGGAATTTCTCAAATCCAATTCCGGGTGAATGAGATGTTGTATTTATTAAAGGTGATACGATCATTAAATCAAGAAATGTTGTATTTATTAAAGGTGATACGATCATTAAATCAAGAAATGTTGTATTTATTAAAGGTGTATTTTCTTGCAAAGGAAAGATGTAAGTCTAGATAGTGTTGTCGAAGACATAATACCATTAGACAGTTAATTTGAATGGGGTTATTTCGGTTGACTACGTGAAGTTAAAGGATAACATTGCGGATCCGCTTACGAAAGGTATAAATCGAGATCAATTATATAAACTGTTAAGGGGAATGAGTTTAAAATCCACAAACTAAAGAATGTTCATAGCGGTAACCCAACCTTGTGAATTGGAGATCCCAAGACCTTGGTTCAATGGGACAACTAAGTTATGAATATTCAACTGAACACTTGGAAAATGTGTTAGCTCATTCCTGAAACTTCCAAGTGAATGAAAACCTGCTGAATGTGGTGAGGTTAAGTTTAAAATTTTAATGATTCATATACCAAAAGGTGGAGTATGATAGGATTCCCTTCAATAGAAGATCACCTATATGAGCGAGAAGTAATGGTCGCTTCAAAGAAACGCTTATGAATCTAAGATATGGTCCAGGACCAAAATGGACACAACCTGAAAACAACAAGTGTTAGAATTGTTACTGTGTAAGTATTGTTATCTCAGTTTACACAAATGGCTGAGTAGTTTAAGACATCGCGTCACTAAACAACTACTGAATCTGATAGTATTTTACTAAGGAAGGTTAAAAGCCACAAGCTACCTATCCAGATGCAATAACAGTTCGCCGAGACTTTCAAGCCAATCTGCATACACGCATAGGGATTGTTGGAATTAATTGTTTGGTAAATGGGTGTTGACCCGATTTTGATCAAATATTTAAGTGGTTTCTATTAACGAAAAATGGAATTAAATTATACTAAGAGAGTAGATGAGAATAGCATTTGGAATTTTTCAAAACCAATTTCGGGTGAATGAGAAATTAATGCTAGAAGATAACCACTTAAAACTAAAAAATGGCATGGAAATAAAAAATATGGGGAAGGAGAAATGCTCCATCCCACATAGGAAGAGGAGACAAAGTTTGCCTACTTTATAAATCCCAAGTTGGACTTATGGGTTTGGGCCCTTGGGGGCACCCAAGTTTTTAAAGAGGTGAGAACCTATATGCTTGTTTACAACAAAGCACACACACACAAGCGCCGCGCCGGCCGGCCCCGGTCCTGGTCTTGGTCCTGGCCTGGGCTTGGGCTTCAAGGCCCTTATTCTTTTTTGGACCAAAAACTTTTAAAATTAATTAATTAAGTTTCCAACTGAAAAGTGTTTACAACCAAGCACGGGCGCACGCACGGCCCATGCGTCGGGTCGTGCGTCAAGTCGAAACTTTGCTCTTTCATTCGCATCCACGCACGGGCCATGCACCAGGTCATGCGTCGATGCGAAAGTCTGAACAAATGCACATGTTCGCTATAAACATGTTTTTTTGAGCTAAAAGACATGATCTTTCCATACGGACACCTGATACCTATAAATTAGAACTCCCTGCAGATGAAAAAACACAAGATATCAACTTAATAATCGATCATTGCATTACAACATATTGACATTCCTTCCCATTCAAAGCTTGAAAGTCTCATACAATTCCTGTTGTTTGCTGTATTTTCGAGTTTGCGAGTGTTGTAAATTCGAAATTTAAAAGTCGTATCTTAGGGACGAGCGTCGGAACCGTAAGTGCTTAATATACGGGGCGTTTTCATCTTGGGGAGACTGTATCTAATATAGGCCTCGACCAAGCTAGATATATTCAAACACTCAGCCATTTTTCTGAAACAATGGACCTCCAATTTCACAAATATCATCCAATACAATGGAATAAGAAGTGAATAAAATTTTGGAACATAAAATCTCAATCCGTCTAAATGGGCCTTGTTCTCCGATTTTCAATAAAATGATACATTGTTATTTACATCTCGAAATTAAATATTTCTTAAGAACTAGCAATTTTTATTTTTCACTTAATTTATAACCTTTTACCTTTCCGTAGCTCTAATACACCTGGCTAGAAATTTGAGGATGTAAGAACGAGTTAATTGCATTTAAGGTCCCATAGGATTTTCTTCATTACAATTCTAGTCCCATGTTTGCGCAATAGTTCCATAGGATTAAGATTGTTGCAAAAGAAGTCCCGAGATTTTAAATTCAGCATATTTGGTCCCATAAATTTTAAGGGTTGCGCCTTCGGTCCCAAAATAATTCATGTTACATTATACCCAATTTGCCTTAGAATTGTTGACTCAAAATGGTATCAGAGCCAGGTTTATTAAGAACTTTTGGTTATATTTATTATATTTATGTAATTAACGATTGGTGAGGAGAAATTACTCCGAGTATATGGATCTAGATCGATGTCTGAGATGTACCCCTTACAGGACATATCGTCAAATATTGACGATGTATGCACAAGAACACATTGACCATGTTTCATATTGGGAATATCAACATGAAGAAAAAGAACAGACAGGAGCCGACGGGAAAACCTTAAGGCAATGCAAAATGCGAGCAAAATATTATAGGCAGTTCTCGATGCTTAACCACTATATGTTCACTTGTTGAACCTTCAAGAAATGGTTCATGAAAATTCCCATCAGAACAATGATTCCTGATGGAGTACCTGAGTGGAACGAGATACTTCCAGACAAATCTAAGTTCTCCGAAGATCTTAGAGAAGTCCAGAAGATGGTGCAGAATTATGGCAACCGCCATATTCATCTACCAGCACAAGTCCATCAAATCCAGAACCAAATAGAGACGATGGTGAAATATCAGAAGGAAACTCTTGAACTCCTTCATGATATTCAGAAACGAGTCAAGAACCTGGAGAACAGGCCGAGTTCTTCTGGAGAAAAGAAGCGTATAGATTTCGGGACAGTACCTTATTTACACCAAAAAGGGAAACCAACCGATGTTATACGAAAAATGACAGATGAGGAGAAGCTCATTGCTCTAATCAAAGGAAAATCCATCAAAAATTAAAAGAGGATGGATATGGAAAAGATGAATCTTAAAGATCTACATGACCTTGCAGAATCCTTCGCAGGATTAGGAATTGTAGATTTAAAGATGAACACAGGAGATGAAACATTGGTCACCTATGATCCAGCAGGAAGACCAATTCCACCACCACCACCAGTTAATCCTAACGTCGAAGAAAGTACGGGTTCGAATCATGGAGCTCGGGACGAGAGGATGCCACATGCTGGGGATTTCACGACTGGGAATGATCCACTTTCAGGGACAGGAGGTCGAAACCCTCTTGCGGGAACCAGACAACCTACTGGAAGGCCGAATGTTTATCAAACGCCTTATGGAAGATCGCACCTCGACCCAATACATCCATATGGGTTGATGTTAAGTCTGGACATCACAGATTTTAAAAATAGAGAAGTTATCATTGATGAATGGGCTTCAGCTATGAGAATTTCAGCAAGAACCCTCAATTTTACAAAGGATTCATTTATTTTACTCCTTGAAATGAGTCTTGAAGGATCGGTGAAGATTTCCTGGGATATGACTGATGCTAGTACAAAAGGTTCGGTCATATCAGGAGAATCACTTAAAGGAATTATCGATGGTATGGCAAAACTATTCAAAATCCAGTTCATCGGCACAGGTTATTTCGAGAGATTAGAGGATGAAAAAAGAAAGAGATATAAACAAGCCCTCTATAGCCTTGAGTTACATGATATTTGTCATATTGACGAATATATCAAGTTGTTCACCGAATACAGATGGAAATCCAAGATCGAAGAAAAGGAAGCTGCACAGCTATTCTTTACCAAAATTCCGAGTCCTTGGAGAGAAATGCTTATCGGGAATACAAGGATGGAGCGGAAGAGAAAGCGCGGGCGAGAAAAATGTCTTTCCTAAAGGCCAAGTTACCTGAATGGTGTTACAAAGCAGCTATGTACAGGAATTACAAGAGATTAAGAGGAATTAACAAAGCAGTTCCTCTATGTTGCGTGGATAATGACATCCCAACAATTGTGGGAGGTCAACCAAGGCGGCATAGAAAGAAGAAGGAGAGAAGTCATCCATACCGCCGAGGAAGCAACAGCAAAAGAAGCAGGTCTTCATGGAGACCAAGCAGGAGTAGAGCCTCTTCATCAGGGTCCAATCAAGCAAGTACCAGCAGAACACCAGGAAGGAGAACTTTCAGGAGTGCTCACACCGAGCAAATGAAAGTTTCAAAGATGTAATTGCTTTGGACATGCGAGCAAGAGGGCATATCTCAACGGATTGCCCGGACATAATCAAAAACGAGGAGTCGATAGTTCGAGGCCACACCGTAAATCGAAGAAGGCATCTATTATCGTGGATTTAATACGGGTGTATCGGTTTGAGGATATTCCCCGAGATGAAAGCATCTATGAAGAAGAGATCTATTCTCAAGATGGAAGTGACTCACCTTTAATCGCAGTGAAGAAGAAATTCTTGAGAGAAGTCGGGGAGGATATGTCGATTCCTCTCTCACACGACGGTTTCTCATAAAACTCTTATGAGAATCATGAAGGAAGATCCAAAGCTTCAAGTCTATGATGGATTTACAATCGGAGCTATGGAAAGAGCATTGGATAAAATTAGGTTTCATAATAGAAAACACCAAATTATCCACAGGGTAACAACCGGAGAATTTGCTATTCCTATGGAATTTACCGGTAACCTGATCGAGATGCAGTTGGTCCCTATTAAAGAAATCAAGGAGATCAAAAGCAGAGTTAAAAGAGAAGTTGCAAATACACTTTCATGGATTCATATTGGAGCCATAAGAGTCATTATTAAAGCAACATTCAAAGAAGGGATAGATTCGCCACTCAATCTGGCTATCTTTGACAAGCGAATCTCAAACTTCAAGGATTCATGCCTTGGAGCGGTTACAGGAAATTTGTATGCTGGAAAATTGGCATTTAATGTTTATCCTAGAATTGCATACAATCTGGGAGATCGAGATTTCAGTAGAGTCCTAACCCTTCATCAAGATTTCAAAAGAGATGATTTGATGAAAGAAGGGAATAGACCCTACTCGATCACATACAAGATTTACTATGCTCTCTCGAATACACATCATTCAGAAGTATTCTTGAGAAAGGAATTTATTGAAGTCCCAAGGATTTTCGAGGACTTTGCCAGGGTGATTTTACCAGAGATTATTAAGTCTCCAACTATCAAGGAGATCAATATGAAAATACAAGATCAACCAGTCTTCAACAAAAGCTGAAGTCTTAGAGTTGAGCCAAGGAGGATGTCTTTCCAATAGGACAGAATGACGAATAGCAGCCATTGGGAAGAAAGGAGACCAAGTACAGTTCAGCGTATCCCAGATGTTTTCAAAACAGCAGGAGAGCTGAAATGTCCAGGAGGATGGCGAGAAGTTGAAGTAATAATCGACATCACTCAAAAGGATAATATTTTTCCTTGTGATGTTCTATATTATCTCCAACAATCAATAGTTGGATGGTATCAAGGAAGCCTGAAGATAGGTGAAATTGAGCTGACTATCACAGGAGTTGCAGAAAAAATCCCAGAACAATTAATACTGGGAATTGAATTTCTTGAGGATCATAAACCTTGGGAAAGATTACAAGACAAGATGGAGTTCACAGTAGCTAATAAAAGATACAGAATCAAATGACCACTAGTCCATTCTCCATATACATTTCTATCGGAATGTTATATGCTGAATACAAGGCCGAATATTTCGCCGCCTATATTGATTCAGGTGCCGAAATATGTACTGCAAGGATGTTTTTCCTAAAGAAATTGGAGAAGATTTACCAGCTATTGCAGGGAGAGATTTCTCTAAAAGGATTCTTATCCTTAATAAGGGAATTAAACAAGCAGAAATCGTGATCGGAGGCGCAGGTGGTACCCCATGGTACAAAGTGAAGACGCCACCAATCTATTTCCATGATACAAGTGCAGATGTTTTGCTAGGAAACAATTTCCTACAAACATTCAAGCGATTCACACAGGAGAATGAGACAAAAAGACTTATTTTCACAACATTATGTGATCATAAGATCATTGTCCAGCGACTGCGGGAAGCATTTTACAGAACAATGCCTATTAATTTTCGCAGCAAGCGTGGTGATGAAGCCAAACTCCGAAATCCAAAAATGTCGGATCGAAGGAAATTTGGTGAAGCATTATTATCCTATAGACAATTCGGTTCAAATTACAAGGATAAGAATATATGGGATAATAACTTGTATTCATTCAGAATACAAGGAGAATAACGAGTACCTCCAGAGGCTATTGCAGAATTGATGATGAGCCTAATGGAGAAGTCGCAGAGTGATGTTACAATAGAAGAACAAATATCACTCGAGGATATCAAGAAGAAGATCCAAAGGAATTATAATGAAAATCCTTTGGCATGGTGGGACAAGAATGAGCTTAAAGCATCCTTAAAGGTTAAACCCGGAAAGGAGTACGAGTTCGTAAGATTCAAACCAATCCTTATGAACCAGGAGGATCGTGAGGATATACAGAAAATACTTAAGGAACATCTTGACCTTAAGTTAATTTCACTAGGAGTTTCTCCATATAGCAGTCCAGGATTCTTAGTCAGAAACCATGGAGAAATTATAAGAGGAAAGCCAAGACTTGTTATTAATTACAAAGGGATTAATAACATTTTGGAATTCGACGGATATTACATCCCAAGTCGAGAACATCTGGTTAACGACATCAAAGGTGCCAAGATATTCTCAAAGTTCGATTGCAAATCTGGATTCTACCAGATTAAGATGGAGGAAGAAAGTAAGAAGCTTACAACTTTCTCTACACCGCAGGGACATTATATTTGGAACGTTATGCCCATGGGATTGGCTAACGCACCCCATATATATCAAAGAAAGATGGATAATATGTTCAAAGATTATTTCAGTTTCATGTTCGTGTATATCGACGATATTCTGATCGCATCAAAGAACATGAAGGAGCATCTCAAACATTTGGAAATATTTTCAGGTGTTTGTCACAAAGAAGGATTAGTGCTTTCGGAAAAGAAAGCGGTAATTGCAACAAGACAGATTGAATTCCTCGGAATTGAAATCGATGAATCTGGAATTATTCTACAGAATCATATTGTGGAAAAGATACAGGGATTTTCGGATACACTAAAAGACAAGAAGTTACTTGAGTTTTCTTGGAGTTGTTAATTTTTCTTTGGGATGTTCATTAACAATCGGCATATTACAAGAAGGTGTTTAGCCCATTGCTTAAAAAGGATGCAGTATTCAAATGGGAAGATGAACATCAAGAAGGAATTAAGCAACTTAAAGAAGTTTGTAAAAAGCTTCCAAAGCTTGCGATTCCCCAAGACGAGGACGACCTGGTTCTTTACACAGATGCCAGTGATGATTGGTGGGCAGCAGTTCTTATTAAGGTCACACCAAACGAGGAAGTGCCATGCAGATATTGCAGCAGTTTATTCACACCCAGTGAAGCAAACATATGGCATATCAATGAGAAAGAATTCTTTGCAGTCAGAAAGACTTTTAAAAAATGGCCTCTATTTTTACTGGCTAAAAAGTTTACTTTAAAAATTGATAATTCAAGCGTCAAGGCTTTTCTGAAAAACAAAATTGAATCAAAACCGAGAAAAGGCTCGATTATTTAGATGGCAAGCTGAATGTCAATATTATGATTATGATATTGTCATTATAAAATCTCATGAAAATATTCTTGCAGATTTCTTGACACGAGATGGAAGGACGCGTTGCTGACGAGGTCCTTAAATGAGTAAGACATCTCAGGTAAAACCTGGAGAGTCTAGAACGAGATTTTGGGATGTTATGTCTCAATGCGAAGTTGTTGGACGACTTCAATAGGTGACCGTAAACCGTTTCTAGTCAAATACGAGCATGCCAGTTCGCTCAAGGACAATTGTTCTTAGCGCTGCAAGGGCATCTCTTCCAGGCCGCATGACCTACGGTACAAAAAGGGGCCGAGAGAGTACGGGGCTCTAACCCGGAGGTTATGGATTCAAGTACCATAATCACAAGTGTTGCAGGTGATGCATCCCCTGAGGGTGTACAAATCAGAATTTAATGTTGAAGCTCCGGTGTGTCACAACCCGAGTCTTCAAGTCAACCCAAAGACCTCCAGGGTAAAAGAGGGAGAGTTGAATCTTAGGCCATGTGCAGGCAAATCTAAGTTTCAAATCGACGAGATTAAGATTTCTCCTATGCGGAGTATATCGGTGACAATGGGAGAAAATAGTTACAAGATAAGGTATTAACCCGGAGAAAACAATGGTTGATATCTCAGGCAAGTATCCCAGAGTTTGGATGAAACCAGGAAGTCATCCGAATGAAGTACATGAATGATATACTTTTGGAGCTTTAGCTTCAATCTATACCGTGTCACCAGGATTCCCAGAAATTTCAAAATTACCGAAATGGATTGGGGAAGTTTTTGAGACCTGGGCCAATAATCCACACTTGGCCGGAGGAGATATTTTGAACTCGTATTTTATCGGTGCAACTTCGAACCAAATGAAGAAAGGCTTTAATGAAGCTTTTCATTTCATCAAGTTAAGAAGACGGATGGAAATGCTTTAAAATACATTAAGCGGCTTCAGGAAGAAGGACCGATGTTAGTAGGAGCATTTTCTGAAGATGAAGCTTCTACCAAACGAGCATGGGGTCTTTGGGTTTGTCTAACTGAAATGGACAAAGTCAAATATCCATTCAAGTTCTTCCAAAATTCGGCGAATGGATCTTTCCTTTTGAATTCGATGACTGGATCAACCACAGGATTTGCAGAGGAACTCTTCAAGACCAAAAGAAGAATTCTCTGGGAAAACAAGATTCCGGCAAGCAAAGAAACTTACCGGAAATTCTGTAATATGGTGCATGTTGGTCGTTGGATCGACCAGATTTATCAAGCATGCCCCGAATAGAAGGAACCCGAGTTTGGGAAAGGTTTCCGACCCAAACCCGACCGACAAGACCATACAGCTGGAAAGGATAAGGGCCCAACTCACAAGACGCGTTTTCCTCGGGGACCACGCAGACTGTCTTTTTAAAAGATTCCCCGACAACCATCACATGGGCTGAGTCACGCAGAAAGAAAAGAAAAACAGCTGGCGAGGCAATAATGCAGGATATGACGTAAGCAGTGACGTCATAAATTTCAACAAGATTTGAAATCCGCCTTTCAAGTCCGGACTTACCTCTATAAATTGAAGGAAGCTGAGGACATCGAACATTTTCCTTAGTTTTCTTATAATAAAGTCTGAGAGAAAAATTTGTAATATCTTGAGTGTTTTAGTTTTCAAGTTTTATGTGTTTTCGAGTGCAAGCCTCATACATGAGAGGCTAAACAAGTATTCTCCTCCCAAAAGGAGATTACTAATGTAATAAATATTTCTTAAGTTCTTAATAAAAAGGGGCTTTTTGCTTCAACATATCTTCATAATGTTCCATTAATTTATCTCGTTTAAGAATTACTTATACGCCTGGAGTAGGAAACGAACCAAGGCTGTGTTGAACAGTTGCTGAAGGAGTCGGATAACTTGCAGATCATCTTCCCTGAGGGTGAGGTTGAGCAGTGAGGAGCTGTTTGTCAAACGATCTGGGGGTAGTAATCTTCCGACTGGTGGTGTTGCGAACCATTTCACCCGGTGCTGTTTCGGTCAAAGAAGGTATGAATTTTAAGGGATTTATTAATTTTACGGAAGCATGTTGGGCATGATATGGTCGTAATGGACTATATCCATTTATGTTAATAAACTTAGGCAAATTGAAGTATGTATACATGTTTGTAAAATTTTTACAGAAGTATGCCCTGTTAAGTTTATAAGCTGGAAACCTGACATGATCCATTTAAAACCTCTGAATAGAGACTGGATCTAAGTAGGTGTAACAATGTCACGAACAAAACATGTGTCAGAAAAAGAAAGCTTTTACAATATGTGATACATTGAAAAATAGGGTAATTTGGGACTTGCATGGCAAACTTTATAAATTGTAGGACTATTTATACATATCTCTAAAACTGTATGACTACTAGTGCAACATCTGAAAACAGTGGGATGATAAAAGCAAAGTAGGGGACTATTAGTGCAATAGGCCTAATCATATGGGACTGAGGGTGCAATTGTTTCATGTAAGAACATTCCGTACACATGAACCCTGAAATTCAACGTTTAAAACAATTATAAAAAGCCAATAAAAGTTCATAGTCCAGGTACATTACGAAATCATAAAATAAACCAAAGGAAAAACAAAAAGTCAAATAATTGTTTAAGCTAAATGCAATGTCACTAAACAACGTGGATCCATTTTTCTTTGAAATTTTTTCTAATAGTTAATTAAATGTGTCACGCCTTGAGAAATTGCTTCTGATCTTGTGTATGACTTTAATTATATATAGTCCAAAAACAGGCTTTCTTTTCTGATCTTATGTATGACTTTTTTGTGTAATCTTTTCTTTCACTATAAATAAGCCTCAAAGTTCAAACCTTATCACACCAACATCCAAAAAACACCATTTTGCAATATATCTTTTCTGTCATATTTCAAGATTTTTCGATTTTTTGTTTTTTTAAATTCATTCAGATATGAGAATTCAAAATATTTCATTCTTGTTTATCATATTCATAATTATTTCATCACAGGTCCATATTTCTACTTGCAGACAAATCAAGCATGGTGCAAATGATGAAGAAAGAATAAAAGCTAAATTTTATTCAACTTTTGTCAAGTATTTCTCTACTGTTCCTCACTATTCAGGATGGAAGGAAAATAAAGGCAAGAATTTGCACACAGTTTCAAAAAGGGTTGTTCCTTGTGGACCAAATCCACTCCACAACTGATTTTTGCAAATCTCAATAAATCCATCCCACTTTCAATTGATGATACATAATTTTTTTTTTTTTTTTTGTGTGTGTGTTATCTATTTATCAGGTACAATTAATTTTTTTGAGTACTAGGCCATCAAGGCAATAAACAGAGAGGGGATTAATGATTGTGCACTGCTATGGAAAGGTTTTCCAATCCTGTAGGAGAAATTGATGTAATATAATCAATTTTTTTGGAGCGAAGTTTGTGAAATAGATATGTTATAGTTTGTAATACACACGTACTTTAGGAAGGAAAAAATACTTCAGAATTTTTTTATTTTCTGGGACACAAACTCAGACATGTATGTCGATATTTCAATGTAATTATTTGACCAACAATTTGTTGTTCCTTTACTTTGAGGATGATCAGGTTGTCCTTGAAATTTGAGGATTTAATATGTGCAGGGATAATTACAAAAACTACAGTGAGGTTTGGAGTAATTATTTCCGCTAAAGAAAAAAAAGGTTTGGAGTAGGGGTGGCCACTGGCCACGGTTCTGGAACTGCCGGTTCTGATTCTTCATTTTGGAGGAACCAGAACTGGAACCAACAATTCCGGTTCCGGTTTAAAACTCGGTTCCTCCACGATTCTGGTTCCGATTTTAACGGGAACCGTTTGTTTATCTTTTGATAATACTTTGATTTTTTTAAAATGGTTTATCAATATCAATTGAGTAAAGAGAAAAGAAATAAAAAGATTTGGACTTAATATTCAATTAAGTTTTATACTTAATATTAATAATAATATTAAACTCTCTATATATACTATTAGAGTATAAAGAAATTAAAGTTCACGTAGTTCGCTTACAACAATTTGTTTAAAATGTCTCTCTTATAGTTACGAATATAAAACATCATAATAAACATTTAACATTTCTTCTAGTATATGCGTACTAAAAAAATAAAAATTGTTAGTTTTAATCTTGAAAATCGTCGGTTCCACAAACGGTTAAAACCGTTGGTTCCATGGTTTTTGAGACCAATGAATCGGAACCAGAATTGGCCTACACGGTTCCAGTTTTATAATCGTTGACTGTCAACGATTCACGGAACCGTAGACCACGGTTCCAGTTCCGGTTTGGAACGAAACCCGGTTCCAGTTCCGGTTTGGAACGAAACCCGGTTCCATTTGGCCATCCCTAGTTTGGAGTAATTACAGAAAAAATCTAGAGAAATTTCAAAATTACAAAAAAACTCCTCTTATGTTTGATTTTGTCTTAAATGTAAGTTATGACGAGATGGATTTAAATGTTTTTGTTTACGGAGGGGGCAAAATGTAATGCAGAACCAAACTTCAAGAGGATTTTATAATTTTCCAAAACCTTAAGAGATTTTTTTTTTTTTTGGTGTTATTAGTTCAAACCTCAGGGGTAGTTTTTGTAACTATCCCATATGTTTATTTGATTCTTATGGACCTCTTTTTTTTTTTTAGCCCCACAGCAGCGGGGGCCACAAACCTCACACTTCCTTTACGATTGCGCCCCCACACTTTCTTTACGGCCTATGGAACATCCATCCTTTTCAGGGATGGTCTTCCTCTGGGGGAGGATAGAAAACTTCAACCCTCACTCCGCGTTAGTCAATGTTTGAGCCCAGGACCTTAATGTTGCCATTGCAACTCAAGGCCGCTAGGTTAATACCTGGGGGCAATGACTATATGACATTTCTTGTATAGGGAGTGATCACAATCACTACAAAAAATGGTATTTCTTAATTTTTGGCTAAAAGAATCACTTTGTAGTGTTTGCAAATGCTAACTTATGCTTCCGATTCTATTTCATTTAATTAGAATCCAAAAGTAGGGCGAGAAGTGTTTTAGATTTTTGCTTCTGCTTCTGGTTTAACTTTTACAAACAAATAAATATTTTTCCAACTTTTCACCAAAAGCTCAATTTTTGATTCTCAACTTCTGATTTTATATTCAAACACTATCAATATATAATTCTCAACTACTTTTATTCTACTACAAAAAATCACTTCTTCTAAAATCATAAGTTTTTGCAAACAATCCAATAATCAGATAGGGGTATATCTCACATATGACAATCTTTCACAAATTTCCTTCATGGCAGAGGCAAAATCCAAGCAAAAATAATACCGCAAAGAACCTTTTATACTTTTCCATAAGCATACTATTGAATTGAGGTCAGTCCAATGTCAAATCATACAAATTCTAAAATTGAACCCTAATTTTGCAACGCAAAATTACAAACAAAGCTTAAATTCTGTGTATTATCACTTCTAGACAACACTGGATCCTGCACGAACTCTCAACATATCCGTTCTCTTACTTCTCTCCATAGCATCAACTAGCCAGTTCACACTCTCTTTAATCCCCAGCCTGCAGTAAAATTCAAAACTCATCGTGTCGAATTGAATAGATCTTGCCACTTTGGAGGGCTCGGGCAGCAAAACCGTTTAACCCTAGACGGGGGGTCATTGGATTGTCTAAAGAATATGAACATACAAAAGAATCTGCTTACCCATCGAATGCTGAAACAGCTTGAAATGTATAAACTCTCTCATCCAGTTTTTTGAGGTCCAGATATTGAGCTAGTTCATCAGCTGATACAGCATCTTCAAGATCCTGCAATGTCCACCAATTTAGTTAAGGTCGTCCTCCACTTGTATAATTACCATTTGTTTGTAAAATCTTTACTCTTTACATTATTTGGAATATGCCAATAAGTTTTGGGGCAGAATAAAATTAGGTTTAATTACAAAAAATGCCGGTCAATTACCAAAAAAAAAAAAAATTCAAAATTGCAAATACCTTAATATGTGATCTATTCTACAAATTGCACCCTCAAGAGGGGGGTATTCGTTACGCATTGTAATAACTAATACCTTAAGGGGGCATTTGTAATTTTAAAAGATAACTGGGTTGTTTTGGTTTTTTGTAATCCTAAACATTATAAATGATTTGAATAAATGGAGCTCATGGAATGTTGCCCCCTTCAACATTTCACTTTGCCACATAGCATTCAAGTACAGGAAGTGGATCTTATAAGCTAATCAGCCGCCATGCTTGAAAAAACAATATGAAGGCACTTTCATGAAAGTAGAAGTGCAGGACAAGAAACCTATAACAGCTAATTTAATTGGTCATAAGTTGTATTACATCCTTTCAGGTTATATTGACAAACTATCTTTGTTTGGGACCGAAGGAATAGCTATACCTGTTTGTTTGCTAATATCAGAAGTGGAGCTCCTTGCAAATCCTCATGCCGAAGAACCTTTTCTGCGAACCCGAGTTGAAGTTAGGCTAGCTCAGAATATACATTTTAGATAACATACTGAAAAAGACCTAAGTTCACAAACTTCTTCCCTATAAACATTACCAAGAGCAGATTTTGAATCTTCAAAACGAGATGGACAAGCAGCGTCAATTACATAAATCACAGCATGTGCCTCTTCATAATATTTCTCCCAAATGGAGCGAAGTCCAAGCTGATGAAACATAAGTTCTCATCAGTGAAGAGTTTCTCAAAATGAAATAAAAAAGGAAGAAAAATGTATAAGTTACTGCAATGAATATATAAGAGCTTAAGCCCTGAAACAACATTAATCTGATATCTTAAAATCAGATACCAAAAGAGAATGACAAATTGTTTGCTTTCAACATTTTGGATATGAAAGGTATAAATTTTGATGATCTAACAAAATAATATGACTCCGCCAAAGACCAACGGAGACTAACCAATCATGTAATATGAATTAGAACAAGGAAGCTAGAGTGCATTTCAAACCTGACCTCCCAGGTCCCAGAATACGAGCTTTGTGTTTGACACTTCAACACGACCAATATTGAGTCCCACAGTCGGAACAATTCGGTCTGGAGGGAGGCCTTCCACGTTTGAGTACTGTGACTTTAATTTCTCCAGTAATGTCTAAAATAGAAATCACAAGTTCGAATCAGCTCAAACAAAGATTTGGGTGTTAGTAGCACACTTGTTTGACTTTGATTATAGATATGTAAACATTATGAATGGAAATAGAAGACAATAAGAAATTGTTCAATGCAACCAAAATATTTTAATAGCTATCAAAGAAAAACTAGAATACTGATTAAAACTGCTTCAATAGAACGGAAATGACAGCTCTTCTGGGAGACAGAAAGGTGTAACTGAAGGGGGTTTTCACAACAAAAGACTGCTGGAACAAATAATCCCTCATGAAACAGCCAATTTGATACATCAATGGTACTTGAAGCGGAATAGAATAATTTAAATCGGAATGGAAGTATTTTTCCACATTTCATCACTATGTACAAGAAAATCCGTTTGTAGTCCAGTATCAGCTTAATTAGCTAAGTGTAGAACTCCATTATTAATATCAGTAGTTCACCTTTCAATTTCCAACAGCTAGCACATATTATTTGAGTCACCAAGTGACTTGGTCAAAGGTGCCATTTTAAGTAGTGTCGTCACAAAAGGTGATTACAGGTGTCATCTAATATGTATTCTCAGTATATAACTGTTTTGAGTCAAACGAGGGCTCATTCCATAATCACATCATAATTTGTATATCTGAACGGATACTTCAGTTCCAACATATTCTCTAAATTCAAGTATCCATACAATCAAATTGAATTACCTAAGTATAACAATTCAAAAGGAACAAGTGAAAGTGCAAAGTCAAGACAGAAGAAAGTAGTTGAGAAAATTACTGTTTTGCCAGCCTTATCGATTCCAAGAATAAGAACATGAAACTCCATCTTGCTCAACATGTATTTCCAGAGTCCATAAAACAATGAAAACATCCTGATTTTCCTCTTGTGTCTTCTATTAAGCCTTTGTGAGAAACTAGGAATTCAGTATCTTGCAATTGTATAAACTGCCATAAAAAGAATACATCAACACCTATAAGAAAAAAACAGATAGAACAGGAAGAGCAATAGAAAAGTTTAACTTCATTATTGTCCAGCGATAGCAGTTGTACTATATCCTCACTCTTCATAATTACTTAGATATCAGTCAACATGACGAAGCATATTTAATCTTTTGTGCAACCCATGTACAGAACTAGTACCAATTCACCCCAAAACTAACTATTAAGCCTATTTGTATAATCCACATATTAATACATAGTGACATACAGTAAACAAAGATTAATTTGCAAGAAGAGTGTCATTAATTTACGCCTCAGGAAAAGAGCCTTCTTATGAAATGCATAATTGATAGTCCGATTTTTTAAGTTAAAATAGATCCATGCTTGTTTTAATCATAGCTGAAAAAATTGTACCACAAACATGCCTCATTTCTTATGCATTCTATTCTCCCTCTGCTACCATAGGCATCGATCACCAAGATTTGTTTCATCATAAGTAATTATTACAGTTAAATCATAAGTAATTATTACAGTTAAATCCCTCGAGGAAACACAAAGTAAACTGCTGGATTACAAACACTTTTGATAACAAATCCCGCCACCTAATATTTCTTAAAATTCAATAACCACATCCAAATCTCATCAGAAAATTCGGTTTTTTTTTTGAAAAAAATGGCACAGCACCATATGATCATGAAGATCTCAACTTCAATTAACCCAAAACAAATCAACTCATCATTCCAACAACACAAATAGACGCAAACACGGCTTACTCCATCACGAAGAAACAACAAAAATCAATAAAAACTATCCGGATCAAGAAAAAATTGCAAAGGCAGTAAACTCCAGCAAAAATTAAAATCACGTAATTCCGAAAAATTAAAAAAAAAAAAAGCATAAAGCGAGGAATGCATTAAGAAATAGAAATTCGTACCTCTGTTTTTATGTGGGGTACTGGAGAAAATGTGAATTGAAGAGCTCCCCCAAAGCTGTTTGTGTATTTGCCTTTTAAAATTTCTTTCGAGTATTCAGATCTGTTGGCCCCAATTTTCCTGATTTTGGGCCGAATACCGATAATGCCCTTTGCTTTTCACCCAGATCGAGTCCACGTTACGACCGAAAATCCGAAATACACTCATTTGAGCCCGACCCAGATAAATATCCTTTTTTTTTTCCACCTTATATAGTTACATGGAATATAAAATAATTGTGATAATAAAATCTCTCTAATTAAGTAACCCGAAAACTATTAATTACGAGTTCCTTATGTGTCTCTTGTTCATTTTCTTTAGCAACTATTAAATGAAAGTTGGTAGCCGCACAAAATTGAATATTGCAATAATTTATATTAGTTCAAATTTAAAAATTAGATATTGTTATTAAACAAGAACTTTTGAGTTCAAAACTATTTTGCTTCTTGTATATAATTTCTTCTTTTAGCAAATGCAGTATTTTAAGCTAAGTGATAACTTAGAACCAGTATGCTAAAACTCAAGCAAATGTAAATAATAATAATAGTGTAGTAATTGCAATCAACTGAAGTGTGAATATAGTTAAAAAATGAGAGAAAGTGTGTGTGTTTTCATTCAACTAAATCACATATATATTGACAAATTCTCTTCACTATTACACTTGTGAGTGGGAGATTATTACACTTTTGCTTCTAATGCTAAAAAGTGCACACAATTAGGTAGATGTCACAACATTGTAGACATATTTAAATGACTATATCAATTGAATTATGTGTAGTTTTAAAGATAAAACCAAATCAATCGGAAAAAAAGAAAAAAAAAATCCAAATTTCTTGTGAACCTTTTTTTTTTCTTTTTTGTGAGGGACAGTCGAGGTGACAATCTCTGACACGATACGATACCCCGACACAGAGTTACTGAGAGAAACACGAACACTATTGACACGAATATGATATGATGATACCAATTTGCCCGAAACGTAGTATTTTTTTAGCGTAACCCAAAATCAATCCAAAATCAAACACGAGACCGACTCGATGATCGAATTGCCACCACTTTATTTTTATTTTTTTTTGCATTCCAACTATGAGTATCTGGATAGTCCGATTCAACCCGCCGAACCGCAAAACCCTCCTGGTCAACTTAGGCATATTTGTCTTTTATGTATGTCCCATTTTGGGGGAAAGCAAAAAAAATCCTGTCAAGAAAGAAGAGAAGAAAAAGAGGGCCACCATATTTTACTTGCATTCCATACCACCACAAGCTCTCGAGAACCAGCAAAAGGGGCTGGAAAAGAAACCCATCGTTTTCTTCCTGAAATGTATGACAATGTTCTTCGCTATGCGGAGTCAATTTCTGATCGCATGATCTACAGATTTAGCCTTGTGAAATTATCGGTTTTGACCTCGTCTTTCCGCTTCAATTTTTTTTTTTCGGTGGATATAATCTTGAATTTGATTTTTTTTTTGATTCGGTAGTGATTTGATTTGATTATTCAGTATTTGCTTATGTACCAGTTCATATGGTATTGATTATAGAAGTGCGAAAGCGAGCATTTATTTGGAGCTTGTTGTTAGGGCTTTTTTGCACTGTTTATCAATTCCAATGTGAGGAAAATTTTTGGTACATGAACTCTCTCTGTTTAGTTTTAAAATAATTGGTGAAATTCCAAAGTGGTTAAAATGTTGAAGATGTGCTTAAATGATTGTATTAATTGATGTACTTTAATTTAATAATTGTTTTCAAATGGTGCAGTATACTTTATGAATTATGCGCCGGTTAGTCTTTTTTTCCCCCCCTCTTTGTATGACATGTTCTTAGGCTTGACAATGCGAAGTCAATAGTAGGTTTGTTTCCTTGTTATAGTATGATAAATCATCTGTCTGTTGCTGATTGAAATTTGGCAATCTCAAAGGATTATAGATTGTTGAAATCCATTAAGTTCTTTTAATATGCTTTGTTTATGGCCATTTTCAGATTTTGACTTGTGCTTGTGACGTTTATTCGTCTATTATGTCTGTCATTTTATAGATTTTGAGCTTCAAAATGACAATGACCTAAAGATAGGATTAGCGGCTAAGTGTCTGTTGTATCTCTTGCACGTTATGCCGATTTTTTATTTGATGTCTTCAATTCAGCTGTGGTGGCTGGAAGTTTGGCATTATGAAGTCCACTGATTGTGTCTTTGTTGCTTAAACATGTCAATTGTCATAATGCGCGAGGATAGCAAGTATTAAGTAACTTAGGTTGAGAGGAGGATCGCATCATTTATCTGTTATACATGCATGATCGATTGCATATTAAGAATGCAGACAGTAAGGCATGGTTTTCGACTGGTGCCATTGTTTGTCAGTGAAAGAATTGGACTTTTCCAACATGTTAGACATATAGCGGTATATTGTTTTCTTTTTGTTTAATTACATTTACATTTTCTGAGTGGGTGGAGATTTTTCTAGGCGAATATGAATTTCTTGCTGATATGATTTTTTTGTTTTTCTGTTCTAATACAATTTATGCTGATGCTGGCAATTAATTTGTGGTTCAGGGCACCAGTGAAATGGGATGAAGCTAATTTAGCAGAAATTGAGGCAAACAAACCAGTGAGACAGAAAATAACTGAACCAAAGACACCATACCATCCTATGATTGATGACGATGATGTTGATGATGATGATGGTATGTTTATCAATTTTCGTTCAATATTTCTGTTTTCTGTGTGATTTGAGAGACATTCGGATTCCTTCAAAAATGCTTAAGAGATTATCTGATGCTTCTTTAATTTTGTCATGTTTTATGATGTTACACAGCAGTATTGATGATTCAACTGTCATTGTGATTCGTTGTGATTATTCCTACATTTCATTTGATTATATATGACTAGCCTTGAAGAACTACATGCAAGTGAGCTAATGTCTTGTGTTCGTGGAGTAACAGGCACATATGTGGAAATACGATATTTGAATTTGGTTTAGCGGCTATTATTCATTTGATAGGAATAAGGAAATGAGAAGAATGCGTAAAATAATTTGAGGAGCTTGATAAATCTTTCTTGGCTATAATTGATAATGTGGACTATGCTTATAGCTAATGATGTTTTGCTAACTTAAAGTAATAGCTTTATTTATTTTTTTTGCTGCAAGTGCCTTTCAAAATAGGCGCCCCTCGGTTTTACTATAATTTATGGGGATAATTACAAAAATCCCCCTCAGATTCGGGCTAATTACAAAAAACTCCAAAGGTTTTTGAAAATTACAAAAATAAACTTTGAGGTTTGATTCCGTCTTACATTTTCCCCCTTCATAAGCAAAAAATATTTCAAAAAGCTTCTGATATTTATAGAAATATTATAGTTATCCCCTTAAAATTTAAGGCATGAGGGAGCTTTTTGTAATTTTGAAACATCTCTGGATTTATTTTGTAATTTGTCCAAACCTCAAGGGGTATTTTGTTATCCTTAATTTATATGATGTGGTTGAAAATTTAGAACATTCTTCACACTCGCCCATGCTAGGATAAGTGCAAAGCTCCCTGGAATTCTTTTATGCTATAATCATGGAAGTATATGCTTTGTCCGAGACTGATTTAATAAATGTTTGGAGTGCAAAGTGATTCATGGTTGCAAATATGAATAATTAAAGGTAGTTGAACCACATTGCGTGGCGGGTTTGGATATGCTCTACGCTGGCATGTGAGTAACTTTTTTCTTCATGAATGTAGATACATCATCTCCTGCCAGAAAAGGAAGTTTCGAAAATTGTTTCGAAGATGCAATGCATGCAGAAGCTATACGTTCGGCATTGAATGATGTAGGTTCGTCTAGCAAAACTGACTTGCATCACTCTGGCTGGACATCATCTGAAGATGATGTAGATGCAATGGATCAAGATGGGGAAGGTTTGTCTTTTGTCTGTATATAGTTGTGTTCTGTTATGCATCCCTCTTGTCTTGATCTAATTTGTTAATCCAAACTTCTCATAACTTGATTGTCATAATTGTGTCAGGTTCTTCAAATATTTTGTTTGTTCGACCAACTGAATTGTTTAGCTTATTTTAAGGTTTAGCCGGCATAGGGTTTGATTGCTTTACAAACTCTAAGATGAAATAGGGTTATATTTTTGCTCCTGTTGGCATGTTTATTTGTACATATCTTCCTACCATTATAACATCTGCTTAGTGCTATATGGTTTGAGATTTTTATTTATTTTTAACTGGAGAGAGATATATAAGGGTTAATTATGAAAAAATGCCACTGAGGTTTAGTCTAATTACAGAAAAAAAAAATCCGTTATCTTACAAAATTACAAAAATCCCCTTGATATGTCTCTATTATACTAATTACACCCCCAATAGGGGGTTATTTGTCAGAGATAATTTCAAAATAAAAACCTGAGGGCGCAATTGGATCTAAGTGAGATTCCATTTTGGTTCCGCTGGAGAATTCTTTTGACCAAACATGCGATTGTTTATGAAAATTTTAAGAAAATATACTATTCTCACTTTCACTTTTTCTCATTTTTTTCTCTTATCAGTCACATCTACACATTTTTTCACAAAAAACTAATCATTATTACATATTCTCCCACAAAATTCACTATTCACTCACTCACATATTTCTAACTACCAATCATATATAATCATTATTTTACTATATTTACATCATATCAACTTTCATCATTACTTTTTCATCTCATATCCAATCACACTCAAAATTCATTTTTTTTCTTCCAAAAATTTTTTCACCACTATTCTCTAGCAAAATACAAATTTTCAAAATGAAAGCATATTCAATCGCGCTCTGAGTTGGGCTGATTACAAAATAATGTAGAGTTGTTTTAAATTTACAAAAAGTCACTCAGGTTTGATTCTGTCTTAAATTTAAGGGGATAACTGTAATATTTTTATAAATAACGGGGGGGGGTTGAAACGTTTCTTTGCTTATGAAAGGGAATGTAAGATGAAATCAAATCTCAAGGGGTCTTTTGCAATTTTCAACAATCTCTAGGATTTTCTGTAATTAGCCAAAACCTCATTTTTTTTTTTTGTAATTATCCCTATTTGTTAAGAAAATACATCCCTCAAGGGCTTTTTTATAATACCTTAAGGGGAATTTTGTAATTCTGAAAGTTTTTTTTTTTTTCAATTTTGGCCAAAACTCATGGGTAGTTTTTGTAATTATCCCTATAGAATATAGATAATATTGATTCTCACTAATTTGGACCTATCAGGTACCCAGAGACGCAGGAGCTTTAGGGAGCACAGGAAAGCTCACTACGATGAGTTTCGCAAGGTTAAAGAACTTCGTCGAAAAGGATCCTTTCTGGAAAACGAGTCCGATGAGGAAACCAGCAACGGGAAGGTGGATGGTAGGTGTGATTCATCGTCATCAATAACTGCTGGCGTCGAGGACATCGACATCAAGGAATCCTCATCACCTGCAAATGGATCTTAATATCTGATTATGAAAATCAGTATACACTTTCTCTTTCATCTTCTGACTATTATTCTGAAGTTATGCATTCAGTTTAGGTGACTTGTATATAGGCACTTTACTGGGCTTTAGATTTCACAGTAAAATCTGAGTCAACCTGTGCTTATGGTATGTTTTCATGTGGTTCTAAAACTTCCATTTTGGCTGATTGTTTGGCATCAACATGATGCAATTTGTGATCATGGCTTTTTTAATATGTTTAATTTAATATCTCCAGCAACAAGGATAAAAGACAATTATTTGGATGTTTATGATGCAACTTATTGAAAAATGTTAAATGTTAGGTAGTGATAGTTACAAAAACTTCAGTTATCTTTTACAATTACAAATACTCTCGTTAAGTGTTACAAATAGGGATGTTTGTATTTACCTAAAAAATACCCCTTAATTGTGCAATTTGTAAAATAGGAACAAATTTTAGTGGGGAATTTATAATTTTGAAAGATAATTGGATCTTTTTTAACTTAGGTTAAACATCAAATATAGTTTTTACAATTGACCCTAAATGTTTAAATAATAATATCTCGAATAGTGGAAGAATTTATGAATGTTAAGATTAGAATATCATAACTTTGTGCTTTAATAGTAGAAACTCGTGTTTTTAGGGCAATAGGTCCGGACTTAATCTTATATGAGTTTGTCTTTCCTTTTCTTCAATAGTATAAACTCGTGTTTTTAGGGCAATAGGTCCGGACTCGATTTTATATGAGTTTGTGTGTTTCCTTTCTACTGTCCGCCAATAGAATATCAATAATATTAAAATTATTATAAATATAGTAGAATTATTTAGTAAAATAATTGGGGTTTTATTGTAATAAAAGAGTTCCATACGTGCTGGAATAATATCCAACTAGAATTTTTTTTTTTTTTGCAACAATATCCAACTAGAATTTAAAATTATTAAATTATATCATTTCATTTATATTTTCCAACTACTTATAAGGATAAGGCATTAGTGTAGGGAGAATAAAGAAAAAACTTCCCACTTCAAATGTCGAAACCTGAAGAAGAACCCAACACCTCCAAATCAGCGGCTTTCGCCGCCCAAATCTGCAACCACCTGACCTCCGTCTTCACCACCCCCACCGCCACACCGCCACCGCTCACCATACTCGTCGATGAAATCTGCGCCGCCTCCCGCCGCGGCGGTAAAATCTTCGTCTACGGCGTGGGCCGCGAAGGCCTAATGCTGAAGGCCCTATGTATGAGGCTTTTCCACTTGGGCCTCTCGGCCCACTGCGTATTCGACATGACCACTCCTCCGATCGCCTCGCCGGATCTCCTCATCGCCTCCGCCGGACCGGGTGGTTTCGCCACCGTCGATGCTATATGCGGAGTGGCCAGAGGCGGCGGCGCTCGGGTGGTGGTGCTGACGGCGCAGCCTGAATCGGGATCGTCGGTGAAGTACGCGAGCGTTGTGGCGCATATTCCGGCGCAGACGATGGCGGATGATCGGATCGGAGGGAGTGGGTCGCGTTATTCGGGTCGGGCTCTGTTGCCGATGGGGAGTGTGTATGAGGGGGCGATGTTTGTGCTGTTTGAGATGGTGGTTTACGAATTGGGGGAGGTGTTGGGTCGGAGCCCCGAGGAAATACGGGCTCGCCATACCAATTTGGAGTAAAAGGTAAAAAAAGCTTTGGGAAAATAGAATTTGCGAGAAATCTTTGATTAGCCACTGGTTTTACTGTTGTAATTAACGTTGGATGTATATATTGTAAGGTGAAAATGTTTTCAGTAATGAAAACAGACAATTTTTAATAATATTTGAGTGTGCTCTTTACTCATTATATATGTTGCATCTAGGGGTGAAAATCGAACCAAACTACTCGATACTTAGATTCGAGATCGATCGTTAAAAGCTCGTTTGAGTTTGATTCGTTAACATAACGAAATAAGTTTGAACACAATTTTATGTTCGGTAAAATATAAAACTCGGTTCGAGCTCGACTCGATTAGTAAAAAAAACAATATAATATGTGTAAATATCAAGCTACTTGAGCTCGATTCATGTTTGGCTCGACTGAAACTCGTTCAAGCTCAACTCTATTAATAATCAAGTCAAGCTCAAAAATAAATTTTGAAGCTCGATTAAAATTCAAACACGTACCAATGAAATTGGTCATGCTTCTATCACGATTAATGATTCATCTGATTATTCTGGACAAAAGTCCATATATGATGACAAACTTATTCAACTGAAATAAAAACCACTTATTGAGGATAAATTTATTTATAAATGGATGCAAAAAATATTGAAAATCACTTGCGAGATGAAGAAATGGAGGAAGAAAATATAGAAGTAGAAGATGGGTAGGATTTTAGAGAATCGTAAAGATGAAATAACTGACTCAACTACAAACATTTAAGTTTAAGGAAACTATATATAAATAATGCATTTCTTTTTTCTATAATAATGCATATCTGGTTTTTAGAGAGAAATGATTAATAACAATATTTATTGAAGAAAAAAACACTTTGAAAATAATGTACACCATTTTCTTTGGTGAAAAAATAATGTATGCCCTTACAACGCCCATGACACCATAAACAACAATAAAGAATAAAGAATTAGACGGGACATATGCGAGCTGTTAAAGATTTGGTGGAAACTCATACTGAATAGTATCCGTCCGTGTGGGTTCGATTCGGGGAAAAATCAATTATTATTAGATTTGATGGTTGAACATAATTGTTCTCTTTCGCGAGAGGATCGATTGACGTCGCCAGATCCTACCATGACATCTTGTGCACATCCCGCGCAGTTTTCAGTGGCGGTAGAGGTGGCAAAATCAAGCCCGACCCACAGACTGGCCCAGCCAGCCCGAGGTTTGGTTGGGCTGGGCTAGCCCGATTTTTTCGGACTACCCGAATTTTTTGTGCATAAGGGGTATGTATGGGCTGGGCCAGTGATTTTTTAGGCCCGACCAAAATCGGACTGGCCCGACCTGACCCAAAAATATTGCAAAAGCCCGATGGGCAGCCCGACCCATTGCCAGCTCTAGCGGCAGCGATGATGGGCTGGAGTTGTGGTCCTCAGACATAGTCACATGTAAGCTTGTAGTTGAGTTAAAAAAAAAAAAGAGATGGTCTTATGTGAGACGGTCTCATGGACTTAGAGTCATGAGACGGATCCTACAAAGAACAAAATACATGGGTCTTTTTTATGGGTTTGGGTTGAAATTCTAGTTACGTATAGGATCCGTCTTATGAACAATGCTCCTGAAACCGTCTCATACAAATTTTTGCCCAAAAAAAATAGAAATTAAACTAAGAAAAAGTGCCGTGTAGAAATCAAATCTGAAACAAAACAACAAACAATGGTCGCTACGACTACGAGATCTTCAGATTGTTTCTCATTAATCTGACTTTTCATTTCATCAATCAAACAAACAGGTTGCGTGCAGTAAAATTCCAAGATAATGCCCTCGTTAATCTCAGTAATTCTCCCCACAAACAATCTCATCATCCACACAGCATTCGCAATCTCCCTCACACTCATCTTCTCCTTCCTCAAGATCCCAGCTCTGTTTCTCCATGGCCTTCACACTTACATTCACCCAGATGACGTCAACCCCAATAGCAATTCATCTTCCAGTGGAATTCGAGCTGCAATTAGAAGGCCAGGTGAGATTAACTCCGAACAGCCAAAGCCCAGAAAGAAATCTAAAGAAAAGTTCGAGTTCGATGAGAATAAAGCGCAGATCTTCAGATTGAAACTCAACGAAGGTCACCTCCAATCGAGAATTTATTTCAAGGAATTTTATAGCGCTTTTAATTTCACTCTTATTGCGTTTTTGTCTTTGCTGCTTCATGGATTCTTGAGGGTGGATGAAGATTCCGGGGTAGTGAAAAATGGGACTATAATCCCTCTTTTGTTAGGGCTTGTGGGTGTTTGTAGACTGTTCTTTTTGATTTTTAGGGCTGTATTTGAAAAATCTGCGTCGAAGAAGTTGGAGTGGCAATTGAGTTTTGTGTTTGGTGTTTTAGGGTTTGTTCTAGGTATAACTGTTGTTTTTGAGGTTTTCCCTAAATGGGTTCTTGATTTTAGGTTTGAATCATTGGATGGTTTAGGTAAGTTTTTTCTTGCTGTTCTCATGGGCTGCATTGTGGGTTATCTTTACATTCCAGCATTACGAAATGCCAGGGCCTTTTGGCTGGGAACCGATCAGATTCGTTGTAATTTGTCGATAATTTCGTGTGGATGGTTCTCAAGAATGCTTCTTTATGCTAATTACATCATGGCTATCTTCACTTCGTTGCTTTGGATTAGCCCATTTGCAGAATTTCTTGTTAACAAGAATCTTGATGGTAAAAACGGCAGTAAGAGGGGTATGGAATTGGTTGGGTATATCGGTACGTCAAAATTGAGTTTCGACAGCTTGAGGCATTATTGCTTGTTAATTACGGGACTCTTGCAATTTTTGGCCGTGCGACCTAACGTACAAATGTTCTTAAACGAAGCCGTGTTGTGTTGGTACCAGAGATTGCACGCCAGCAAGGTTCCTGAGTTGGATTATAGCCGGGCGAAAGTTTTTCTTCACAATCACTACTTATGTCTCGTAGTTGTGCAGTTCTTCGTGCCTGCAATGGTGGTACTTCTTCTCTTTGGCTTGTTGCAATTTGACGATAATTTTCTGAAAGGTACTCCATTGACACAGAATTTTTTAAATTTATTGGCTTTGGCGAATGAAGTTGCTTTGTTTATGGCTTGGTGGATTATCTTTGTTTGGGCTGTACTTAGTTCAGCCATTCTTGCTTTGTATCGCCATGGAATTTTATACGTTTCTTGAAACTAGTATTCATCATTTCTTGATATGCCCATGCTGCCACGGGTTTTGATCGTCTTAAGGTTAATTTGAGGTGATTAGTCAGTATGATTCTGTAAAATTATCCTCTTTTTTTATTTAATTGAGGAACCACAAGTACAATTTTGACATTCTTGCAGAGATTTCGCTACTTATCTTTCTATTTGGTTTGGTTTTATTTAAGTACATGTGTGTATTTTACTCGAAACAGAAATCTTAAATTAAATTTTCTCTCCAACACTTAGCCTGATATTGGAATGCTGCAATTATTCATGTTAAAGTTTCTACCTATACATGCACCTATCGGAGTGCTTTTTTACTAATCTCTACTATGGGCTCATTTAGCCGTACACAAGGTCTAAATATTATTGTCTTGGACAACCATTTGCCTCTTGATATTGTTGGCACTGAGAGCCATACCATATATGTGTTCTATTGTAAGATATGGAATTTAATCTGTTTTGCACTACATCTGGTATAAAATTATGTTTAAAGGAATTGTACTTAGATCTTTTATTAGTACATAGATGGTAAAGAAATGGAGATATATGGTAAGAGTTGCAGTAAGATGATTTTAATTCTCTTACTTGGTATCTGTTTAATGTGCAATGCTTTTATCTGATTGATTACATTAGGCTAATTTAATAACTCAAATGCATGTATTGACTGCTTGTTTAGAACTCTCACCAATTTTTGCTCAGAAGTATGATGTAATGCAGTTAAGGTGAAGGGATAATTACAAAAACGACCCATGAGGGTTGGGGGTAATTACAATAAAACACGTAGAAGTTTCAAAATTACAAAAATCCCCTTGAGGTTTGCTTTTGTCTTACATATTTACTCCAACCGTTAGTTGTACGGACGGAATTTGACGACTTTATCAAATATTTTACAATTACATTTTTCAACTTTTCTAAATATTACAAAAAAACTAAATATTACAAATAGACCCAACTTTTCGTCTTACATTTTAATTTTACAATTATGTCCCTCAACTTTTCTAAATATTACAAATAGCCAGACAACTTTTCTTAATATTACAAACATTATAATCACGTCCCTCAACTAACGGTTGGGTCAAATGTAAAGAGCAGTCAAACTTCAAGGGTTTTCGTAATTTTGAGACTTTTCGGTTTTTTTTAACTATCCAAATCTCAGGGGTAGTTTTGTAATTATAACTAATATGAATATTAAATATAGTAATCTTGAGATGTTTCACTTGGACTTGGCTAGGCAGTAGTCGGCTAGCTGTTTACTAAATAATGAGCTATTGTACCGACTTTTAATTGTTTACGTAATGCCATCATCATCAACTACACCTTATCCCACTATGTGGGGTCGGTGGTGTGTAGTTTATAGTGTCAATTAATTGTCTAAAATTAATTAACACTACAAATTCACACAAAAAGCAAACTGGCAAAGTTTTTTTTTTTTTTTCCAAACGATAGAAATATATTCATTACTCAAATAAATTTACACGCTAATGGCAAATGGCCACCTTGAACATACATACATTGATACATTGATACATGTCAAGGGAGAACTCCGCACGAGAGGTAAAACCACCGTAATTCGAGGGAGCAAAACAAGAAACTACTAAAAAACAAATAAAAACTAAGAACTCCAAAGGAAACTAAACCACCTCCGAAAGGAGATGAATTTAACTCAAATAGTAGTTAATTAATATGCTCTTCTTGCTCGGTACTTCTTCGTTTAGAGAGTATCGTCTGCGTAAAAGGTACATTTATCGAATAATTTTTGGGGAAGATGATTTCATGAGTTGTATGCATTGATGATTTAACATTAATGTTCATTAAACAAGAATAATCAGTGTACAACTTCCGTGCCCTTCCCTTTCTTTGAAATTTATGTGAATGATCGTGATGACTCTTCAAATCCTATTCCGTCTGATTAGATATGTCACTGAAACAAAGTGATTTTGTTCTCCCTCTGCTTTCTTTTCGGATTCCGAGGATGAGATGGTCGATCCTATTCCTAACACATCTTTATCTGAGGAGGAGGCTTCGTCATCCGGCTCCTCAATCTAGGTTTGGGTTGTTTCACTTTGGTCCGAGTGAGATCGTTTGTTTAGGTTTGGATACTTTGGTGTGAGTGACCGAAAATACATTGTTAGGATTGTGGGATGGCCCCCAGTTAAAACCCTTCGATGCTTAAGTCAGTTCAGATCAGGTGGATAAACAAAAGAGAGTGAATGGTGTCCTAATTATAGTTCTTGGTTTCAATATCCGTACAGTTTGTGCCACGTGTCATCATCCTTGTGAATCTATCAATGGTTTAGAAATCTCAGGTCTGACCGGGCTGGGTCAGAACCCACTTTAAAAATTAAGAAAGACGCGGACCCGGGCTCGAGAGAGCCATTTTGGACAATTAAGGAGGGTAAAATAGTAAAATTGGTATTAGGGCATATCAAATGTGTTCTTGCAAAAACACAAAAACACAAGTCACTTTCCTTCTCTGGACTATCATTGTATTTTTCTCCCTCTGGATAAATCAGTTGAAAGTAAAGCCAACAATCTATCAATCAAGGATTGGGTTACAATTCTTGGGGGACCATAATAATCTGTGTTTGGATGAGAATAAATTTTGCACTTCCTTTTGAACCACATAAAAACTGGACCCTCCTGCCTTTCTGGATTATAGGATTAATCTAGTACTATCTAGAATGTGTGAATTGAACAAAATAATTTAGAAAATGGATTTCTTGTTATGTTGTTGTAGCTCCACAAGTTTGACACAAAATCTTTAGCTGTGTTCAGTGTCTGAGATGGAGATTTTTGGGCACAAAAAAATCAGCATCATACAACTGACATTTACTGGCAACAAAATGCCTATTTGTGGATGTTCGAGACCAATAATTTGTATATTGTTCACTTTGATGGAAAAAAAAGTGGTTCAAAGAGTTTGCTTTGTCTGAAGGCATTATTCTAAATATCTCTATCTAGTCCTGATTAGTCTCGACTAGGCGCTACGTTCCTCTTGTCCGCTTACATTATTTCTTCGATTAGGTCCAATCATACCCTGCCCAGGCTCCGCCTAACCCCGTCCAAACTACTCGCTACTAGGTCTTAGCCGCGATCGTCGCTTTGCTAGCGATTTTTTAGAACAATGCCTGAAGGTGGAAGAAATGAGAAGGCCAAGGTTGCGAATGATTATGATCTTTTTTTTTCCCGTTCCACTATAGATTTTCTTTTAATCCCAAGATTGTTTGTAAAATATTTCTGAAAATACATCATTCACTCAATTTCATCTTTATAATACCAAACAGTGACGACAATCACAACCACTCATGTTTTCCAAAAAAAAAACTATTAAATCATCAATCAATATCAAGCAATTTCTCACAAATTTATTATGTATTCACTCACACATTTTCAATCGACAATCGTATACAATCATTATTTTACTATTTCTATATCAAATCAATTATCATCATTATATTTCATCTCATATCAATCACATTCTGAAAATTCATTATTCTTCGATCAAAAACTTTTTCATCATTATTCTCTAACAGGAAAAAAAATCGAAATGAAAAGATGTCCAATCACAGCCAAGATTTCTGCTTTGTGCCAGAGTTTTAACTTTGGGAGTTGTGGTGGTTGTGAATTCAACTTCCTTTTAGGCTTGATTTGTTCATACAAGAAATCATTCCAAAACCTAACTAGTAACTACATTAAGGAATTGGAACGAGAAGTTAACCTAATTTGTGTCCAAGAGTGTACGATTTAAGAAGTTTAAATTTTGAATTGGATGAGAATTTTAGCCGAAAGTTTGAGTCGAACAGACTTGTTTTTTTTTTTTTTCTTGAAGAATATTAGGATTTAGAATATAAGGAAAGTGAAATAAAAAAGGATTCTTTTTTTTTTCAATTTGTCATGAAAAATAAGGGTAAAGTACTTTATGTATACGAGTTACTTCAACAATTTTTTTCTTTTATTATTTTCATAATATATACTTTCTTCATAAATATTGAACTAATTGATATATAATAAATTTCCTCAAAAAAAGGTACATATATAGTAGAAAAGTATTTTTCTATGTTCATGAGAAATTCATCGGAACTTTTCTTATCCCTCTTAGGCTTCTAATCTTTATCATCTGACAGTCTGACTAGGGATGGCAATTCGCTCCCCTCCGATCAAGACCTGTCCCACCTCGTAGTCCCGCCTCGTAACCCCTGGCGGGGCGGGTCTAGGTATTAGTTCTACCCCGTGGGTTCCTGTCCTATGCAACTTTTTTTAAATATGTTTATTGTATATTTTACATTTATATTATATAAAATAATATAGTTTTATGTATTTAATATTATATTTAAAATATATATTGACAAATTTTATAAATAATATGTATTTATAATACAAAATATAATATTAAAAATTATTAATAATATAAAATATAAGATAAAAATATAAAAAAAAATGGTCGCTCCGTGGAGGGGACGAGACGGGTCTGGCCGTCTAGGTATTGAGATACCCACCCCGCCTCACCTCACCTCACCTCACCTCATTTCCCTAAATCTGACTAGACCAAAATGATCCTCAGTAAGAATTTTCCAATCTGGTACCTTGATTTGCTGGAACTTTGACTTGTAAAACCTGATTCACATTCACTAAATCACCTAAAAATAATAAGATTATGCTAAGAATTTTCAAGAGTTAAACCTTCACCATCTTATACTAATTATCTAATAAATTTGATGTGTACTTCATATGATTATTCAAATAATATTCTTATAAGTGGATTATTGTGCTCTTGACTAATTAATTTATCCTTAATATAAAATTTTTCATAAATTATTCTTATTTAAATAGTAACACTCTTAAAATAATGTGTATCATGGTCAAAATATATACTAGAAATCTTAAAAGGGAGGCTCTCATTACATATTCAAGAGGTGGGATGAATTATCCAATAAAAATAATTTATGGTAGTTTTATGAGGAGCCATAGTGAGGCAAAGTAAACATTTGACTATGTTGGATATAATAAAACAATCAATCAAATCAAAATGAAGTAAACAAGTTCTTAAATATTATTATTTAACTTAAATATATATTTAAAAATCATATTCTTATAAATATAAAATAAATCAAAATATAACATAGGATTCAAATATTCGACCCTCAACATTTTCTCCCTTATAGAGTGATAAATAGGTCAAAAGGCAAAACTCCAATAACATGAACATATTTCTCGTTCTATTTTCTTATTCAACTTCTTATTCCACTTGGCTCGTTGAATAACTCTCTCATATTAGAGATAAACATAGATGGTTGATTATTTACATGTATCTACACATATCATTAATCCAAAAGTTTGAACGATGAGTATAAAGTCGGAACAGAAAATTTGCGGAAAAATCGTGTTTCATCTCCTATTCCAACCGTGTGGATGATTGACACGCGTATTACACTTACCATTTTAGAACCCTATAATTTCTGCTTGATTTATGCTTGAAAATTAATATGGTAAGTGTAATACGCGTGTCAATCATCCACACGGTTGGAATAGGAGATGAAACACGATTTTGAAATAGAAGATCACATCCGGAAAACTTGGGTCCCAACAGAAAAAAAAGGTATGGATTGTCGAGATATATCAAATCAAATAAAACTAACATTACAGATTTCATTTTAATTTAGATAATAATATAGTTAACAAATAACAAAGACACACGCCTTTATCTGTGCACCACAAGTCCACACTATTTCTGTTCCTCTGAAGAATCTTCTTCACACACAGTTCACATTGAGCTGTCTGCCGAAACTTCTCATTCTCTTTCACCCCATTTTTATCAATCTCCTAAAATTTCCCTTTTCTTCTCTCTAAAAATGCATCATCTATCATCAGAACCTTCTAGAATTGCTCTGCGTCGTCTTCCGCGCTTCAACTGAATCAGAACTCGTAAGTGTGATTAATTTCCATTTTTTCTTATTTGTTTTATCTTCAGTGAGAGTTTGTGTAAGTTTTGGTTTTGGTTTTGGTAGACAAACTGTATATATGGCTCTGTTATTGGTGGATCGGAACGGTGGGGAATCGACGGCCGGCGATACGTCGAGGTTGCTTCCGACGCCGTTTTTGACCAAAACTTACCAGCTTGTTGATGATCGAGACATCGATGACGTCATTTCCTGGAACGTAGACGGATCTACTTTCATCGTGTGGAATACGGCGGAGTTCGCGAGAGATTTGCTCCCCAAGTTTTTCAAACACTGCAATTTCGCGAGTTTTATTCGCCAACTCAATACTTACGTAAGCTTGAAACGTTGAGTCCTTCGGTTTATGAGACGAATCTGTTGTTTTCGGTGATTGATTGAGTCGTTTTTAATCTATTTTCAGGGATTTAGGAAGGTTGTGCCGGATCGGTGGGAGTTCTCGAATGAATGCTTCCGAAGAGGCGAGAAAAAACTCTTGTGCGACATTCAGCGACGCAAAATCGCGACGCCGACCGTTCAGCTGACTCCAGCTGCGCCGCTACCGACGGCGTCTACGTCCGATTCCGGCGAAGAGCAGGTAATTTCATCCTCCATTTCTCCGTCCGACATCTTCAAGTTCAGCGGTTGCACGGCGGAGCTGATTGGGGAGAACAAGCGGCTGAAAAAGGAAAACGTGCAGCTCAACAAAGAGTTGAGCCACATGAGGAATTTATGCAACAACATTTTCGTTTTAATGTCGAACTACGCCGCGAGTAGTGACAACAATAACAGAAGCAACGGTGACCAGGAACACATCAGCTGCAAATCATTTTTTACACAAACCGCAACGCAACCTTTGGATCTCCTACCGATGACCAGATTTTACGAAGAAATAGCAGCGGCGGCGAACGGCGGAGGAGAAAATAACATCAGATCGGCGGCGGAGGAAATGAGCGCGAGATTATTCGGTGTGCCGATATGTGCGAAACGGGGGAGGGAAAACGAAGGTACTCCGGCGGAGGATGGGATGGATCTACAGCTGCACCTTTGGTAGGAGAGATTAAATGTGAGCCGTAGGATCATGATGAGAGAGGTGATAATGAAGAGTCATCGTGTTACACGCGGGACCAATTTGAGAATCGACGTGGCCGGTGCAGTGGGGAATAGTGTAGATGATTGGATCTGATAGAATTTTGATTATCTAAAACAGGGTAGGGACATTTTCAGGAAGTTTCGTTAGACTTAATTTTCCTATTAATGTAATGTATAACGTGGTAGCTTGATTATAAAATAGAATATATGTACAACAATTCAAAAGTTTGAGTTATTTATTATATTTTAAAATAAAATGTACTAAAGTTTAATTATTGAATTTTTAACAATGATAGTATTACTGATTTAAAAAAAAAACAATGATAGTATTACTATAATCAATGTTCAAACATCGAAGAATTTCCACATAATCCATTTAGTGTTTGTGAATACTTAAAAAAAAAGGTAATTCTCAACTTATAGTTAAAAAATATGGGTGACGCTATTGACACCCCCAAAATTGTTAAGTATACCATCTTCATAATATTTCAAAAATGTCATTAGTTTAAAAGGCTATAATACCCTTACTTAAATAAATAAGTTCTAATACACTTCATCTTCCTCACACTTACCCACATTCTTGTAAAAAGCTGAACTTTTTCTTTTGTAAACCCTAGATTTTCAAACACTCATATTATTGCAAATATGGACAACAAAAATTAATTTTGTCGAATAATATAAGTATATCCTTAATTTGCAACTTAAAAGTGTGCTATTTTTTCATTTTTACAGCTGAAAATTTGCTGTTGAATAACAGAAGTGCGATATTTGGCACGATGGCACGATCGTAGTTACTCATCAAAAAGTGAGTGTACAAACTTAAAAAGTGAGTGTACTCATCAAAAAAGGGAGTGCCAAATAGCGCCAACCAAAAAATATATTTTCTAGTATTTGTAAATGTCAACTTGTGGTTTTGCTCTATTTAATCAAAATCTAAAAGTTGGATCGGGTGCTTCTCATTTTTAGAAAGAATATTTTTTGTATTTTTATCAATATGAAGTTTGTTTTTAATATTTTATCCTCAAATTTTTATTATAATCCAAAACTGTCATTTCTCTTCCAAAATACTCATACTATTCATATATGGGTGTTATCTTTCTATTCAAAAGTTAATTTTGAAAATATTTTTTCCTCCCAAGCACTCCAACTTCGATCTTCAAATATTTATATTAAATTTGTAAAAACTATAAACTTCTGATTCTCGATTACTTTTAATCACTTTTAAAAAACGGAATTTCATTAATTAAATATATAATTTATTGTATATATGTTTATTTAATATTAATTACCCAATGAGCTCTTAATAAATCAACAGGCCCAAAGGAGTATGGGTTTGGCCCATCGGCCAATTCCTTCTACACGACCCACATGACCCATCTATCAGATATAAAAAGGTTTATTTTATTATCTGTAAGTAAATTAATTTATTATTCTCCTACGCTATGCATTCATTATTCAATATTCAATTAATGTTTATTCGCTCGTTCATTGTGTTGACTTAAGCGTCGAAGGGGCTTCCGTAGGCAACCTTAAGGGAACCCCTAACATTTGCGTACATGTGCATGCAAGTTCCCAGTCGAAAGATATTCCAGTTCTCGGAGAAGAAGACTTGAAGACTTCCCCCTCGAGAAGAGAAAGATAAAAAGACTTCCCCTTAAAAAAAGGAGTGGAGTGAAGACTTTCGTTTCAAAAAAAAGATTTGTTTAATTAACTTGAATGATCTGCCTTAAAATGGCAACGTCACACAGGGAAGCATCTTAGAAGGATGATACATCTGTAAACTTTTTGACTTAAAATAATTAGCATACCGTCCACGTTTGGTGATAAGATACTTTTGCATTCCCATTTCATGTTGTATTATATTTAGAGGAGCACCTTAAAAGCTGAATTCACGTTTGCCACGATAATATATTCAAGTCATTTTCTGAATTCTAAGCCAGCCAATAAGCCAAAAACATTATGCATCTCCAAAACAAGAATGTTGGGGCTATGGAATACTAGAAATACTAAGCTAAAGTGCTTCTAAGAAATACTAACAAATTCTAAGCCAGCCAATAAGCCAAAAACATTATGAGCAAGTCTCTTGTGAGACGGTCTCATGGATCTAATCAGTGAAGCAGATGGACTCCTCCAGAGGCTCTGTCTTGGAAACATAAATGAAAATAAATTTAAAAATAATAATGAACCATGAAGAAACAAAAATAAACCCTAAAAACATGAACCATGAAGAATAAACCCGAAAAACAAAAATAAACCCAAAAAATAAAAAATAAACCCTAAAAAAAACTAAAAATCCAAAAAACCCAAATCAATTAAAAATTAACCCAAGAAACAAAATAAACCTTAAAAAACAAATATAAACCCTAAGAAATATAAAATTTGAAAAAAAAAAACCTTTAAAACTTTGTGTAAGGGCTCCGTCTCACGGATCTAAATCCGTGAGACCGTCTCACGCAAGTTTTTGCCAAACATTATTCATACATTCTTGCAGAATAGAAAGTAAAGTTGAATTCAATCAAAAAGGTAAATTAGTAATCAATCCTAGTGTAAGAATTTAATTTAATTTCTTAATATGGACTCACATATGAAAATAACAGTTAACTCAATGGCTGTTTATGTTTTCACTTTTTTTTATTTTTTTATAATACGGTTTCCAAGTTTACGCTCGGGTTTTTTTCTTGTAATTTTGAAATTTCTCTGGATTTTTTTGTAATTACCTCAAACCTCAGGGGTAGTTTTTGTAATTGTCCCTTACAAAAATTATCCCCTCAAATCATTATAAACACCCTCTTGAGGTATATATTTACTTAACAAATACATCTCTTAAGATTACAATTGTAAAATAGAAACAAATGTCGAGAGGGTATTTGTAATCTTAAAAAACAATTGGGATCTTCTTGTAATTAGACCCAACCACAAAGGTATTTTTGTAATTGACCCAAAGAAAAATGTACCCGCCACAAGCAAACTGCTATAATCAATCCCATTCTGAACCTTGAAAAGGTCAATTCATTGTGTTGTGAACAAAACCTACTCAACTCTCTCCGGAGGAAAAGAGAACAAAACAACAAATCTCAACTCAAAATTGCTCATTACCTTCTATTTTCAATGCCGTAAAAATTCAAACAAGCTTGAATAAATATCCCATAAAAAAATAATCAAGAATATGACCTCTACTAAAAGCACTCACAAATTTATTCAGCATTGCACTGATTATCCCTATTGCGTCTTCTTCTAAACCAAAACATAACCGAACACGTCGTTTTCTCCAATCTCATCCCCTCCGTTCTTTCCTGTTCACTCGATACGGGTTGTGAACAACGAGGCGTCTCTTCTTGGGGATGACTTTCCCCAGAGTCAAAATTTCGACAAGCTCCTTCATCGCACGAGCGTATAGGGATAGAAACGGAAGAGAACGGACTACAAGTGACCGGACAGAAGATTTCCGAAGAAACAGAATCACGGCCATTGTTTCCAGTATCTGGTGTAAATAACCCGAGCGATAATGGTGATTCGATGTCGTGTTCTGAAGAACCGGGTGATTTTACGAAATACAAAATGCCGTGTCGACAAAGAGGACATGGAATCGAACCAGGTGGCATTGATGAGTCTGAAGGAATATTACTGGCTGAGCAAAGGTAGAGAGCACATCTTACACAGAGTTCGTGCGCACATCCTGAAAGTTTACATCATCGTAAAAATTTGAAGTACGTTAGAACATAGATTGAGTTTATAAGCTCTTCGAAATATCTTATAAGATGTTTGAGAGCTTATAAGCTTTCTAAAAGTATTTGGTAATTTATTTTTAGGAAAATCTTATAAGCTGACAAAATAAGATGTTAGGAGCTTCTAAGTTGTTTTTAGAAAAGGAGTGGGATCCCAACTTATTTTCAAAATAAGATTTTAGTTTGACATCATCCTTTGATTTTGACCATTTTAATTACATAACTATCATTATCTTATTTTATCCAAACACTTCAACAACTTTTTTGCAAAGTAAGATCTAACATTTTATAAACTCTTAAAATAACTTATAAGATGTAGGAACTTGAAAGATCCTTTAAATAAGCTTAGCAAAACACCCTCTAACTTTCATATATAACATATCAACTGAAGCTTTCGGGTCCAAGAGCAAAGAAAAAATACATATTTTCAAATTATCAAATCTTACATAAACATGGTTAGTTATAGGGTTAATTGCGAAAAAATATCATCGAGGTTTAGTCTAATTATTAAAAGAAAAAGAATTATCTTTCAAAATTACAAATAACACCCTCAAGACGGAAGTACTTGTTAAGTAAATACAAACCTCAATGGAGTGTATGTAATACCTTAAGGGAGAATTATAATTTCGGAAGACAATTTTTTTTTTTTTGGTAATTAGGCTAAACCTCGGGATAGGTTTTGTAATTTACCCTTTAATCATAGTATTAGCAATTGAAGTCATGCCTAAAGGCCTTGATTTGGTTCGAAAACAAGATGCATCCACCAATACAAGTAACATTGTCCATATCAAAATTAGTAAATTGCCACATATGTCAATCAGTTTTTGCCACTAGTTAACGTCAATTGCAGGAAGGGATAATTACAAAAAATACCTGAGGTTGGGGCTTATTACAAAAAAAAAAAAAAAACAGAGATGTTTCAAAATTACAAAAAGCCCCCTCAAGTTTGATTATGTCTTGAATTTAAGAGTATAACTATAATATTCAAATATCAGAGGGGTTTGAAAGGTTTTTTGCTTATGACGGGGAAAATGTAAGACGGATTAAAACCTTAAGGTTATTTTTTGTAATTTTCAAAAACCTCTGGAGTTTTTGTATAGCCCGTACCTCAAGGTTTTTTTTTTTGTAATTATCCCTTGTAGGAATGAACAAGAATGTAAAAATTTGAATACCAACAAAACAAGTTAAAGAACAATGGGCACATTTAATCCACAACTAGAGAAAGTATTATCACAGGAAAAGAGACAGAAATTACCTTCAGCAGCCACATTACATGCTCTCTCCAAGCAAACCGCACAAACTTCGGCATCATCTGGAGCAGTAGATGATAACTTCAACCCACAGTCTCTGCAGCAAAAAAGCCGGATTTTTCAGTATCGAAATGAGAGAGGTACAATACATACCCTTGAGGTTCAGTTTAATTACAAAAATGACCCTGCCATCTTTCAAAATTACAATTACCCCCTTTGATATTTGTTTCTATTTTAAAATTGCACCTCCAAGGAGGTTTTTGTAATACCTTAAGGTGGTATTTGTAATTCTGAAAGACAATTGGATTTTTTTTTGTAATTAGGCTAACACTCATGGGTAGTTTTGTTATTTACCCGAAATATAAACAAGGATTTTATTCTGAGCACATATAAACAGTTACGTAAACAAACGATAAGCGGTAAAGCTAAATTAAATATTCTGGCTATTTACCTAGCTATATTTAGCACACTCAAGAGTGGCAACGATAAATAATTAGAGGGTGGAAAATTTGGGAGTGGCAAAACAGAATTAGGCGACAGCAATGGCTCAAGCCAATGACACCCCACATTCTTGCAACATCAATCGGAAGCCATCTGAAACAGCATATAAGTCGATCAGTTGTAGCACGCAAACAGGCATATAATCAAAGTTCAGAAAAATATATCTACAGCGAAATTACCCGTTGCAATTTAGTGACAAACGACTGGCGCCTCTTGCAAGAAGGATCTGCACACAGGAAAGTGTCACAGTTATATACTTAAATTATAAAACTCCCCTAAGGTTAACATAATTACAAAAATATCCAGTTATCTTTCAAAATTACAAATACATCCCCTTGAGGTTTGTATTTGCTTAACAAATACCCCCTTCTTGATTGTGCAATTTGTAAAATAGAAACAAATATCAAGGGGGTACTTGGACTTTTGAATATTAGCTGGGGTTTTTTGGTAATTTGACTGAATCTCAATGGTATCTTTGTAATTAACCCTACATTTAATCCTTTTGTGAAAATTTAAAAATTAAGGAGGATGGATTATCATCACCTGGCAGCATTTCAAATTTCCTCCACATGCGGCGTAATGCAAAGGAGTGCTTCCGGCTCCTATAAAAGTATGAACATAAAATGGCTTGAGCAGATAAACTAAAGGGATAATTACAATAAAACCCCTGAGGTATGTGCTAATTACAAAAAAATCCGAAGATGTTTCAATATTACAAAAAGTCCCCTCAAGTTTGTTTGTCTTAAATTTATGGGGATAATTGTAATTTTTTTATAACTATCATGGGGTTTTTTGAAAAGTATATTATTTATGAGGGGGAAAATGTAAGACAGAGTCAACCTCAAGGTTTTTTTTTGTAATTTTGAAAAACTTATGGACTCTTTTGTAAGTAGCCTGAAACTAAGGGAGGTTTTTGTAATTATCCCTAAACTAAATTGGCTTCATAGTTCATATATTATCAATCATCAAGAAACATACCTATCAAATCCATTGATGTTCCATAATTGAATGTCGCGGCTTTCACATTTGCATGAAGGTCAAGTAGGAGCTGAACGCAATCAAAGTATCCATTCATCGCAGCCATATGAAGAGCAGTAACACCACCATCGGCAGATTTGTTTACAAACTTGGAGAGAGCACTGCAGTGTAAGAAGGAAGATGTACAATAAGAAACAATAACAAGTTTTACGCTTTTAACCCGTTTTAACTCATCTTATTTAACAGAACGATCAAAGCAGAGTTTCAAACCGGATCAAACAATTCTCTTGAGGGATAAATACAAAAACTACCCCCGAGGTTTGCGTTAATTACAATGAAAAAAGTGAGGTTTGATTTGTGTTAAACATAAAGGGGGTAATTGTAATATTTTTACAAATGTATTATGAGTGTTCGAAATATTTTTGCTTATGAAGGGGGTAAGTATAATACAGAATCAAACCTCTAGGTCTTTTTTGTAATTAACGTAAACCTTTAATGGTAGTTTTTGTAATTATTCACTCTCTTGAACATGCCAAAGCTTGTGTATCAGCATAATCTCACACTTGCTATGTTCTCCATTTTGACGAGATTTTGATGAGCAAGAATTGGGTTTAAATGAATACTGAAAAACCAACAAACCTTTGCTCATACTTGGTTTTATTATTTGAACCATCACTTCTGTCACAAATTGTTTGATCCTTCAAAGATTCAAATGGAGCACTTGGAACAAAATCAGCAACCACTAATCTCAAACATCGCACGTGTCCATTGACCGCGGCGAAATGGAGAGCAGTCCTCCCATTAAGATAATCTGCTCTAGTAACCTGTAAACCATCCATAGCAGGTCATCAAGGGAGTTTAAAAAAGGTAATTGTGAAAAAAAAAAAGTGAGAAAAAGTAGCTTTTAGTATTTTCACTTGCTTCTGATTTTGCATAAATTAATCAGAATCTAAAGATAGGTTCGTTCATCAAGGGAGTGTTAGCAAACACTTGAAAAAAAAAATAATTGTAAGCTTTTAGCTAAAAAGAAAAAAGAAAGAGAGAAAACATAGTTTTTAGTATTTTCAATTGTCAACTTCTGATTGCATAAATTAATCTGAAACCAAAAGCAGTGAGAGGTGTGCTTTAGATTTCTGAATTTGTTTCTGGTTTTCTGGTTTGAAATTTACACACAAATAAAACATTTTTACAACTCATTCACCAAACACTCTCTTCTAACTTATGCAACTTTTAGCTTCTATTTGCAAATAATTCTCAACTAATACATCACTTGTCTTCTAAAAGCATAAGCTTTTTGCAAACACTCCCCTAAAAGATTATAGCACATGTCTTCATACAACTATATAAGCACCCAAATATAATCACAACTAAAGAGTTGAAGAGTATAGGAGTATGTACACATAATGTTGCCTCCCAATAAGAAGATAGAATGAAGGGATAATTACAAAAAAAAAACAAGAGGTTTTGAAAATTACAAAAAACCCCTTGAGGTTCGATGGTGTCTAAAATTTAAGGGGATAAATGTAATATTTTGATAAAAGTAAGAGGAGCTTTTGAAATGTTTTTGCATATGAAGGGTGAAAATGTAAGACGGATCAAATCTAAAGGGTTTTTTTGTAATTTCCGAAAATCTCTGGGTTTTTTTTGTAATTAGCCCAGACCTCGGGGGGGTTTTTTGTAATTATCCCAATGAATTATAACAAAAATGGAAGGGGGGAAAAAGGCAATTAAGTGAAAACTCACATTGCATCTGAAGAGAAGAAGAGTTTGAACAACTTCCCAGTGCCCATATCTACACGCTTGCATCAATGCTGTCTGTACAAACAGAACGAAAACTATGATTTTAATTTTTATCAAAGATCCAACAATCTTTTCATCAAAGAAAATTTCCCAACTACACTCTCTCTCAACTCAATCATATGAAAAACCAAAGTGGAAATAGGGAAAATCCATCCACCCTTTTTTGAAAACGAAAACTCCAAAAACACGTTTTTTAATGGCAGTCATACGCTCCTTGTATTCCTTGATGAGTTATTTTGCCGATTTTTTAAAAATCGATGCAGTACATTTCTCGGTGAATCTCGATTCCAAAAAAAGTATTGATCCCGAGAATTAAAAAAAAAAGGACAGAATAGACAATTAAACTGAAAAAAAATGGCTTAAAAAAATATTTGTTTGAAAAACTTGGCCAAAAAAACATTGTTGTTATTGACAAATTTCAAAATTCCTACGAACTCAAAAAATCAAAATCACAAATTGGTTTGATCTAAAATTAACAGCTATACTAACATAGAACGTAAACACGACGATCATTTCTTGTGTGTGTGAGTGTCTGTGTGTGTGTGCGTGCGTGAGAGAGAGAGAGAGAGAGAGAGAGAGAGAGAGAGAGAGAGAGAGAGAGAGAGAGAGAGAGAGAACAATCATCCCCAAAAATCTATACAAAATTGAAATAAAGCAGCGATCAAAGTATGCAAAAAAAAAAAAACTTATACCTGACCAGAATAATTTCTTGAATTCACATCAGCTCCAATCTCCAGCAACAAAGCCACAATCTAAAAAACCCCAAAAATTCACAAAATCAAGATTAAAAAAGGAAACCAACCAAAACCCAACTCAAAAAACTAAGATTAAAAAAAAAGGGGGTCTATCTATTAAAAGGGCTTTTTCAGAAAAATCACAGAATTGAAAAAAAAATTAATTTTTTTTTTTGAAACCTCGTTGTGGCCTTTAGCCGCAGCAAAGTGCAGAGGAGAATTTAATCCACCAAAAGTCGAGTATTTTGCAAGGCATGGATTCCCATCCAAAAGCATCTTCGCTTCTGCAAAATCTCCATCTCTCGCTGCTGACACTAATCTCTCCCCTGAAGCCGAACACCCAATTGAATTTCCCATTTCTTGATTTTTTTTTTCCTCCAGATAATATAAATTAGGAAACAAGAAAAATAAAATTTACTAAAAAGCTTTGCCTTTTTTCTCCTGTAGATTTTGACAATGATCATGCAAGTGTTTATGGGTTTTTTTGGAAGTTAAGAAGAGTCTTGGAGAGGCAGAGTGGGAAGTGGGGGAGTCTATATTTAAAGAAAATTAGGTCAACATTTAAGGAAATTGGAAAATGAAAAATATTTCTTGTTTATATGCCAGCAAGGATTTCTTTGGACAGATTTGTTTAATCTCCATTATGTAGTATCTTTAAATTTTTGTTTGAAAATATATTTATTTTACTTATTTTTAACAAAAGTATTACTTACTTTCAAGTTCATTAACATTCACAACTAGAGGTGTAAATGATTCGAGTCGAGCGGAGCCGAACATAATATTGTTTAAGCTTGTTTGAATTTTAATCGAGCTTTAAAAATTGTGTTTGAGTTTGGTTTGATTATTAATTGAATTGAGCTCGAACGAGCTTCAGTCGAGCCGAACACGAATCGAGCTCGAGTAGCTTGGTATTTTTACACATATTTTATTCTTTTTTATATTAATCGAGCCTAGCTCGAACCGAACTTTACATCTTATCGAACAGAAAAATATGTTCAAGTTTTGTTCATTATGTTGATTCGTTTTTCAGCCTAATTCACAACCCCACCCCTACAATCCCTTTGTAAAGTTTGAATTTTGGAAGAAGAAAAAACCATTCACATTTTTTCATTCAAAAAGTATTATAAGAATAATTATATTTTATTTGAAATTCTATAATGAAAAGGGAAAAATATCTAATCTAAATAATTTATTCTACATAATAATTTAATAAAAAAATTAATCCCTAAAAATGAAATATATAATAAACCAAACACTTTTTTTTTAGATATTTTTTTGGGTATAATAAAGTGGGTGATAGCATTATGTTTGAGAAACAAAGTGGATAACGACATGGGACAAAATAGTCAAGGTTTAAGTGGCTGTCAAGACCACTTTTTTGCCTCCTTTTTTTTTCAGTCAATATTTCTACAATTGAACATTATGTTTTATTGTCTTCAAAAAGAAAAATTTGTTGTAATTTTATTGCTCAATTCTGTTCTTGCATATTTGTCTTACTTGGGTTTGTTTTATGCCTTCATTTTGAAAAAGGTTTTGCAATTTTGTGTACACAAAATGACATCATTATTATACATTGTTACTTATTATGTATAAAATGATGTCATTATGATACACGTATTATTTAATATATTGAAATACCAAATTAACACAGTTAATAATAGGAGATTGAACTGCATTTAATATAGGTGCTTGTATTTTCTCATTTATAGAAAATTGCCATTCTTGAAGAAGCATGTTCTTTATTTAAATTCTATTAAAAAAATAGGTAAAAGATGAAATCACATGTTCTTTATTTGAAAAGCTAATTAATTTCCCAAATTTCCCTATTGCTTCGAAGCTACACATGTTTTTGTTTCAGATCACAACTAATCTAGAATATGCTCTTTTTTTAAAAGAATTCTAGAATATGCTACTCATAGAATAAATGTACAAAAATTATTTACTAAACATATAGAATACCAAATCAATTGGTCAAGTTTGAAATTTATTGGAACAGACGCGTTTATTTTATCCAAATCTGTCAAGAAATCTTCTTAAAAATTAAAATGTCCCCAAAAATGTTTTTCAAAAAATGAAAATAAAAATTATGTTGGTTGTGAGAAAATTTTCAAAATATTCATTTTTGAGAGAAATTTTTTTAGGAAGTGTACTTGTTTGTGAAAAAAGTGAGTTTTTTTAAAAAAGAAAATCTTATTTTTTTATAAAAAAAATTAACTCATTTTTCTCTTTCATTTTCACACTTTTCACTACCAACTATATTATTTATTTCTCTCTCCTCCCTCTATTCATATAAATAATTTCGGTAATTTCTTTAATTTATCATAATTTTGTTATTTTTCTCTTAATCTTGATAACAAAAGGCATAAATGAGATCCGTATTGCTTATTTATTGTTCAATTTTTAAATTTTTATTCATTTTTCTTACATTATGTTTTACATTATTATTTTCACAAAACATTCCACAAACAATCAATATATCTAAAAGATTCTCAATCACATCAACATAATTATTATTTTTTTCTATCCATTCAACTTTCACTTTCAAAATTTTTTTCAACATTATTCACTCGTAAAAATGAAAGTAGATTTAAACGAAAATAACCAACCACATACAAAAGCTAAAGTTAGAGATGTTAAACTAAACCCCCAAAACCCATCACTCTCTTTTCCATTATTCTTTTATAACTCAACTTACAGTCTGTTACAGACTTACGTGTTACATGTTACTAGAGATGTTAAACGGTTCGTGGCCCGTCGACAGGGAGGACGCATAAATTTATTCTTGGAGGGGCAAAATTCAAGGGCGGCCTTGGGGCGGCGCAGATGGTGTCGCCGCACAGGGGGGCCTTCAGCAAGGGCCCTCGAAGTTTTATATATATACACAATGGCGTAGCCAGAAATTATTATGTGGTGGGCCAGATAAAAAAACTAAAAAAAAATACACATAAATATTAACTATTTTTTTTAAAAACATTTACCTAGTAATTTTTTTTTTTAAAAAACATGAGGGGGTCATCTTCGCCATTGTATATATTATTTTTTGCTTTAGACCCCTCAAAATCTTGGACCGGCTCTGTCAAACTCAAATCTAATATAAATAAAAACAAAACATACAAGTTTTTATAACTACGTTACATGTAAATTGGGGGGAGGGGGGCAAGATATTTTGGTTTATATTTATATATACTACATTAATTTATTAAATAATATATTATAGCGGTTCAATCGCAAGATGAGGGGGGTGGTGGCCACCACCACCCTCCATTAATGTGTCCTGCTGTCGGCCGGGGACCCGTTTAACCGCTTAAAAAAAAGAGGGTTAGGACCTAATTAGTTTGGCCCGTTTAAATCCGGACCTTTCTTGGCCCGGCGGGCTAGCCCGCCAATTGTGTGTTTTTTTTAAAATAAATATAACTCTAATATTATATATCTATTTTATTGCATATTACCTATTACTCAATATATTTTCAAATTCACATTTCCTCATCTTTTGATATAAATATATATTTTTGAAAATTATAACTTATATTCATATGAGTAATTTAAAGAAATATATTAATTTTTCCCATTTTATATGGGTATATAATGCTATCTTTTATTATTATACTTTTATTTTTAGAATTCAGATCATGAATTTAAAAAAAAAATATATAATTTTGTTAATGCAATATAATTATAAACTCTGTGACCTTTTTATAATAAATACTTTAACGTAAAATGTTAAACTTAAAAGTTATATATATTCGAGTTTAAAATTTTATATCTAAATATATATATTTTAATGTTTTTTACTTATAGCCCGATAATGACCCGTTTAGTCCGAAGCCCGCTAGGGTTAGAGTTAGGTTCCAATATTGTTAGCCTATTTAATAGCAGCTCGTTTAGCCCGAAGCTCGTTAGGGCTGACCCAAAACCGCTAAGACTAACCCATTTAACATCTCTACATGTTACGTCTGACATCTTCAATCCATCCTCCAATTGAGGATGAGAGAGAAATATTTCTCTGCGTTTTTTCTTTATTTGATTTTTATTTTTATGTTTTATCTCTCTTACAATAATAATGTTCTTCTTTGTTGTGGAAGTAGGTATCCTCTCTCTTTGTGTGTTTCTTCCCTCATTTCTTATGGGAGTGTTTTTATTCGATCATATGAAAGATTATTTGGTTTGGCTTGGACGAGCTTGGATTTTTTTCGTCAGATCTACAGATTTTGAGAGAACCTAGATTTTTGGTCATCCGCTTCTCTATTAGTCGTGTCCATAGAGATTCATTGTCATTTGAACCGAATACATGCCTTTCAGTATTCTATTGGAGTTTTTTTCGTTTTGTCTTCATCCTCCTTTTTTTTGTTTGTTTGGGATAATGTTTTATGTTAAAGAATATAAGTGTATTATGTAATGATGTTGCAGCCTTTTCAGCATTTTATTGAATATACCTCTTTTGTCAAAAAAGAAGTTAAACTAAACAAAATTAAATCCCTATTTGTTTTTTATTCTTTTCAAATGCATTTTTTATTTTTATTTTAATCTTTTGAATATAATACAAAAATATGAACAAAAAATAATAATTATTATGTCACACTACGTTTAATGTCTAATCAATTATATAAGTAAATTGGACAAAATCATTTAGTCCATTATGAGTCGTATTTATATAAAAAATTGTTATTCAATTAATCAGTAAAATATAATTATTTTATATTAAGAGCATTAGTGTGGATACGCTTCACATCGATTAATCAGTAAAATATAATTATTTTATAGTGTGTATTATATGCTTTGATTTAATCTCATGTTTTGTCCTGAAAAAGTCGTATTTAAATTTGGAAAAAAGGGTTTGATCCTTACTTATATAAACCACACCCTACTTGCATGCGAATGTATCCATCCCACAAATAGCATAATATGTCATGTGCAGGGGCGGAGCCAGGACCGCTGGTAAGGGGGGGCAAAAGTAGTGGTGTCATTTTCGTGATCGCGGGTCGTGTTCTGACAGATATATTATAGGTCTGACACGAATCCGAACACAACTTGTTTAATTATTCGTGCCAAGATACATGACACGAACACGACCTATTTATGACACACGGGTAAGCGGACACGCCACGAAAAACCTATATAATTTAAATTTGACACGAAAACAATAAAAAATGGAGAAAAAATTAAAATTACAAAAAAAATACATTAAATATTAAAAATTTAAAAAATGCATCTAATAAATTTTTCATCATCATATAATCAAACTAAAACATCACAAAATATTAAATTAAATCTTTAACTTGTTTAGAGTCTCTTTTGCATATCACGAAAATCATCTACAATTTAATTTATTTTAATATTTTTATAATTTTCTTTTCAATATATATTAACAAATAATTATGAGAAGCCCATCTTTTAATGAATAGAAAATATATTTTTAAGATGATAATAAGAAAAATAAGACACACAAAATCTCCAATTTTTAATTTACTAAAATTCTATTAAAATTCATGCAATAATTTTTATTCAACAAAATTATGAAGGGGGCCAAAGTACTAAATCATAAAAATATAAGTACTAAAATAAAAAAAATAAAAAGTTGGGGGGGCCAGGGCTCCCCTAAGAATACATGTGGCTCCGCGACTGGTCATGTGACTTATGGTTTCACTTATAAATATGTTGGTTGTCAAAAATAAATTTTTTGGTTAAGAATAATTAAAATAAACATTTTTTTAGTTTTTTGAATAATACTATGGATCAGAGGCAAACAATGAGAAAAACATGAGTTAATTTTCTAGGCAGGTATGAGTGTGGGATAGATTGAAACGAGTATCCACCCACCTAGACCCCAATGAGACATGTATAGATAAGTTTTTTATTTATTTTATTTTTTTTTGAATTAAGACGGTATGTGATGAAAAATTAATATCCATTAAGATACATGTATGATTTGGTATTACCCTTAAGATACCATGCAACTACGTGAACTTGTTTATATAACCAAATATGAGAATTGGACATCTTCGGATACCCAACCATATATATAAACACTCATATAAATATTTTCATATATATAACAAAATAACAAAATCAAACACAACCCTACTGCAAAATTAGATATACCTAATTGTTATTACTATTATTAAAAATAGAACATATTAATTATTTTAATTCTTATATAATAACTAATTTCTGATGTAGTAGTACTCATTTAACTACTCTTATAATTATAAGTTTTATATAAATAAAAGGAGTCAAACATGGGATTCTTTCCCTTTAATTTTCTATATGAAGCCGTAAAATCAGGCAGAAAAAATCCAGCGATTCTGAGCTGTCTACCCTTTTGCACAAACCTCAAACTACATCAAACTTATTAATTTCAGACAGTCTGAACAGACATCCTCACTGAAGCACTTGTTGAGTCAGACAAATTCCTGACATTAGTTAATCATGTGATTTCTAAATTATTTATTGCTAGAATAGAGGACTATTTCAGTTCTATTTTATGTGTAACACATGTCCTTATACTTTTTTTTTTTTAAGAAAAACACATGTCCTTATACTAAATTAGTCAGACAATTATACATTTTTGCCACCGTCAACGTGTTAGTCCAATAGGTCATCTCTATTATTTCCAATAAAATTAAGATAACATTAGCATGTTGGATCTCATATTTAGGTGTTTCAATACATCGTGTAAATTTATTATCTGTTTGCTCGTAGCTCTACCAATCTATAGGAGTTTGTTTGTTATTCGCGATTCAATCAGAAAAAGACATGTAAATGGCTTAATCTTAGATCAAAATAAGGCTTGTAGACGGACTTAATCATGTCTACGTGGATCGACAGTTCCGCTGCAAATAGGTATATTTGATTCACTTTATATGTGCAAATATGTGATTTATGTTTTGCTCATATTGCTTACAGAATCATTAAATCTCGTATAAATATTAGTTGTTTCTGTTAGATAAATATTTTTATCATGATTTTGATGATTTTGTTTAACTGTATTTTTACACCAAAACTATGTTCCTAAATGTTGTCCAAATACTCTCAAACGATTTAAAATATTTTTACTAATTTTCCGGAGTATTTCTTGAAGCTCATTTTCGACAAAAAATGGACAACACTTCTGTCTCGTGTTCGACCGATCGCCCTATAGGGCAACCCATGTGTGAAGTTGATTTTTGAAATAGAAACGAGATGGTCAAATTTTTTCAAGAGTTCGACTGGTCAAATTTTTTCAAGAGGTACGGTGTCTGAAGTTGGCTCAAAATGTTGCAATCCTCTCTTTATTGAAATTTGAAGAGGTTGACTGGTCCAACCAGGGTTCGACCGGTCGGACCCCATGTCGACCGGTCACCCTGTGTAATTTTGTGCGATTCATTTTCAAATTCTTATTTCTATTCGACCGGTCGCCCTATGGTTTTGACAGCAAATTCAAACCGTTAACAAGCCATTATCAACAAGATTTACTTTATCATTTTTGTACATTATTTGTGGATCTTGTGGTCTTCTTTTTGTAGACAAAAGTGAAAATGGAGGAGCCTATGTTGGAGATACAATCTTGAAGACTCTTCTATAAATAGATGAAGGCTTTGAATGAACAATACAACAACACAAGTAAACAACACAACAAGAAAATCTGCAAATTTCTCTAAGCTTTCACATTTTACATTCTTGTTGAAATAGCATAAGTCTATCACTTGCACATCTTGAGGTCTAGGCTTTTATCTTGATTACACTTGCACTTTAAAGTTGTATACTTCATTAGCGAGTTGTAATCTTGAATTTGTCAATCATTCAAAACAAGATATCCTTGTTTGTGTTCTTGTGGTAAGAACACACTTGGGTGATCTTAGGTGTTGAAGAGTGTGGTACTCTTCATAGGTGAATAAAGATTGTGGTAATCTCCTTGGTGGTGTTGTAAGAATAGTGTGGTACTCTTCAAGGTGAAGGTGTAATAGTTTTGGTGACTATTAATAAAATTCTTTTTTCTTTTTGAAATCCACTTCGGATATACTGGAGTGGTAGTAGATTAGGCCCTAGGTGGGTTGAACTACTATAAATCATCGAGTGTTATTTATTTTCCCGCACTTACATTTTTGCTATCATCTTTACATTCGAAAAAGAGGGCATAAATCGGAAAATCCGCATAATATATTCACCCCCCTCTAGATTATCGTAGCCACTTGGACTAACAAGTGATATCAAAGCCAAATTCTTTGGCAAGCTCATTCCACACCATGAGTAAAGAGGAAAGATCCATGACTACGAACGAAAGCTACCTCGCCACCAGCGCCTCCACCAACAAGCCACCACTTTTCGACGCCATCAACTATGCCTTTTGGAAAGACCGAATGGAGTGCTTCTTACAAGGATCCGGGTTCAATATTTAGAATGCGGTCATTGAAGGAATAGATCAACCAACCAAGAAACTAGAGGATGGCACCTTGGCTCCCAAAAGTCTTAAGGAATTTGATGAAAATGACAAGAAGTCATTCTCATTAAACGGTAAGGCATTAAATATTTTGCATTGTTCTCTTACCGCCACCGAATATAATTGCATAAGAGGCATACAGTTGGCACATGAAGTTTGGGAAAAATTAGAAACTATTTATGAAGATAAAAAGAAAGTTAAATAAGCTAGAAAAACTATGCTTGTTAAAGATTTTGAAAACTTCATTATGCTTGATGGTGAAAATATTTCAAAAATGGTGGAAAGGCTTGACAACATTGTCAATCCTCTTGTGGCACTTGGGAAAGCTATATCCGAAGAAGATAAGGTCACTAAGGTCCTAAATGCTCTTCCCGGTTCATGGTCCGAAAAAGTGACGGCAATCACGGAAGCTCAAAATCTTGAGAATCTCAAGTTCGATGAGCTCGTTGGAAATCTCCTCATCTATGAAGCATATCTTAAGGAGAGGAAAAATTGCAAACCACTCACCACTCAATCGGGTACGCAAAATATTCCTAAAGGCATTAGCATCTTCTTCTAATAATTCATATTATTCTAGTGACGAAGATGATGAGGAGACGGCCGCTCTTGTCCGAAAATTTGTGAATAAAAATAAAGCTAGAAAGCCGAGAGACAACTCATGTTTTAAATACGGAAAATTCAGGCACTACATAGCCGATTGTCCAAAACTAGTGGAGGAGGAACAAAATAAGAAAAAGCCTTTTCCGAAAAATAAGGCTCTAAATGCGGATGTCAAGACTTGGGAATGAACTCATTGCCACATCCGACGAAGAAAGAGAAACTGAACATGGTCTAATGGCCATTGACGATGAAAATAATGAGGTATGCTCTAATTCTTCAACTTCTTCTTTAGTCGATGAATTGCAATGTGATTTTGATGAATTGTAAAATGAGTTTCAAATTTTGATTGTTAAATACAATACTTTGAAAAAGGAGCATAAATAGCTTAAATTAGAAAAGGATAAATTATTTACCTCTTATGAATCACTTGATCATGCTCATGCTAGTACTCTTACAAAAGTTCGTACTATTGAATCCGAAAAATAAATGCTCACAAATGATATTGAAAATTTGAAAAAGGATGTGCATCGATTTAATTTAAGCACGGATAAAGTTACAAAAATTCTAGATGCACAAAGAGGTGAGCATTCAAAATTAGGACTTGGTTATAAACCTTTTCAAAATGCTTCTAAGAAAAATGATCAAGGTCCGACTTTCATACGTGCGAGTAGTTCCAATAATCTTATTTGCTTTTATTGTGGTAAAATTGGGCATTATGCTAATAATTGTAAATTGAAAAATAACTTTAGACATTTTTGGAGACCCAAAGGTCTCAAAACTAACCCCCATGGACCCCAAAATTAAAGGGTACCTAAAAATAATTCATTTGTAGGTAATAGGAGATATAACAACTATGTAGGATTCAAAATGGCTCGTGGACAGCGGGTGTTCGCGCCATATGACCGGAAGGAGAGAACTTTTTACCAACATCAAGCTCCAAGAAGAGGGTATGGTCATGTTCGGGAATGGCAAAGGAAGAATTCTTGGAAATGGAGAAATTGGTAATTCTTCTTTCTCTCTTAGTAATGTTCTTTATGTTGAAGGGCTTAAGTTCAATTTGATAAGTGTAAGCCAACTTTGTGATTCTAATTATAATATTATTTTTCAATAAAGAAAAGTACCTTATTGTTAAAAATGATGAAATTATTTGTGAAGCAAATAGAAAAGACAATCTTTACAAAATTTGCACAAGTGATTTGGTTAGTCAAAATGTTTCTTGTCTTATCGCTAATAATGATTTAACTAGTTTATGGAATAGGCGACTTAGACATGTTGGATACAAGAATTTGAAAAATATTTACAAAAACCAACATGTAAAAGGACTACCCAAATTGAATTTTGAAATTATTGGCTTATGTGACACTTGTCAAAAGAACAAATTAGTTAAAAGTAGTTTTAAGCCCAAAAATGAAATTTCCACAACCAAGCCCCTACAATTACTTCACCTTGATTTATATGGGGATATTGGTACGGCTAGTTTAAGTGGAAAATATTACACTTTCGTTATAGTCGATGATTTTTCTAGATATACTTGGGCAATTTTTCTTGGAAATAAAAGCGATATCGTTAATGAGTTTATTAAGTTGTGTAGACTTATTGAGAATGAAAAATAAGATACTATAAAGTCTATTCAAAGTGATTGAGGTGGTGAATTTGATGGAGAATTTAGAGTCCTATGTGAAACTTAGGGATATGCTCACAATTTTTCGGCTCCAAGGACACCACAATAAAATGGAGTAGCCAAAAGGAAGAATCGAACACTTCAAGAAATGAGTCGGTCCATGCTCAATGAATTTTAACTTCCAAAATATTTTTGGGCCGAAGCCGTAAGTACCGTATGTTATGTTATTAATCGTGTTTATCTTCGTCCTAAATTGATAAAACACCTTATGAGCTTTGGAAAGGAAGAACTCCAAATATTAGCTACTTCAAAATATTTGGGTGTAAGTGTTTTATTTTGAATACTAAGGATCAATTGGATAAACTTGATCCTAAGGCCGATGAAGGAATAGTTATGGGGTACTCAACTAAGAGCAAATCATATCGGGTTTACAATAAAACTAGTATGGTTGTTGAAGAATCTATTCATGTCAAATTCAATGAAACCTCGGGTGTTGAAAGGATACCCAATGATGAAAGTGATGAAGATGATGTTGTTGAACCAATTGTTCAAGATGATGCTCAAAATGATCAACCTTCTATTTCAAATGATCAACCTTCAACCTCAAATATTCCTCAAGAAGACAAAGGTGATAATTCGGATCTTCCCGTGGCATTGAAATTTAAGGGAGATCACCCAAAAGATCTCATTATTGGTGATCCCCTTGATAAAGTGATACTAGAAGAAAATTTTCCGAGAAAACTCTTATTTCTCAAAAATAGCCTAAAAATGCTAAGGAAGCAATTGAAGATGAGGATTGGTTTTTAGAGATGCAAGAGGAGTTGAATAATTTGAAAGGAATGATGTTTGGGAATTAATAAAATGTCCTCCATCACAAACAATTATGGGTACAAAATGGGTATTCCAAAACAAACTCGATGATCAAGGCAATATTGTTCAAAACAAGGCAATGTTAGTTGCTCAAGGGTATTGTCAAGAAGAAGGTATTGATTATGATGAAACTTTTGCACACGTAGCACGTTTAGAAGCTATTCGTATTTTACTTGTCTATTCTTGCTTTAAAAATTTCAAGCTTTACCAAATGGATATTAAATTCGTATTTTTAAATGGTTTTATTCAAGAAGAAGTCTATGTAAAACAACATCCGGGGTTTGAAAATTTCTCAAGGCCAAATGATGTTTATAAACTTAAAAAAGCCTTATATGGTTTAAAACAAGCACCCCGAGCATGGTATGATAGACTTAGCTCTTTTCTTTTGCAAAATGGATTTACTAGAGGTAAAGTTGATACTACTCTCTTTGTTTTTGAAAAAGGGCAAGATTGCTTACTAGTTCAAATTTATGTTGATGATATAATATTTGGTGCTACTAATGAATCTTTGTGCAAGAAATATTCTAAGTTGATGCAAGGTGAATTCGAGATGAGTATGATGGGTGAGCTCAATTTCTTCCTTGGACTTCAAATTAAGCAATGCCAAGAATGTATTTATATTTCACAATCAAAGTACACAAAAGAACTTTTAAAGAAGTTTGGCATTGATGAAAGAAGAACCGTCACTACTCCTATGGCAACAAATGTCAAGATAGACAAGGATGAAAAAGGCAAGTCGGTTGATGAATCAAAGTATCGAGGTATGATTGATAGTTTACTTTATTTAACCGTAAGTAGACCGGATATTCTTCATGCCGTATGCCTATGTGCTCGTTTTCAAAGCAATCACAAAAAATCTCATATGAGTGCCGTAAAAAGGATTTTTCGATATTTGAAAGACACTATTCAATATGGTTTATTTTATCCAAAGAACGATTTTTTTTTAAAGGATATAGTGATTCGGACTATGCGGGAAATATTGACGATCGCAAGAGTACTTCCGGATCATGTCAATTTTTGGGTGATTGCCTTGTTTCTTGGTTTTCGTAAAAGCAAAATTGTGTTTCTTTATCAACGGCCGAAGTCGAATACATTTATGCGGCCTTTTGTTGTACTCAATTGCTTTGGATGAAACAAACCTTAGCGGACTACAAATGTTCTTTTCAAAATATTCCTATCTTTTGTGATAACACGTCCGCTCTAAATATTGCTCAAAACCCGGTTCATCACAACCGTACTAAACATATTGAGGTTCGTCATCATTTTCTAAGGGATTGTGTTTCAAAACGAAAAATTGAGATGAGTTTCGTTCCATCTCAAGATCAATTAGCGGATATTTTTACAAAACCTCTATCCTCCGAGACTTTTGCTTCGATTCGAGCTCGTTTAGGTATAGTGCATATTGAATAAGGTCAATGTTTACATTTCATACGTTTTTAAAACCTGGGGTGAAAATCGGATTTTTGAATCAAAATTCGGACAGAACAAGAACAGACTGCTCCAGTGACCAAATGGAGTGAGGTCGACCGGTCGACCTCACCTTCGACCGGTTGACATCATCTTGGACCGGTCGACCTAGTCAAATTTTTGGATAAAATCAGTTATGTCCCAGACTTAGCCAATTCATGCGGTTTTCACTATTTTCGCACCCATATGCAAAATTCACACACAATTCACTCAAAATGATTTCTTTCTTGTGAATTCTATATTTTTTAGTTCATATTACTTGTATTTCATCATTCTTAACCAACGTCTCCGATTAATTGGTAAGTTTAATTCCTTCTTTATCTCAATTGGGTTGAACCTTTGAGAAAGTGCTTATTTTTTATATTTTGATGGAATTCTTGTATATGTGTGTTGGGTATGATGATTGTTGATAGATGATATTTGAAGAATTTTATTTTGTGATGAAAATTTTGGCTTGATTACAATTACAAGGGCTATATACATCTTCTTTATTATTTGACGCACGCTAAGTGTTCGATGAAATGTTTCAATGAAAATTTCTTCAATTACATGATTCTCTCGATTTCAAAAGTCTTATAAGTTTATAGAGATCATGTTTTGCAAATCAAATGAGCTTTTGCAAGTCAAATGATCGACGTTTCTCTTTTTATTTGGATTTTAAGCTTAAATGTTCGAACAACTCGAATACTCGATAAATCGATAATATTGCGCACTTTGATATGAATAAATAATATTTTTATCGTGCTAATATTCTTTTTGATGATTTCAAAGGGGGAGAAACACGAATCAAGCTCATTAGCTCAAAGAAGCTTAAAAAAACTCGCAGAAAAAGCTATAAGTTGGGGCTCATAAAAGACAAAAGCTGTAAATCATACTTAGTCCATTTGATGTATTATGAACTTTTATATTTGTCTAATCATGCCTTTTTGACAGGGTGAGCTTCTAAGTTCTTGTTATTTAAGCTCAAAGTTGAAAAGCTGAGCTTTTAGCTTTTATGTGCCTAATTCTCTTATTGTGCTTGTTGAAAGCCTTTACAAAATAATTTTGAATATCTTTACTCCCATTCTTATGACTATTATGCATGGAAAGTTGTCACTTTTATTAGTTGTTTTAGACCAGAAAACTTGATTTGTTTTCAAAATCGACCTCTTAAAATTGTTTTGGTTTGTAATCATCAAAAACGGGGAGTTTGTTAGATAAATGTTTTTATCATGATTTTGATGATTTTGTTTAACTGTGTTTTTACACCAAATCAATATTCCTAAATATTGTCCAAATACTCACAAACGATTTAAAATGTTTTTACTAATTTTTCGGAGTATTTCTTGAAGTTTATTTTCGACAAAAATTGGACAACACTTCTGTCTCGTGCTCGACTGGTCGCCCTATAGGGCAACCTATATCTGAAGTTGATTTTGAAACAGAAACGAGACGGTCGAATTTTTTCAAGAGGTCGACCGGTGAAATTGGCTCAAAATGTTACAATCCTCTCTGTATTGAAATTTGAAGAGGTTGATCGGTCCAACCAGGGTTCGACCGGTCGGACCCCATGTCGATCGGTTGCCTTGTATAATTTTGTGTGATTCATTTTAAAATTCTTATTTCTATTTGACCGGTCGCCCTATGGTTTTGACAGCAAATTCAAACCGTTAACAAGCCATTATCAACAAGGTTTACTTTATCATTTTTGTACATTATTTGTGGATCTTGTGATCTTCTTTTTGTAGACAAAAATGAAGATGGGGGAGCCTATGTTGGAGATCCAATCTTGAAGACTCTCCTATAAATAGATGAAGGCTTTGAAGGAACAATACAACAACACAAGCAAACAACACAACAAGAAAATTTGCAAATTTCTCTAAGCTTTCATATTTTACATTTTTGTTGAAATAGCCTAAGTCTATCACTTGCACATTTTGAGGTCTAGGCTTTTATTCTTGGTTACACTTGCACTTCAAATTTGTATACTTCATTATCGATTGTAATCTTGAATTTGTCAATCATTCAAAACAAGATATCCTTGTTAGTGTTCTTGTAGTAAGAACACACTTGGGTAATCTTAGGTGTTGAAGAGTGTGGTACTCTTCATAGGTGAAGGAAGATTGTGGTAATCTCCTTGGTGGTGTTGTAAGAAGAGTGTGGTACTCTTCAAGATAAAGGTGTAATAGTTTTGGTAACTATTAATAAAATTCTTTTTTCTTTTTGAAATCCACTTCGGATATATTGGGGTGGTAGTAGATTAGGCCCTAGGTGGGTTGAACTACTATAAATCATCGAGTGTTGTTTATTTTCCTGCACTTACATTTTTGCTATCATCTTTACATTCGAAAAAGAGGGTATAAATCGGAAAATCGGCATAATCTATTCATCCCCCTCTAGATTATCCTAGCTACTTGGACTAACAATTTCTAAACTAAATATTTTTTTCAACTTATATGATATTTTTTTTTCAACTTATATGATATTTTGATGGAATTGTAATGATAGACAAACTCTTTGAAGAGTAATCAGAATTCAATTATAACATTTCGCAACATCTAATAAATCCTATGATGACGCTCTAAAAGAATGGTTATACTGAACATGCATCTTATTTATAAATTTGGGTAAAAAAATAAAAATAAAAAACTTAAAATTTTCTTCAAACCACCGCTATGAACTTACATTGAAAGTTAAAATTAAAAAAAAAAAAAAGGATTTGAGACTCAAGATTTTATGGTATTTGTGTGATCATTGAACTTGTAAATAGGAAAAAAAAATTAAAACGCTATTGCAAAGTTAGAAGAAAAAAAACGCAAAAAAGAATAACCACACACGTCGTTCAATATTCAGAAACGAGAAAATCAAATTTCTTTTCCTTTTTGAATTACATTTAAATGACATCTAGATATATAATCAAAATAATATCTTGTAGATACAAAAAATTAAGAAATTTAAATACTACTTCATTGAGTAGAACAAAACATAGTATTGTTCAAGTTTGTTTTAATTATTATCGATCAATATTCAAAAATTTACTTTGGTTTGATTATTAATCGAATCGAGCTTGAACAAATTTCAATTGAGTCGAACACTAATCTAGCTAGTAGTTTGATACTTTTGTTGGAAATATAATAGATATTTCCGGGTGAATGAGAAGTTGTTACCAAAAGGTGCGACTGTTCATTTGAAACTATTCGGATTAAAACATTTATCCGAATAATTGTGTTGTTTCATTAAAAACCAATAGACATGATTGTTCGAATAAATGGACATGTCTGTTCGAACAGTTGTGTTTCACTTGTGACCTTTGGTAAGCTATAAATATTCCCCTTATTCTGCAGAAAATTCACTAAACATTTTTCCATACATTCATAAGTATATTTTATGTCAAAATTTTTCGTTAAAAAAAAAAGAGTACAAAACATTTGAAGTTCACCGTCTCTTGTTGTTTGGAGTGCTACTACAACAAGAGGAGACCGTTGTATCTTGGGAGACGCTTACTAAAATTTATGCATTTTCTGCAATTTCGTTTTTTCTGGAATTCAAGTAAGTTTTCTGAATTTTCTCTAGAATACATACGTCACGATCATAAATCCCCAACAACTTTTATATATATATATATATATTTATTATTTGTTTTATAAATTGAGTCGAGTTTGGGGTGAACTTTATATTTTATCAAATGGAAAATATGTTGTTTCGTTATGTTAACAAATCAAGTCTAAACAAGTATTTAATGATCGATCTCGAGTTAAATATCAAGTATTTGATTTATTGTTCAACCTAAAAGGAGTATGTATTAGGGCATGTAAGAAATGGAAGGCCTTCAATCAACTTCTTTCTGACAAGGGAAGGCCTTCGTCCCCCGCAGCATAACTCAACTGGTGCAAAGGATTTGAGTGATGTTACGTCCGTTTCATTGGCATCCGCAGTGTAGAAGATCGAATTCCCCGATAAAAGTTGGAGTATGATTTTTTGTGTGGTGAGTCAGTATAAAACAATTCAGGACTCTAGCCGTTGAGACATATTACACAAATTACTTCCTCCACAAATCTCTAGGGACGGAGTGGTGGGATAGGTTCGTCCTTAGTTTTATATACAAAGGAAGGCCTTCAACATTTATTATAGTATTATTATTATTATTAATTTATTGTTCTGAAATAAGTAAGCGATAAAATGGGGCAACTCCGCAACTAGACAGAAAGCAAAACAAAGCCATAGAAAGTGGAAGTCTCTGTTTCAGATTTGGGCAGAGTTATTGTTGCTGCGCAATGACTTTTATTTTAAATTATCTTTTTCTTTTAATACTATTAGTAAATATTAACTGTAAACTAGTCTTTTGTCCGTGCGATGCACGGGATATATGTTTGTTAGACCTCTATTTTGTATTGTTACACGTACATTTTTTTAATAGTTCAATGAATTATATCTCTAGCATCATCCCCGTTGGTAATTGAATAGAATGGGTCGGACAATCCCTGATTAATTCGGGGATGTGAGCTGGGATGAGGAATCTCTACTTCTTTAGAATCGGGAATGGAATAAGGACATTATTTATATGTCCGTCCCTCTTCCTATTTCAATTAAATAAAACGTGAATTCTCTGTTCTCATCTCTATTCCCCAAATATGTGTATTATATATATTAATATTAAATATATTTATAATTTATTATTTTATTAATTCTAAAAATAATTAAAATATAAAGATAACTAATTTGATTATAAATCATACCATTAAACAATAAAAATGAATTATTATAGACTATAAGAAAATCTCTTTAAATACGAAATATTTTGTTGTGTAAACATGAATTGTATCTATTTATGGAACATGTTTATCTATGCATGACAAAGTAAAAATTTGAAAAACGTTTTAACTATATAATGTGGAATCTTTTTTACTACCATAATCTTTATATTGTCAATAAAATTAACAATAAAATCATTTCAAATTATAATATTTTTGGGGTTTAGAAAACTGATCAATTATCAAAATTATTAAAGGAATTAAACAAAAACCATGCTTTATATTTAGCATCGCAATTTTAAGGGAAAACTAACTATTTCAAAAAACAAAAATTATTTTATTTTTATATATACACATATATAAAAAATTATCAAACATAAAAACTCATATATAATTCTAAATGTACAACTTTAAAACTTGAGTATCAAAATACGTTGATAAATATAAAGAATAATTTCAATCAATATGAAAAATATGTGATTATTTAAAAAGTAATTATCTATATAAAAAATAATATTATGAGTATAATTTCATTTTAAATAAATCTTAATTTTCTTCTTAAATAAATATATATAATGTTATGCGTAGATACATTTGATATATAAAATTTGGATACATATTTTGATATATTTTCTTTAGTTAAGTTTTTTAATTGAATTTAATTAATTTAAATATAATTCTAAATAATTATTAAGAAATAGGCTAAACCCAAATAACAACTATTTATAGAGATCACAAATAGCAACAAAATACATGAATATACAAATTGATGTCCAAGAGCTCAAATGCAGGGCAATTTGCTTTAATATAGCAAATTTCAGATTAAATCGTCAAAATGTGGTGTATTTTGAAGGATTTGTGATATTACTCGTTGGCTCACAGGGTGTGTGCGCCAAGCATATTGCTGGCGCACCAACCATGTGCGCCAGACCAAATAATCTTTTTTTAAAATCCTCTCGATGGCGCACCAACGATGTGCGCCAGACACAATAAGTTTCTTTTTTTCAAATTTCTAAGGCTGGCGCGGTTGTTCTATGCGCCAGTAGGTTAAAATTAAAAAAACAATTATGTTATGTGTCCCAATGATGAGATAATTAAGACCTGATAAATTGATACACAAATTGCAGATTGTTTAAATTGAAAAAAAAATCAGTTAAGTTTGTCCAAATTTTGAGATATTAATTGACTAATAATTGTATAAGTATAATACAAAATGAATGGTGAAAACTATCTTAACAAAATGAATGCAAATTATTCCAAATATCAATAAGAGAATTTTGACTAATTTTAACTATTATTATAACTAACTTATTGATACACAAATTATTCCAAACATTAATAAGAGAATTTTGACTGATTTTAATAACTATTTTTTATAACTAATCCAAATATGTCCATTAATTATAAATTTACATTCAAAATTAATTTGTCTTAACAAAATTAATTACTAAATACATAATTTTGACTAATGCTAATCCTAATATCTATGACCACCGGTGCCACATCCCGGAGGATGTCTCTCTCGCTGGCTCCGTCTAAGACCGTATTCAGCATTATCAATATCATGTTGGTCGGAAGTAGACGGCCTCGGATCCATATCTATATAACTCCCCTGAAATCCACTGTGAAATGGTACAGGCGAATGCTAAAAACTTGGACGCGCATATGTGGATGGACCTGTCATTCCCACATCTGTGTTGAGCATATCAGTAAATGATGTGAAATGAGGTGGTATAAACTGATCATAATTCACAGGATGTGGCATATATGGTGTGTGATGCGAAGTGGAGGGACATGCCGCATATCCAGATGGATCTCCCGCATATCTAGATGGACCTGACGCATATGCAGATGGACTCAACGCATATCCAGATGGACCTGCCACATGTGTGTGAGGTGTACGCGGGCGCAAAGAGTGGGTCGTCCGGTGTCTTTGCGTGCCCGATCATGCGCTGTGTGATGATCATCATCTGTCTCTGGAAACGGCTCTGGTGGAGGCATCCCTAGGAGACGTCGCACACTAGTCATCTCTTCAATAAAATCACGTATAAGGTGATCAATAGACTGCGGGTCAGAAACACAAACATCCCGAACACTAATCCATATCCGATCGAGTAGAGTAGTCTGTAACATACAATTATCAGAAATATATACATAATGTTATAATTTAAATGTGCATAATAGTAAATTTATAGGTAAATTGCCATGGCATCTCATTAGATTCGCTGGCCGATACCCGATCGCATCATGTGCTCGTTACGTGGAGTTATTAATCGTCGTGTAATCCGATTTGTACCATGCCTGATATCCACGAACTGTGCTCCTACCCTGACCTATCGCATCACCTCCAACAATTGGATTGGTGTGACATCGCCCAATCTGGACCCATGTAACATGAACTGTGGCCAATCCCATCCGGATCGCCCTTTGCGAGTAAAATCATGGAGTGATGTGTGTGTTTCTGCGGGCACATCAGGAATATGTTGTATAAGGCCAAACTGCCTAAGCACTCGCTCTAGATGGTGAATCTCCACAATATCGTGATTTATCAATGGGCACTGAGACCTCCACAACTCTGAAATACACTGTGGTCCCAATGCTGTTATATCTGCTGACTCCATGTCATATGGCTCCCACATCCATTGTGATAAATTGAATTGTAGATTAATAAATTTGAATATGTAGTTAAAATTACTTAGTATAATTTTAAATCCTTACGTGTCTATCTGTAAGTCTGTCGAGCAAGTCCTTGATGATACGTACGGAATGACTAGCAGTGTGTGTGTAACTGCAGTACTGCATCCACCTAAATGTGAAAATAGTACATATTAATTACATATTTTGTTGTAAGGAGTTTAATGTTGAATATATGCAATGTTTGTAGTGTAGTACCTAGCACCGTACGGAGGAAAATGTAGCTCATCTACATCGGCTTGGTCCTCATATAATCGTCATGTGGGAACTCGAGAACGTATGGTACGAGGAACAATCACAGTAATCCTGCTCCAAGCCCAAATCTAACATAACAGGTAAACAAAGCACCAATGAGCACATACATTTATTTATCTGATATGCAAATATAAAGACATACGATGCTAAATTTAAATTTACCTGTAATAGTATCATGGGTCTACCGATGACCAGCTTGTCAACCTCTGCTGAAGTGCATAACTCTCTATACAATACTGCTAAGACAGCATTACCCCAACTATACTGCGAAGCATCCTGCAGCTGCTCCAAGTAATGCAAAGACACGTTGTTGCCAGATGAATCTGGCATAAAAAAACTACCAATAAGAAGGAGCGCAATTCCTCGAGCGTACTTCTCAACCTCTAACTGAGGTGTGTATTCTGCAATCACCATCTGCTCGAAATGAGATCTCAACGCAACCAACTTAAGGAGCGATGCTCCTCGGAACATGTTTAAGGTTGGAGCAAAACCTAACCATTGTTGACAGTATAACATCCACTCATCCCTGGTCCTCTCTGAATCTCTAGCTATAACTAGCAGTCCCTCTACAGGAAGCCCCCAGATAATGGCAACATCCTGTAAAGTCACTGTGGCCTTCCCAACTGGTAAGTGAAATATATGAGTCTCAGGGCGCCAACGCTCAACTAATGATGTGATGAGATGGTCGTCAATTTCAATCCGCTCCATCACTGCCATTATCCTCGTCAGATGCACTTTCATCAGGTTCAGAATTTCGACGATGCTCTCCTCGACAAATATCTACAACATCAGCATTTTCATCACTAGGTCCACCAACATCAACATTTTCATCACTAGGTCCACCAACATCAACATTTTCATTACTAGGTCCACCTTGTGTAAATGCAGATAGTTCAGGAACCATACCTCCTCTAAGGAACTCAGCATATTGATAATAATAATGTCCTACTGAAGTATATTTATTTCAACATTCTGAATTACATAATCTAACTCAACAAACAAATCAAAAAACTCAATCCCAGCTGACGGATCTATAAAAGACCACAAATCTTCATCATTTGTAATAGATACTATTCCACACATATTGTCATAACAATATTTAGCCAAAATTTTCAACTTCCATTGACTTACATCAACTCCCGTCATCGAGATTAATATTTTAGTCAATTTCACAAAATTCGTTCTGCAAGAAATTCTCCTAGCACCAATTGCGTTACGGTCATATCTCGCATCACTCCCAGTTTGCACAATTTACCCTCCAAAATATACGATGATGGTAATTATGTTTGACATCGCCTATATATTATAATGACAATACAGTTAAATAATTGAAATAAAATTTGACATTGCTTATATACAGGTATTATTTATATAATTTAACAATTATTACAGGATAAATAATACGAATATTAAAATTTATTTCAGCAATAGGAAGTAATTTACATAAAAAATATGTACTCATAAATATAATGACGAAACTAACACAAAACATTTTCGAAAAAAAATATAATACAATATATTATGAAATAAATATTAATTTAAGACATACTTGAAAAATGCCGGAAATCCAAAATCGCCGAAAAATGCCAGAAGCCCAAACTGCCGGAAAATACCTAAAGCCTAAATTGGTCATAAACTACTATCACCGGAAACTACTATCGTCGTTGCGGGAAACCTCCGTGTGAGTGTGCATGTTTGCTGCGTATGTGTGTGTGTGTTGTGTTTATGCGTGCGTGTGTGTGTTCTTGTGTTTGTGGGAGGGTTTTTTTGAGGTGAGAGTGAGAGTGTGAGAGTGAGAGTGATAGAGAGTGTTTGTGAGGTGTGTGTGAGTTTTTGGGGGGGTTTTATAAGGGTTAGGGTACCGGGTTTTTGGACTTTTTTTTTGTTAAAGGGGTTGGCGCACCTGCATGGTGCGCCAGGGTTGACTACTTTTTGCAGTTGACAACAGTCTGATGGCAGGTGACAGAATCCTCAGAATCCGTGATTTTGGATTCTGGGATGGCGCACCGTGCAGGTGCGCCAGAAGATAAATTTTTTTAATAAAAAAATGCTGGCGCACCCATAATGTGCGCTAGCCTTACAAAATTTTTTAAAAAAAAATATTTAATCGTTTGACGCAGAGGTGGAATGCGCCAACAGTTACTCTGGCGCACCAACAACGTGCGCCATCGAGTAAAAGGACAACACCGTCACAATACACCACATTTTGACAATTTATTCTGAAATTTGCTATATTAAAGCAAATAACCCTCAAATGCATAACTTTTAAAGCCTATTACAAATTACAAAATGATGAGTAGATATTTTCTATATATATTTTTTATTGTGTCTTTGTTATTTACATTTTATATATGTAAAAAACTGATCAAGAATAAAAAAAGTTTAATTTTTTTTTTAAAAAAAGAAAAATTTAAATATAATAATTAATGCAGTTCATATAGAGATTGGAAAGCTAATTTTAAATAATTATATTTTTTATATTATTTTAAAAAGTGATTATTAAAGAAAGTTGACTACCAAAAATAATGAAATACAAAATATCTATCACTTTTTTATTTTTACATATATATTTTTTTCTTTTTATAGTAACTGCAAAAGAGCGGGAAAAATTTCCTATACTATTTGCAGAAGCGGCTGTTATTTTATATATATATATATATATATATATAGATTAATACATATTTAATATATGTCACCAATAGTATACAAAAAGATAAAATATTATTTGAAATATAAAATTCAACTTGCGTAGCATAGGTGAATATTGGTCATTATGTTTTTTTTTCCCTCTGTTTTTCTTAATTTCTTCTATTTCTTGATTGGGGGTGACGTCTTTTACCTTTTCTGGAAATATATTTCATAAGATTTTCATTTACATACATAAATTATAAAGTAACTTAAGAAGATAAGATTAACACGGTGTTTGCTTAAATTTCTATATATAGTTGTATATTTACACTATGAATATTCTACATACTAATACCGATGACTAATGGGCAGAGACGGATCCAGAAATTTTTTACGAAGAGGGCACAAAACAAGGCAAAAACTTGTGTACGACGGTTATACTGTGCGACCGAGAAAAAATTTAAACTTTTATGTATAAAAATTAATACTTTTAGGGTAAAAAATAATATTATGTCTAAATATACTTTTTTAGTTGTACAAACAATCTATATTTTTTACACTAAAAATAGTATTGCTTAAATTAAAAAATATTACTTTTTTATTTATGTATTGTAAGGTGCAACCGTCTCACAAAAAACCTATTCACAATACAAAATACAATTATAAACTACATCAAAAATAAAATAGGTGCAATTATAGAATACATAAAAAAAATTAATAGGAACAAGCTTTTTTTTATCCTAATTTCCTAATTAATAGGTTTTAAAACTAAACCAAAAAAAATAAAAAATAAAAATATTACGCGGGGACATGCCCCCATAGTGGGGGTTGTGCACCCGTCTTTGCTAATGGGTCTAGTGGTATACACTCCCTCCATAAGGGAAGTCTGGGTTCCGAAACCCAGTTGTGTGTGAGTGGAATATGTGTGTTTGGGAAAAACTGGAAAAAAAAAAAACACACTAAGAATCTACATTGTTTAACGCAAAAACTTGTCTAACACGGTGGCATGGTACGGTGAATGATATTTTTAGTGTAAAAAGTGATAACATATTATTTTTTACATTAAAAGTGCAATCTGTCGTACCGAGTAACCGTCTTATAAAAGACCTGCTTGTTGTTTAATTATTTTGACAAGCATTGATACGTACAAAATATGGTTGATTAGGCCATCATATTACCCGTATCTATTAATGATGCAATTAATAATAGAGTAGGTCTCTTGACCGTCTTTCCGTAAGACGGAGATGAAGATCCGGATCCAATATCCAGTTATTAAAAAACCCGCAACAATCTATCTTTCCTCTCCAATTCTATTCTCGTCTCCCATCTCTCTCTCTCTCTCTCTCTCTCTCTCTCTCTCTCTCTCTCTCTCTCTCTCTCTCTCTCTCTCTCTCACACACACACACACACACACACACACTCCTCTTCAACCTGGTCTATCACCATCCCCATCTCTCCTGCTCCAGGTTATGAATAGCATGGAATAACAACAGCCACGTACAATTTCTGACTGTTACAATAATCAGTCTCGTAGCTAGACTTGGCTTGATTTACAAATTTACAGGTTGATTATTCTATATATAGTTAATTGTTGAAGTGGGAATGATTGAGGATTATATAATTTTTCCCTATTTTCTGGGACGTTGGAATATTTTAAGAGGATGTGTTGGTTGTAATTATATGAGAAATTAACATATAATATCTCGAATATAGCTTCCACAAAATTTTAAAACCAACCACAGAATCTCGAATTTGTGCTTTTTTATGTTGACTTAGAGTAAAAATAGAGTAATTTTTCTTGGTTGATCGAAATAAATCTGGTTGTCGTGTTTCGAGGATATTTCCGGCGAAATGGTGATATTAACTAAAGGGGTATATACAAGGTGGTTGATTGAACAACATTGCAGAACTTGACCGATATAATCATAATATAGTACTTTCCAGGAAAATAGTAGTACTTTTCAGAGAAAAACTAATACTTTTCGGAACCTACTATTACTAGTTTTGTTATTTTGATAATATATATTTTTCATAATAAAAGTGATACTTTTTTAATAAAAAGTAATACTTTTCGAGTCTAAAGTGATACTATATTAGGGAAGCTACTAATGTAATTTGGTTACTTTGAACACATACTTTTTAGGGTAAAAATGATACTTTTTTAATAAAAAATGATACTTCTAAACACATCTTTATATAACTTTGCAAGAAAATAATCAATTTTTGTTACTTTTAAAATATATATTTTGCAAAGTAGAAGTGATACTTTTTTAATAAAAGTAATACATTTCGAGTGATTCTAGGTCAAGGAAAACTACTAATGTAATTTTATTACATAGAAAACATATACTTTTTAGAGTAAAATGATACATTTTTAAATAAAAAGTGATATTTTTGAACAAAGTTGTATATAACTTTGCAAGTAAATAATCAATTTTATTACTTTGAAAATGTATACTATTTAGAGCAAAATTGATACTTTTGTAATAAAATGTGATACTTTTCAAGTCTAAAAAGATATACACATAAGATTTCTGTATTTGAGTAGTTGTCGTGTATTATCTTTTTTTGCAGATATTTCATATATAAGCATAGTTAATTTCATTTAAATCTAGTGATAGTACCTGATCAGGTTTAGGAATTAACTTGATCTTTGACAGCAAAAAATAATCCTTCCTAAATGGAAGCACCTATCGATGGTCGATTGTAGTAGCTAATTAATAAAACATAAAGCACAATAGGTTTAGGATGATTCCACTTAATTTTGAGTTTGAAGGACCACAGTCCACAAGTTCCCTACATCTAAAGATAAGACAAAAATCAATACAGAGAGTGTTGAGAGATACGTAGAGAGATAACAGAAAAAAACGAGCAAAAAATGAAAGAAAAAGAAAGAGTAAATAGGAGAGAGAAGAAGGCGAACAGAAGAAATTAGAGAGAAAAAAAAAACTAATGTGGGTCAGGCAGACCGGGTCGGGTTGGGCGCGATCCGTCTTACGGAAAATGATCCGTAAGACCGTCCTATATGAGTTTTTGCCTTAATAATAAGCATCAACTAATTATTACCTTTTCCAAGTGATTTATGACGAATTTAGTTTTGCACGTATGTCTCTACGCTCAAGTCAGAAATCAATTATGTGGGTGTAATCAAAGATATCACCGAAATTCTATTAAATACGATATAAATTATAAACCTCTCAAGCAAAGTATCAAACATAGCATGTAAGATAACGCAAATCATATGCCTCTTGTGACGATCCTTTTATATTGTTTAAGTCAGAATAATAATTGAATAATTCTAGCCTTTAATCTTCCTTAATCCATGACATCTAAAAAGCATCAATCATGATAACGTATTTAAAATCAAATGATCTAACTAAAGTACGAATTCTCTTGTTTTATTTTAAAATCAAGCTATAAAGTCCAAAATATATTTATTGATAAGATTTAGTTGATAATTATTATAATAATCGATTGATATTTGTAATATAATAATATAATAACATACTCGATTTATTTAAATAAAATGATGATCGATTGATACAATAAAAACAATTTGTTGTGTCAACTAATATGAAAGAGACTTGTCTTGTGTGCATTGAGCAATTGTGGAATCGTAAGATGCCGCCAAAGATATTATCTAACTGCTCTTGATCAAGGTAATACGATAATTAACATTTTAAAAGTTAATACTCTTGTAAGACAATTTTTTTTATATAAATAAATCGTCAAGAACTATTTATGTTAGTTGGCTCATGTAAGTTGACAGATAATTTTGATGTTGAGAGATTTTTCTTTAAATTTCTTTTTCTTTGAGTTGAAAAAATTAGGTGGTGATTAGGTTATTCAGTCGACATAGTTATTAAAAGATCAAACATCCTTAAAAAAAATAGTTGTTAGTCACATTAAATGCGCCTTAAACACGAACCAAATAAAACCAAGTATAATGACCCATTCTCAAAAAAAAAAAAAAAAAAGCTATAATGACCCAAATTATAAATACCCCACCAAATTGTTGCATTTTATAATATGTTTTTTTCAGTTTAATTTTAACTTATCCTCCAAAGTATGCGTGTTTCTATTTTGCTGACCATTTAATTTTGAATTGTTCTACATTATAGCCCAAACTCTGCAGATTGTTGCATTTAGCCTAATTTCCAAATTTACCCATTAATCCTTATAATTATTTTATTTTGTGATCTCTGAAAATGGTATCACACCTTACGTTTGATATTGATTAAATTTATCACTAGTTAATACTATTTGTATATTTGTATGAGAAGCTTTTGAAAAAACTTATTTAAATAATTGTTCAAGATGCATTAGCTACACAATCCACTTACAGTGAGTTAAATTTGGAAATTATATATAGAATCATAGATTAAGCGCAACAATTTGCAAAGATTAGGGGGTAAATTAGAACAATTCAAAAAGTAAACAAAGTAGAAAAACACGTATAGCTTGGGGGCAAATTAAATTTACCGCTTAATTTTTTTTTATAATAAATATATGTTACTTGATAAATTTAAATCTATTTATCTTACTGCATGAAGTATGACCAAAAATTTCAAATACACTGGGTTTATATGTGGCTAGTTTATTCTACTCTATAATCCAGTAATCTAATTCCTTGTCATATCTTATAAATTAAACCAAACAATAAATCTTATTCAAACTACTCGGAAGTATCTTACAAGACTTTATAACTTCGCTTACGTATATTATTATAATATAACTATGAAAACTTAATTTAATAACAATTTCGTGCACGTCTTTAAAACCTAAGAACTATATAATTTTCCCATATTATATTATATCATATATGCCACATTTATCTAATAATTTAAGATGCTTCATCAATGCGTGATTTAGAAGGTGTTTGGTTGAGCTTATAATTAAGCTCTTAAAAACATCTTATAAAATGTTAGAGAGCTCTCTAAGCTGTTTAAATTTATTTGGTAAATTTCTTCAAAAAGATCTTAAAAGCTCCTAGAGAAGATGTTAAAAGCTTATATGTTGTTTTTTTTTTAAAAAATGTGAAGAATCCCAATATTTTTTTCAAAATAAGATCTTATTTCAACAATTTTCTCCTTTAATTTTGATAATTTTAATTATATAATTGGCATTATTAACATCTTAACTTAAAACCTACACCATCTAATTTATCAAAACACTTCAACAACTTATTTTTAAAGTAAGACTAACATCTTATATACATGCTTTAAAAAGTAAAAACATGTTATAAGATGTAGGAACTTATAACATGATATAATTTATTCATGAAGTAAACAGATCAAACTAAAGAATATCAGTGTACCTATTTTGATTCATCAAAGATACCAAAAACTATTCATCTATATTATAATTATGCAATCAGTCAATAAATTAGACAGGGTTTGTTTCACTTGCCTAGGTTTTGAAGACCTAATATACCAATCATGTGACTAAACTAATGTATGAATTAAGACATCCTTAGCTTTGTCAAGTTGCAATCAATAATTCAGCTTAAAATACGGACGTGTGCAACATAGTATGCAACTATGTATAGCGAGGTTTTGTAAATGGTATATCTGGTGTACATATATTTGGTGTAAATCCATTATACACGTATCTCATTTTTTAAAAATAGGATAATTGTCCTTCATCTATACATCAAGTGTACCATACATATGGTGTAGCACGACCATAATACCTTATATTGAATGCAACATGGGTTGAACAATGAATTTAATTAAACTAGTAACCAACCATTAATTAAATTATTTTGGCCTTATTGTCCATATTTGTGGTGCAAGAATTTTATGCTAATTCCAACTATGAAGAATGCAGATAAAAGATTTAATGGGATGTTGGAATGGACTTGTAAATCCAATATGTATGTCCAACACAAAATAATAATAATAATAATAATAATAATATTAGGCCTACAAATTAAAGAATGATCCACAATCTGTTTAACCAATTCAAACAAAGTTTGAATTTGAGTGTGGAACTCGAATGGACATGGGGCCAGTTAGGCTCATCAATTGGGCTTCCACCAATCCCTTTAACTATAGTTTGAAAAAAAAAAAGAATTTATTCCAAAACTACCCAACAATTCTGAGACATTAAATACGCTCCTCTCTCTCTCTCTCTCTCTCTCTCTCTCTCTCTCTCTCTCTCTCTCTCTCTCTCTCTCTCTCTCTCTCTCTCTCTCTCTGGATCTCTTGTGGATATTTTTATTTTTTTTTATTTTTTTGTTCCTGAATTGTTTTCTATGCTATTTATGTTGTTTTGTACTTGTTTCTATGTTGTTTATTTTATTTTTGGTTGTTTCTGTGTTGTTTCGATATTTCGATGCAACTTTTACCTATTTTTACACTCTTTTTTTGTTAATATGTTGTTTTATATATTGTATTTGTGGTTTTTGGGTTGTTCTTGTATTGTTTTTAATGTTGCTCAAATATTACTTTATTGTTTCCATATTCCAATGCAACTTTTTACCTATTTTTAAACTCTTTTTGTTCTTTTGTTATTTTTTTTAATATTATTTCGGGGTTATTACTATATAGTTTTTAATATTGTTATGTTATTCCTTAATTGTTTATATGTGTTTTTGACGTATTCAATGCATTGAATCAAAAATTGATTTGTGTTTTTCTATCAAAGTGTTGTTTTTATATTATTTTCAATGTATTTTATTTTAATATGTGTTGTTTTATGTGTATATTTCTTGATTGTTTATAAGATTTCGAGTATAAAATTGATTATTAAACGAGGGCAACAATTATTTTTTCGTTGAAATTGTATTAGATGAAACATGTTCGGAATAATCATAAAACAACAAAGTCAAAAATTCAGAAAAATTGGCTGGAGCGTAAAAATATCAGGAAAAAAAGGTGGGAGCTTTTAAATGTCCAGAAAAAAAAACCGGGAATGTAAATGTGTCATTTTTTCAGGAATGTTGGGTATTTTTGTCGTTATCCCCAAAAATATCATGGTAAAGACTTAATGTATTGGGCTGAAAATTAATATAAAACGTGGAATGAGTAAAAAAACATATATGCTTACATATTTTGCATTTCCATTCACTATTCAGAACTGTTAAATTTTAAAGTGAAATAGAATTAAGTCTTTAGGTGATTGTTTAATGACTAAACAAGAAATGTGACTGAATATTAAAATGTAAGCTATGTTCAACTATTAACTTACTGAACTACGAAAAATGAAATTGAAGAAAAAAAAAAAAGACCTCTGGCGTCGCGATTTCAAGGTGAAAATGAATTTGGTTTCTGTATGAAAGTTGTGTCGACTCTCACAACGACTTCAAATCGCGCGTTTTATGAAAGCAAAATGAAGAAAAAAACTAAAAAGTTGAGACCGTCTGCAAAAACAATGGCGTCGCCCGGACTCGAACCGGAGACCTTCAGTGTGTTAGACTGACGTGATAACCAACTACACCACGACACCTTTTGGCTAGTCAAGCTTGTAAATTTAATAAGATGCTTTAGAAACGTACATAGTTCACCCACATTGTTGAGAAGAAATTGAAATTAATGTCACTAATTGGATGTTTCTGTATATGAATACTTTTTGAAACTCTTGATATGCATACAGATGTCGAAGTCCCCTTGATCCTAGGGCGTCCATTTTTAGCTACTGCTAAGGCAATCATTGACGTACATGATGGAAAACTAATTTTACGAGTCGAAGATGAACAAGTCATTTTTAAAATCGCTACATCAATGAAAAATACGATAGATAAAGATGACTCTTGTTTTGCCATTGATCTTATCGATATGGAGATAACAAATTCCTTACCAAGCATGATTTCTAACGAATTCTTGGAGACTTGTATTGTTCAAAGTGCAGGTATAGCGGAGGAAAATCCATTCCTTAGGGACTCTGTACTCACGTTGGAGGAAAATGCACCAACAGAACGATAGAAAGAGTTCGAAAAAATTGAAAATTCTCAGGTGGGGCATAACAAACCATCCATTGAGGATCCACCACTGTTGGAGCTGAAAGAGCTACCCGAACACTTGGAGTATGCATTTCTGGCCGATAATTCCAAACTTCCCGTGATTATTTCCTCCAATTTATCCTCACATCAAAAGGATAGATTGTTGGAAATATTACGGGAACACAAAATGGCCATCGCTTGGAAAATCTCCGACATTCGAGGGATAAATCCTTCCTTTTGCACTCACAAGATTCTGATGGAGGAAAATTTCAAGCCAGTTGTTCTACCTCAGCGTCGCTTAAATCCAAACATGAAAGAGGTAGTTAAGGCGGAGGTAATCAAACTACTAGATCTTTGGGCTCATCTATCCGATCTCGACATTAATGGTGGGTAAGTCCGGTTCAAGTGGTCCCAAAGAAAGGTGGGATGACGGTGGTACCAAATGAAAAGAATGAACTTATTCCGATGTGAACGGTAACAAAGTTGGCGGGTTTGCATCGACACGACGCTTAACGATGCTACTCGCAAGGACCATTTTCCCTTGTCTTTTATTGATCAAATGCTTGAACGTTTATCTGGTCACCTTTATTATTGCTTCCTTGATGGCATGCCAGGTTATTTTCAGATCCCGATAGCACCGGAGGACCAAGAGAAAACCACTTTCACTTGTCCCTACGCTACTTTCGCCTATCGACGCATGCCTTTTGGGTTGTGTAACGCACCGGCGGCTTTTCAGCATTGTATGCTTGCCATCTTCGACGAGCTTGTAGAAGAAATCATGGAAGTCTTCATGGATGACTTCTCGGTTTTTGGGGATTCCTTTGATCTTTTTCTTGCAAATCTTAAAAAAGTCCTTGTTCGTTGCAAAGAGACTAACCTGGTACTTAACTGGGAAAAATGCCACTTCATGGTACAAGAAGGAATTATTTTGGGGCATAAAATTTCTTGCAGGGGAATTGAAGTTGACAAAGCGAAGGTTGGGACAATTTCCAAATTACCTCCACCCACCACGGTGAAGGCAATTCGAAGCTTTTTGGGGCACGCCGGGTTCTATAGGCGATTCATCAAAGATTTTTCGAAAATTGCCCGGCCACTCACTCGACTCTTGGAGAAGGATGCGGTTTTTGATATCAATGATGAATGCCTTCAAGCATTCAATACTTTGAAAGAAAAACTCACTACCTCTCCCATCATGGTAGCTCCAGATTGGTCTCAACCATTCGAACTCATGTATGATGCCAGTGATTATGCGGTAGGTGCGGTGCTTGGGCAACGAAAAGATAAACATTTCCGGCCAATTTACTATGCAAGTAAGACTTTGAATCCTGCGCAATCCAACTATACAACTACCAAAAATGAATTACTTGCAGTGGTTTTCGCCTTTGACAAATTTCGCTCATACTTGATTCTATCCAAAGTCATTGTCTATACGGATCACTCTGCTTTACGCTATTTGCTCGACAAAAATGACGCAAAACCACGACTAATTCGATGGGTTCTCTTACTCCAAGAATTCGATGTGGAGATCAAGGATAAACAGGGTGCCAAAAATCTTGTCGCCGACCACCTATCTCGGCTTGAGCACTCTGGCACCGATGAGCAACACAATGGACATATCAACGATTCTTTCCCGGATGAGCAACTCTTTGCCCTTAACTTAATTTCAATTGGTATTCCTTGGTTTGCAGATTTTGCTAATTATCTTGCAGGAAAAGTTCTCCCAAAAGGGATGACCCATCAACAAAAGAAGAAATTCTTTTCGGACCTCAAGTATTATATTTGGGACGATCCCCACCTCTTCCGAGTTTGTGCGGATTAAATCTGATAAGTGTATTTTTATGCATGTTTTATGTGTGTATTTGAGTAGAAATTGAGTTATTTTGTTGTTAGTTTCATTAGTTTTTGATTGTACATTGTTTATACTACTGTGGGGTGCTTTTATTGGTGTAGGTTGACCATTCGGGGCTAATTTTGGTGAATTTCGGACCATGGATTCATGTCAAAACATGCCGGGAGTTTAAGGATGCAAAACGCTCGATATTCCAAGCAAACGCGTCATTCGGGGCCTTTTTCCAACACCAACACGGGCAGGGGTGTCAGGCAACACGGCCGTGTTCCTCCGGGAGCTAAAAATCAATTTTTGCGAAAAACAGACCGAACACGGCCTGGCCGTGTCAGTACAACACGGCCGTGTCATACAACACGGCCTGGCCGTGTTGTACAACACGCCATGTCGGCCCATTTTCGTTTTTTTTGTGCAAAGACGGCCTGGCCGTCTTTGCCGACACTGGCGTGTCCGGGACCCTTTTTGCAACTTTTCCATGTGAAAATTATGGAAAACTCACCTACCAAGCCTTTTGACCACTTTTATACACCTTTAACACCCAATTTTTTTGCAACATGTCCCCATATTCCCTCAATCATCATGTGTATACAATGATTCAACCAACTCAACCATGAATGTGCACACAATGATTCAACTAACAAGCATGGAAATGGGGCATTTGTTAATATGGTATTTCACAAGATGGTGCTTATAAAAGCCAAGAGTTTGAGTTGGAAAATCATTCATGTAATATTCATTCATTGATATACATAGAAATCAGATTTTAGGGATGAAAGTTCATATTTTGGAGAGGAGAAACACATATTGTAGTGAGGAAGAGAGTTAGAAGGCTTGGATCACCATGGAGAGGCGCTAAGGCACAAGGATTGAAGATCGCTCGGAGAAGAAGATGAACTCCACCACTTCATCATCATACTTCCAACAGGGGAGTCTTATGTTGGTTTTGGAAGTTTTAACTTCAAGTATTCATGTTGATTTCGAAAGAAACTTCTTGTTTAATTGTTGTTTTCATTCTCAAATCCATCATGAGTTAAATCGCTAGTGTTTGAATGTGATGAACCCTAGAACTTATTTGTGATCATTGGTTTGAATGTTTTAATATATTTTCTTATGTTTTTATGCGAGTCACTTATGTTATGCTTGTTTATTCGAATTGGTATATGCGCAATATTGATTTGAAGTTTATTTTTCACCGGAAATCGAGAGATTCATGGTGAAATAGAACCAACATAAGTGAAAGGAGTTGCATGCAATCCTAGATATAGACGACATAAATCTTCCAGATTAGGGTCAAACCTAATATGGGAATTCACAAATCGTTAATGCAATCTTGGGGTTTTAACTAGAAAGAGATTTTTGATTAATCAACTTGAGGTTAGGAGTTTTTTTGAGAAAGGGTTTAACTTAATTTAGGAATGCCTACGGTCCATGAAGCATGAAAATATGTTAAGGGATGGTTAAAACTTAAGGGTTATGGTTGTATTTATTTTGGTAAAATCACAAAGACGTTCTAGAGGGATTCACATTCAAACACATTTATATCCAACATCTTCCAATCCGAGTGTATCGATATCTTTCGTGTTCTTAGTTGCCTCTTCCACTTTTATTTGCTTTTGTTTTATTTTTATTTTGCAACAAACTATTTGACGAATTTGTAGGCTAGATAATAAAAAAGACGGTAATTACTAGTAATCATAGTCCTCGTGGGAATGACACTCGATACTCGCTAGCTTTGCTATAAACGATAGGTGCACTTGCTCAGCCGTTTTTAGGAGTAGCTTCCGAGCCATCAAGTTTTTGGCGCCGTTCACGGGATTATGATATTAGGAACACCTTATTTTTATTAATCTAGTCATTTTTTTAATTTTTTTTTTTCTTGTTTGGGCGTAATGTGAAACTCGTCGCGAATCGGAAACTTTACTTGGTAATATTGTGACCAATTCGCCGACAAACCTCCACAATAAGGTGATGTAGTCCAACTATACGACTATAAAGAAAGTTACCGATCGGGAGGCAACCCGATAGTTCATTGTTTTCTATTTTTTTATTGAGTCATAAGTTGTTAGGGAGTCAAGAGTCAATAATTGGATGTATGGTGGGTGTTGGTATCACCTCTATCTTACTTGAGCAAATTTGAGCTTTCACGGTATTCGAGTTTTTGTTGCAAATTCTTATTAGGTATTCATATGCCCGTGAAGACCCAAGATTGAACAACCCAATGATCTCTCCAAATCGATTTCACTCTCGCAGTAAGGTCGTTTCTTTCCTCTTATTTTTTCTTTTCTTTTTAGTTTGTTGTTTTTGTGTGTTTTTGTTTGTATGTTCATCTCTTTCTTTCACATTGAGGACAATGTGAATCTTTAAGTTGGAGGTGGATGTGATTGCATGCTTGTTAGAATTTTTCTTTGAAATGCTTGTGTGTTTGCTATTTATTTTGAATTTTTTTTGATGGACGATATGATTTTTCAAGGAAACAAATTGAATATTTGTTAGTCAATAACTTGGCCCAATTACACATAAATTAGCTTTATAATTTGTATTTTTTAAATGCAAAGCAATTGATTGTCTTGAATAGATTGACATGGATGTAGGTTGAATTTAGTCGAGGCTTCTAACACTACGATACCTGATTTGTTAAGACAAATATGACGATTCTTAGCGCTATGAAAGTCCGAGAACTCATGATTTAGTAGTGGTTAACTAGTTGTTAAACCAAGCTTGTGAAAAATAAAAGAAAAAAAAAATGAAAAAAAAAAAATGAAGAAAAAAAATGGACCAATCGAGGTTATACTCCTCTATTTGTTGTTGCTTAATAACTAGGAGCATTCATGAGCCCCATGTTTGTCTTTTACGTAAAACGGCGACACTAATATGAGTATGGGAAACCACCCTAGGAGTGTTTGAACAAATTCAAAATATAAACCTAGTGGAAGCATGCCTCGGGAGGTCCAAAAAAAAAAAAAAAAAAAAAAAAAAAAAAAAAAAAAAAAAAAAAAAAGGAGAATGAATACTCCTTGACTTTTCATTCCAATAAAGTTCAAGAAGCTTGGTTATATGACTAGTAGGCTAACTACAATGATCTATCAATTCTTATATTTTCATGGTGTTTCTTGAATTGAAGTTGTTCATAACTATCGAGATCTGTGGAGTGATGATTTCAAGTCCGGATAATGCCTGCGATATTACGGTCTTTCTTGACAATCGATCGCTTTGCAAAATTATGTTTTTATTTAATGGCTAATTTGTGTTGAGAAGGCACTTAATTTGACTACTTATATTCAAAGTGTTGAGAAAAATATATTCATTGTGTGTTGTGATGTATGAATCCCTCATTATGGTTTTATGTTTTGCTTGAGGACAAGCAAAGTTCAAAGTTGGAGGTGGTTTGATAAGTGTATTTTTATGCATGTTTTATGTGTGTATTTGAGTAGAAATTGAGTTATTTTGTTGTTAGTTTCATTAGTTTTTGATTGTACATTGTTTATACTATGTGGGGTGCTTTTATTGGTGTAGGTTGACCATTCGGGGCTAATTTTGGTGAATTTCGGACCATGGATTCATGTCAAAACATGCCGGGAGTTTAAGGATGCAAAAACGCTCGATATTCCAAGCAAAACGTCATTTCGGGCCTTTTGGTCCAACACGGGCAGGGTGTCGGCAACACGGCCGTGTTCCTCGGAGCTAAAAATCGAATTTTTGCGTAAAACAGCCCCAAACACGGCCTGGCCGTGTCAGACAACACGGCCGTGTCATACAACACGGCCTGGCCGTGTGTTGTACAACACGCCATGTCGGCCCATTTTCGGTTTTTGTGCAAAGACGGCCTCGGCGTCCGACACTGGCGTGTCCGGACCCCTTTGCAACTTTTCCATGTGAAAATTATGGAAAACTCACCTACCAAGCCTTTTGACCACTTTTATACACCTTTAACACCCAATTTTTCGCAACATGTCCCCATATTCCTCAATCATCATGTGTATACAATGATTCAACCAACTCAACCATGAATGTGCACACAATGATTCAACTAACAAGCATGGAAATGGGGCATTTGTTAATATGGTATTTCACAAGATGGTGCTTATAAAAGCCAAGAGTTTGAGTTGGAAAATCATTCATGTAATATTCATTCATTGATATACATAGAAATCGATTTTAGGGATGAAAGTTCATATTTTGGAGAGGAGAAACACATATTGTAGTGAGGAAGAGAGTTAGAAGGCTTGGATCACCATGGAGAGGCGCTAAGGCACAAGGATTGAAGATCGCTCGGAGAAGAAGATGAACTCCACCACTTCATCATCATACTTCCAACAGGGGAGTCTTATGTTGGTTTTGGAAGTTTTAACTTCAAGTATTCATGTTGATTTGAAAGAAACTTCTTGTTTAATTGTTGTTTTCATTCTCAAATCCATCATGAGTTAAATCGCTAGTGTTTGAATGTGATGAACCCTAGAACTTATTTGTGATCATTGGTTTGAATGTTTTAATATATTTTCTTATGTTTTTATGCGAGTCACTTATGTTATGCTTGTTTATTCGAATTGGTATATGCGCAATATTGATTTGAAGTTTATTTTTCACCGGAAATCGAGATTCATGGTGAAATAGAACCAACATAAGTGAAAGGAGTTGCATGCAATCCTAGATATAGACGACATAAATCTTCCGGATTAGGGTCAAACCTAATATGGGAATTCACAAATCGTTAATGCAATCTTGGGGTTTTAACTAGAAAGAGATTTGGTTAATCAACTTGAGGTTATGAGTTTTTCGCCTTGAGAAAGGGTTTAACTTAATTTAGGAATGCCTACGGTCCATGAAGCATGAAAATATGTTAAGGGATGGTTAAAACTTAAGGGTTATGGTTGTATTTATTTTGGTAAAATCACAAAGACGTTCTAGAGGGATTCACATTCAAACACATTTATATCCAACATCTTCCAATCCGAGTGTATCTGATATCTTTCGTGTTCTTAGTTGCCTCTTCCACTTTTATTTGCTTTTGTTTTATTTTTATTTTGCAACAAACTATTTGACGAATTTGTAGGCTAGATAATAAAAAGACGGTAATTACTAGTAATCATAGTCCTCGTGGGAATGACACTCGATACTCGCTTAGCTTTGCTATAAACGATAGGTGCACTTGCCTAGGCCGTTTTTAGGAGTAGCTTCCGAGCCATCAAAATCATACGAAGGTGTGTTGCACTTCCTGAAACAATCTCCATTTTGAATCATTGTCACAAAGGACCCACTGGTGGACATTATCAAGCAAATACTACGGCACGCAAGGTCCTTGAGTCGGGCTTTTATTGGCCTACACTTTTCAAAGACGCAAAACGGTATGTTGAAACTTGTGATAGTTGTCAACGAACAGGGAATATTTCTCGAAAAAATGAAATGCCCCAAAACGGTATACTTGTTTGTGAAATTTTTGATGTTTGGGGTATTGATTTTATGGGACCTTTTCCTGCGTCGTTTGGCAATAAATATATTTTGGTAGCCGTTGACTACGTGTCTAAGTGGGTAGAGGCTCAAGCTTTGCCTAAAAATGATGCTCGAGTGGTGGTGCATTTTCTCAAAAAACTTTTTACCCGGTTTGGTACACCACGAGCCATCATTAGTGATAGAGGCACTCACTTTTGTAATAATCAATTTGACAAAGTTTTAAAGCATTATGGTGTCACACACCGAGTCGCCACCGCCTATCATCCCCAAACTAGTGGTCAAGTCGAAGTGTCCAACCGTGAATTAAAATGAATTTTGGAAAAAATGGTTGGGCACTCTCGCAAGGATTGGTCCATCAAACTCGATGATGCCCTTTGGGCTTATAGAACGGCTTTCAAAACGCCAATAGGGACTACCCCATACCGACTCGTCTATGGTAAGGCATGTCATTTGCCGGTTGAGCTTGAACATAAAGCCTTTTGGGCTATTAAAATGCTTAATTATGATTTGTCAAGTGCAGGAAATAACCGTTTATTGCAGATTAACGAACTCGAAGAATGGCGAAATTCGGCATACGAGAATTCGAAAATTTACAGAGAACGAACGAAACAATGGCATGACAAGCACATTAAGCACACGAGGGAATTCCAACCGGGTGATCAAGTGTTACTATTCAATTCCCGACTTCGTCTATTCCCGGGTAAGTTAAAATCCAGGTGGTCCGGCCCATTCACTGTTACTCAAGTGTTTCCTTACGGGACTATCGAAATTACGCACAAGGAAATGGGCACCTTTAAGGTAAACGGACACCGTCTGAAGCTTTATTTTGGGGGCACCATCGATGATAATTATAGAGATTCCCTCAAGCTTGAGGATCCCCCAAATACATCACACAATTAGAGGTGAAACAGTCCAGCTATACGACATTAAAGAAGCGCTACCCGGGAGGCAACCCGATGATTTTTGTGTGTTCTTGTTTCCAATTTGTTTGAATTTTTTTTATTTTTTTCTTCACAAATCCTTAGGGTCCATTTCTTTCAAATTATTTGAGATATATATATAAAAAAAATATTTCGCCCGACACGCCCGTGTCCGGGCTGCCAAATGGCCGTGTCAAATTTTTTTTTCAAATTTCCATTAAAAAAAATGAAAAATTGGCCCGAACACGGCCAGGCCGTGTCGTCCGAAACGGCCGTGTTCGGGCCCAAAACAAATTCACATCAAACAGCCCGGAACACGGCCAGGCCGTGTCGCCCGACACGGCCGTGTCCGGGCTGTACAAAAACATGGGGTGTTCGATTTAGGTCAGTTTTTTTCGATTTTTTTTCATTCCAAAGCCCTAAAAACCCCTTTTCTTCACCAAAATTTCCCCCAAATTCACCTCACTATTCCCTTTAAACTTAAATTCTTCCACAAAAACACCATCTTGTCTTCTTTACAAACACTTCTACCGATTGATTTTTCAAAAAAAATTGGGTACTTTGTGAGTTTTTGACATCTATCTTGGGGGTCTCCAATAAAAGGTATGGGTTTTATTTTATTTGTGTGTTCAATTTTATCTTCCTCTTTTTAATTGTGTTCTTTTAAATTTTTTTTTTAGGTAATTTTTTTTGGAGATTATTTGCATTTTTAGGGGTGTTTATGTTTAAGTGTTGGAAGCATGAATTTTTGTGATGATACTTTGGACTACATGAATTTTTCTTGATAAAATCATATGAATTCACTTGTTGGCATCCTCTTGTTCAAAAATTGATGACATAGGAGTATTATGAATTGCTAGAGGAATTGTTATTGTTATACGATAAGTCTTACTACCATGTTGGTTTGTTGGTGTTTGCTTGATAAAATCACATAATGATCATGAATTGACGACATACCTTAGTGTGGTTTTGCTTGCCATCGTGATAATTCACATTGAGCCATGGAGTATTTTTGGTTGTTGCATTTGAACATGTGTTATCTGAGTTTCGTAGACTTATTTGTGGTACTCGTTTCTCTGCTGTGGCTATTATTGGTGTATACTTGGTTGTTATTGAAGTTCATTTTTCAGGACTACCATGTCAAAACGAAGCCGAGTTACCGCTCCTTCCGGTCTGGGGGACCCTCTGGCTCCCGTCGTCCCTCCCGGGCTAATCCACCAAGTAACCGTCACGGCATTCTATTCTGGGATGACGAACAAGTAACCCGATATCAACAATTGTTGGGTAAACCATTGCACAACACCAAGTATCTGGACGCCATGACATTGGAGACCCTTGGGCTACAAGAAGATATTGATTGGATGTTTGAGCAAGTTGGGTGGGAACAATTCATGGGTGCGAAAGCACCAACTTATGAGCGCGTCACACTGGAATTCCTTAGCTCATTTAACGTCGAAATCCTCACGGGAACTCATGTTAGGGATGGCCTCATCTCTTTCCGCTTGTTCAATCAAGAATATACATTGACTCTTGCCGACTTCAACCAAATATATGGTCTTCCAATTGGTGGTGACAGACGCTTTCCTAACGACTTTAATGCCCAGCGTTTTTGGAATGAAATAGCCCCTTCATGTGAGTATGTTGCTTCCCGCGCTAAATTATCACGCGTAATAAATCCATGTTTTCGTTATATGCATCGTGTGATGGCCAGCACACTGTTCGGTAGGGGAGAAAGTGACGGGAATTTGAGGAAGGACGAACTATTATTTTTATGGGCTATGGTCTACGGCAAACACCTCGACACAGGGTCTCACTTAGCACGTCATTTTCAGAAAATCGGATGGGGCGAATGTAGTAAAATTCTTGTTGGAGGCCTAATTACACCAATTGCTCTTCACTTCGAGCATGACTTAATGGATTTACAACAAGCGCGAGGAAGCACGCGTATTGACCTCGAAGTATGTACTGCTATAAAATTAATTGAAAGAGTCAATGACCAATTTTGCTTGCTTTTTCGACATACATCCCAACGCCTACTACTTCCCGACCCGGCACGAACTACAATTCATAATCGGGACAATTGGTTGATGGGTGTACGATGCAATCCGGGGGATGATAGAATTCTCCTCACTCTACCTCCCATAGAGGATGATGCTCACGAATCCCCATCTCCTCCACGGAGTTCACCACCCCGTACTTCTTCATCTCACCCACCACCACCACCACCGCATGAACAAGTTAATCTTCAAGCTATTCTACAGGAGCAACAACACCAAAGAGACATGCTATCATATCAACAAACGATGCTCGAACGCCAGCAGAATATGCTTGACCGCCAGCAACAAATGATGGAGCAGCAATTTGGCGTCATTCGGGATATTTGAGAGGACCAACAACAACAAAATGCCCTTTTCTCTCAACTCCGCCAATGGCACCTCTCTCAAGGGCACTTCCCACCACCGTCATAAGGTCGTATTTGTCTTTGTCTTAGTTCTCGTTTCTTTTGTTCCATTTTGTATCCCATCTCATCTTCACATTGGGGACAATGTGACCCTTGAAGTTGGGGGTGGTGAGATTTGTTAGAACGCTTGGATTTGAACTATTTTCTTTAGCTTGGCGTATTTTAGCTATCTTTGTGGATATTTCGTTTTCTTTTTACGCACCTTATCAATTCCTTGCAAACAAACATGAGGTAATTTTTTTACAATTAGATAAGTTGGTTGTGGATTGGTTATGACCATTTTTATCCCGAAAAAGTCATCTTTTTGAAAACTCAAATTGCCAAAATGTTTTTAAACTGTGTGACTCTAGTAAAAGGATGAATTTGGCCAAAAGAGTTTAATGTCATGAAATTAATTTGGACTTTGCTTAAATCTAGATACTTTGTGTCATGATCACTAGAGAAACCATAATTCGGGTAAAAAAAATGAAAAAAATGAAAAATAAAAAAAATGTGCTAATACTGTTATAAAAAAGGGACAAATCGAGGTTATATTCCTCTGTTTGTTATTGCTTAGTAACTAGGAGCATTCATGAGCCCCATGTTTCTCTCTTACGTAAAACGGCGACACAAATATGAATATGGGACACCACCCTAGGAGTTTTTGAAAATACATTCAAAATTTAAACCTAGTGGAAGTTTGCCTTAAAAATGTCCTGATTTTATAATTATATTTGCTATATAAAAAAAAACGACCCGAGTTTTGGACATCTCATTTTATCATTACATTTTTGTATTTGATCTAAGCATATGAACGACAATTTTTTTTTTGTGATATGACAACTGTGATGTTTTGAACGATTCCAATTATTGAAGTCACTCTCTTTTTAACAAATTGGTTGATTTGAAAAACGGATGGATTGGCTTAATTGGGAAGGAAAAGGTTAGCAGTTCACTTCAATCATGTCGAAATTGTGAAAATAGATGTCTCTTTTTGTTTTCAACCCGTCTCTTTGTTTTAAAAATTGCTTGAGGACAAGCAAAATTTCCAAGTTGGAGGCGGTTTGATAAGTGTCATTTTGTACATATTTTGTGCTATTAATTCAATAGTTTTGAATTGATTTGTTAGAAAAATCATAGTTTCTCAAGTATTTCTGTAGCATTTCATCGCGTGATGTGTTTAACATTATAGGTGGAGCAATTTGGAGCAATTTGGAGCCAACATTAAGTGTAAAAAGGCAAGAAAATCACTCAACATGACTTGGGGGTGTCAAGTAACATGGCCATGTTCAAAAAGAAGGAAATAAATTGAATAAAAATTGGAAAAAAGGGTCCAAAATGGCCAAACCGTGTCACCAAACACGGCCATGTTGAAGGGGATCAAAAGAGGAGAAAAAACCGCACAAAACAGGCCCGAACACGGCCTGGCCGTGTCGTACAACACGGCCGTGTCAGGCTTTTTTTTCCAAATTTTTTGCAAAGAAAGACGGCACGCCGTCGCCTAACATGGCCGTGTCAGGGCCACTTTCAGGCACTTTTTCTTTGCGGAATTTGGGGAAAACTCACCAACCAATCCATTTTGGCCACTTTTGTACACTTTTAACACCCTATTTTGTTGAAACATGTCTCCATGTTCCCTCCCTCATCACTTGAATACAAGAATTCACTAACCAACAATGAAAGTGGGGGTGATTGTTTAATAAAAGATAGTACTATCAATGTATTGGTTGCCTATAAAAGCCAAGGGTCGAAGTTGGGAGAGGTATTCATTAGATACTCAGGAAATATTCATTGTATTCATTTCATTAAGTAGAATTGGGATCAAGGGGTCTTGGAGAAGAAAGCTCGGGGCAATATTGGAGAAGAAGGCTTGGAGCAACATCATCAATCAAGGAAGAAGTCCATTGAGGTTTTGAGAAAGATAAGTACACTATGTCTACAATACTTAAATCTTCTTGTGTAATTTACTCTTTTGTCAAAATCATGAGTAGCTAAAATCTTAGTGTTTGAGTGTAATGAACTCTAGAATGGATTTGTGATTAAGGTTTGTATGTTTTTAATAAAATTCTCATGTCTTGTGTGATTCACTTATATCATGCTTATCTCATTCGAGTTAATATTTCCGGTATATTAATTTGATATCTTTTTTTCATCGGGTAATCGAAAGATTTATGGTGAAAAAGAAATTGTATAAGTGAAAAGAGTTGCATGCAATCCTAGATATAAGACAACATAAATCTTCTGGATTAGGCTCAAACCTAATATGGGAATTCATAAATCGTTATAATGCAATCTTGGGGGTTTTAACTAGAAAGAGATTTCAGTTAATCAACTTGAGATTAGGAGTTTTTCGCCTTGAGAAAGGGATTAACTTAAATCGGGTATTTCTATGGTCCACATAACATGAGATTTTATTAAAAGAGGTTGGTTTTTGCTTAAGGGCTTATGGTTGAATTTTTATCTTGTTGAATCACAAAAACATTCTAGAGGGATTTACATTCAAACATATTTCTATCTCTTGATTTCTCATTCTACAATCTATTTTTATCTAATTTATTGTAAGTTGCGATTATTTTAAATTCTCTATTTTCAGTTTCCATTTTAACAAACAAAACTCTGGAAATTGCTAGATTAGATAACAAAAAGACGGTAATTATTAGTACTTACAATCCTCGTGGGAATGACACTCGGTACTCAATAATCTATACTACAAAACGATAGGTGCACTTGCCTACGGTTTTCTAGAGTAGTTTTTGAGCCATCAATAAGCATAGGAGAGACCTACACTTTGAAGTTGGGGAAAAAGTATTTTTGAAAGTAGCACCGATTAAACGGATCGTTCGATTTGGAAAGAGAGAAAAACTCCGACCGCGATTTGTGGGGCCATTTAAATCCTGGAATGAGTCGGAGATCTAGCTTATCGGTTGGCTTTACCGCCAGAATTCGCGTCAGTACATAACGTATTCCATGTGTCAATGTTGCGAAAATATGTACATGATCCGAGTCATGTTGTAAATTATACGACCTTGGAAGTCAATAAGGATTTAACTTACGAGGAAATGCCATGTGCGGTCTTGGAGAAGAAAATTCACAAGTTGAGAAACAAAGATGTATGTTTGATTAAGATACTATGGAACCAACATAGCAAAGATGAGGCTACATGGGAACGAGAAGATGAGATATGAGCCAAATGTCCGACTTTCTTAAATAGTGATACGTACTTAAATTTTGAGGACGAAATTTTTCCAAGTGGGGTAGGTTGTAACACCCACCATAGATTGACCTTATTAATTTTTTTGTGATATTATTATAATTAGCATTATAACATAATTATCATCTTAAGTTAATTTTCATCGGTTGTTTCACTAATAATACTATTTAAAATACTCATATTTCATTTATTTTTCTTATTTTATCATTGATAATGATATATTGGACCTCGGTTACAACATTTTGTTTGGATTCAATTTTTTTTTAAAGCCCAATCTCTTATTTTATTTTTAGGGTATAACCCAACATTTATGCCTTAAAGTTGAATAGGCCCAGGCCCATTTGGTTCAGTTAACTTGACAAAATCAGTTTTATCTCAATCTGCTTCATAACCACCAGCAGATTCCATTAACCCACGTTCTTTTCCATTACTCCATTTTTCTCAAGCATGACTAGCAGTTTTATTCTAACTTCCCACCACAATGAGAGGTTAAGATCAGTTTTCGTTTGCAGTTTCACGGTTAGTCTATAAAAGCAGATTCATAGGCTAGTGTATTGGGAGGAAGAAACATTTTCGGACAAAAACCAAGAAAAAGGTAAGAAATTGCTCACATTCTGGTATAATATTTTTCCTTTTATTATTCAAATTCCAAATCCCATTACCAAGACGTCCAAGTTATAATCAGCCGGGAAGAAGATTTATAGAAGCCGACGGAAATCGTAAGCAGCGTGTCGTGCTTGCTGCGACGCCGTTGATCGCCGTCGAATCCCCAAATCTCAGCCCCACTTCTATTCGCCGGTGTGCAGGGTGTGCGAGCGTGTAGCGGCAACGAGATACGAAATGAGGTGTTGAACGAACAGAAATTGGGGATGAACAGAGACGATGGAGAAGAAATGTATTTTGAAGTTCTGGGTTTGAATGTCGTCGAATAAGCCACTGACCGAAACCAAAGCTTTATCCTTTCATCTCTCAAACTAATTGCTTGATTTTTTTATCACAACTCCCAACACATTGTCCTTATCTATTATTTTAAAAACATTCAGATTCTTTTATTATCTTACATTTACATTATATATGTAAACGTGTGTATATATATATATATAAACATTAAATAGTTTACCTTTTTCAATCAACTATATATATATATATTAGTGGGTATTAGTAGATAATTGATAAAAGCATGTTAAATTTTGTAGGAGACGAGGAGTTCGAAAATTAGGACATCTACATTTTTACATACATTTTGTCGCATAATTTATGCTTTAAGGTGGGGATTTTACTTCTATGCTTCTGACTTATTGAGTGCTATGTATTTTACTTATGTTTTGATCGCATTGTATATATTATAATGTGACAGTTAGCTTACGGGTTCAAGATATTTCGTGGAGAAATCCATGTTAAACACAGACAAGATTTTGTGGAACAACCCACGTTAAACAAGTCGTGGATCAATCCACGTTAAACAAGTTACATGTTATTTTTATTTGTTAACGTAAATTAAAATACTTATTTTATATGTTAATTAAACTAGTCCCCACTCAGTTTATCACTCACCCCATGCTAAATGATTTTGCAGGATGACGAAGTTGGATTTGTGCCCGAGGCGGATGCTAAACTATTTATAAATTAGAAGTTAATGTTTTATTTTTCAAGATTAGAAAAGGACTTTGGAGTATGTCTTTCTTTGTATTATTACAATTTACATTAGAAATATTATTAATGAGTTTAGAAGTCTTTTAATTTATTTTTTTTATCATATTTAACGCTTCCGCTCATTTCGAGTTGTAAACTTTAGTCCTATACTACAAAATTTGGGTCGTTACATATATGTTGTTTCGATGTTGTTTAAATTTATTTATTTGTTGTTTCTCTTTTGTTTCTTTTGTTGTTTCGATGTTTCAAAACAACTTTTACCTATTTTTTATGCTACTTTTTGTTCATGTATTATTTTGTACATTGTTTCTATTGTTTATGTGTTGTTCTATAATATATTTAATGTTGTTCGAATAATTTTTTGTTGTTTTCATGTAGTTTTCAATGTATAGATACAATTTTTACCTACTTTTAAACTCTTTTTATTCATGTGATATTTTTAATATTTTGTACGTTGTTTTTAGGTTGTTTCCATACCGTTTTAAATGTTGTTCTTATGTTTATTTGTCGTTTCCACGTAGTTTTCGATGTTTAAATAAAATTTGTACCTATTTTTAAGCTCCTTTTACACATATAGTGTTTTCTATATTGTTTCTGGTTTGTTTCTATTGTTTCTTGGTTGTTTCCATGTTTTTTATGTTTTCATGCATTGAATTAAAAATTGAATTTTGTTTTTTTACTCAAGTTGTTTCTATATTATTTTCAAATCATTTAGTTTTAATATGTGTTGTTTTATGTGTATATTTCTTATTTTTTAATAAGATTTCAAGTATAAAATGGATTATTTAACGGGGCAAAATTTATTTTTCACTGAAATTTGATTAAAAGAACACATGTTTGAAACAACAAAGAAACAATAACGTAAAAAAGTTCGGGAATTTTGGCAGTAGCGTATTTTTGTTCAAGGAAAAGAAGAAAACGTAATTTTGTCCAAAAGTGCCAGAAAACGTAATATTTTGTTTTTTGTCTAGAAAAATTGGATAGTTGTGTCCTTATTCCATAATTATATTTGTGATCCGATAACAAGGTTTTTCCAACGGATCCAGGATTTTTGAAATGGGGGTACGATAAATTTTAAAAAAAATGTGCATATAAATATTGTATAATATTTAAAGTCATAGAACAAAACGTTGTTTAAAATTTTGTAAAAGTTGATCATGTAACCGTACATGAAAAATTAATACACATATATAAAAGAAATAATTAGAATAATTAAGAAAATAAGAGACAACAAAACACAATTTTGGTAACATTATTGATATTATTAGATTTATTTTTGATATTTTTAGTTTTGTAGGTTTTGACTTTTGTCATGGTTTATTTATTCAAGCTGTTAAATCAATCTTTTAATTTTTGAAATTTTATTGTGGGAATTTGTATTATTTTATTTAGATTTTCTAATTCTTTTTTGTAAAAATAGGAATACAAATTTATTGTTATTGGTTTTTACTAAAAACATATTGTTGGATTTTTTTAGTTTGGGGGTACAATTTACATAAACTTATCGACTTTGACCAAAACATCTTCAACAATGCCTCTAGGATATTTAATGGACCTGTCAGCTAATTGCAAGCTCATCCTAGTTGGTTTTGGCTCCCCTAGACCCATTTGCTTGAATAAATCATAAGGCATCAAATTAATGCTAGCCCCTAGATCGGCTAATGCCCGATCAACAGTCAAATTACCGACATGACAAGGAATAGTGAAACTCCCTGGGTCTTTGATTTTCTGAGGTAACTTATTTTGCAAAATTGCCGAGCATTCTTCATTCAATTGCACCATATATATTTCTTCAAGCTTCTTCTTATTTGAAAGGAGATCTTTGAGGAACTTGGCATATTTTGGCATCTGTGAAAGGGCTTCAACAAAAGGGATATTGATTTGTAATTGTTTAAACAAATCCAAAAACTTACCAAATTGGTCGTCATGTTTGTCTTTACGCAATCGGCTTGGATACGGGATGGGTGGTTGGAATTCTGGTATCATTTTCTTCGTTTCCTTGAGTACCTGTTCATCTTTCTGTTGTATGGGGGTTGGCTCATCCTCCGGCACCCGTACCTCATCTAGTTTTGTTCTACTCCTTAGAGTGATTGCTTTTACCTGTTCTCTTGGATTCGGTTCGGTATTGCTAGGTAGGCTCCCTTGCGGCCTTTCGGAGACCATTTTGGCAATTTGGCCAATTTGATTTTCCAAGTTGCGAATGGATGCTTCTTGGTTCCTTAAGGATGTTTCGGTGGCCGTGAAACGGGTTTCCGTAGTTTGGACGAATTTAGACAATAAGTCCTCTAAACTTGGTTTTCGTGGTCGTCGAAACCAGGAGGTGCGACATTTAATTGGGGAGCGCGTTCGGATTAGGCTTCTATTGGCCTTGATTGCCCCAACTAAAGTTCGGGTGCTGACGCCAACCTAGATTATAGGTGTTACTGAAAGGATTATTTTGAAAGGGTCGAGATTGATTACCTAGATAATCCACTTGTTAATGCGGTGGTATCGCGTGAGGGCAATCTTGGTGGTTATGTGATCCTCCACAAGTTTCGCATGAGAAGGCTTGTTGCGGTGGTTTTGGAGCTGCCAACCCATCAATTTTCTGAGTCAGAACTTCGACCTGTGCGGCTAGTGTAACTACCGCGTCCGCATTGTATACACCCACTGTCCTGTTGGTTTTTCCTCGTACGGATTGCCATTGATAGCCATTCATGGCCATTCCTTCTATGAGATCTTGAGCGGCTTCGAGTGTTTTATTGTTCAACGTTCCCCCGGCCGCCGTATCGATCATTTGCCTCGTCGATGAGAGTAGCCCATTGTAAAATGTTTGGACTTGCATCCAAATGGGAAGGCCATGATGTGGGCATTTTCGCAGTAATTCTTTGAATCTCTCCCAAGTATCGTACAAGGTGTCATCGTCCTCTTGAGTGAATGAAGAGATCTCATTCCTCAAACGTGCGATTTTGGCAGGTGGAAAATACTTCAAAAGGAACTTTTCCGCCATAATACTCCATGTTGTGATTGTTCCTTCAGAGTGTTTAACCATTGTTTAGCCCGCCCCCAAGAGTAAATGGGAACAAGCATAAACGGATGGCATCATCGGAGACTCCATTTATTTTGAAGGTATCGCAAATTTCGAGGAAATTCGCGATATGATTGTTTGGATCTTCGTCTGGTAGGCCGTCGAATTGAACAAATTGTTGCACCATTTGAATGACATTCGATTTGATTTCAAATTATTGGTCGCAATGCGGGCCTTACGATCATCGACGATGTACCGCCCATAGACGGCCAGCGTAGTCATACATGGTTCTTTGTTGTTCATCCGCCATATCGGGATCCTTGCTTTCGTTAATATCCTCCTCGTGGTCGTACTAATACTTTTCTCGTGTTGCTTTACCGGCGGTTTCGCTTCCAAATTCGATTTGAGCAGTAGGCATGCATTGCGGTAAATAAGGAGGATAAGTATAATCTAAGACTTACAAAGATAGATACCTAGACGGATAAATAAATAAAAAAAATGATTAAATTAACAAAAATAAGGTGTTCTTAATATTACAATCCCCGGCAACGGCGCCAAAAACTTGATGGCTCAAAAGCTACTCTAGAAAACCGTAGACAAGTGCACCTATCGTTTTGTAGTATAGATTATTGAGTACCGAGTGTCATTCCCACGAGGATTGTAAGTACAAATAATTACCGTCTTTTTGTTATCTAATCTTGCAATTTTCAGAGTTTTGTTTGTTAAAATGGAAACTGAAAATAGAGAATTTAAAATAATCGCAACTTACAATAAATTAGATAAAAATAGATTGTAGAATGAGAAATCAAGAGATAGAAATATGTTTGAATGTAAATCCCTGTAGAATGTTTTTGTGATTCAACAAGATAAAAATTCAACCATTAGCCCTTAAGCAAAACCAACCTCTTTTAATAAAATCTCATGTTATGTGGACCGTAGAAATTCCCGATTTAAGTTAATCCCTTTCTCAAGGCGAAAAACTCCTAATCTCAAGTTGATTAACTAAAATCTCTTTCTAGTTAAAACCCCCAAGATTGCATTATAACAATTTATGAATTCCCATATTAGGTTTGACCCTAATCCAGAAGATTTATGTCGTCCTATATCTAGGATTGCATGCCACTCTTTTCACTTATACAATTTCTTTTTCACCATAAATCTTTCGATTACCCGATGAAGAAAAGATATCAAATTAATATACCGGAAATATTAACTCGAATGAGATAAGTATGATATAAGTGAATCACACAAGACATGAGAATTTTATTAAAAACATACAAACCTTAATCACAAATCCATTCTAGAGTTCATTACACTCAAACACTAATATTTTAGCTACTCATGATTTTGACAAAAGAGTAAATTACACAAGAAGATTTAAGTATTGTAGACATGGTGTACTTATCTTTCTCAAAACCTCGATGGATTTCTTCCTTGATTGATGATGTTGCTCCAAGCCTTCTTCTTCAATATTGCCCCGAGCTTTCTTCTCCAAGACCCCTTGATCCCAATTCTACTTAATGAAATGAATACAATGAATATTTCCTGAGTATCTAATGAATGCCTCTCCCAACTTCAACCCTTGGCTTTTATAGGCAACCAATACATTGATAGTACTCTCTTTTATTAAACAATCACCCCCACTTTCATTGTTGGTTGGTGAATTCTTGTATTCAAGTGATGAGGGAGGGAACATGGAGACATGTTTCAGCAAAATAGGGTGTTAAAAGTGTTCAAAAGTGGCCAAAATGGATTGGTTGGTGAGTTTTACCCAAATTCCGCAAAGAAAAAGTGCCTGAAAGTGGCCATGACACGGCCATGTTGGGCAGCACGGCCAGGCCATGCTGCACTGAAAATGCTGGAAAAAAAAGCCTGACACGGTCGTGTTGTCCAACACGGCCAGGCCGTGTTCGGGCCTGTTTTGTGCGGTTTTTCCTCCTCTTTTGATCCCCTTCAACATGGCCGTATTTGGTAACACGGTTTGACCGTTTTGGACCCTTTTTCCAATTTTTATTCAATTTATTTCCTTCTTTTTGAACATGGCCATGTTACTTGACACCCCCAAGTCATGTTGAGTGATTTTCTTGCCTTTTTACACTTAATGTTGGCTTCAAATTGCTCCAAATTCCTCCACCTATAATGTTAAACACATCACGCGATGAAATGCTACAGAAATACTTGAGAAACTATGATTTTTCTAACAAATCAATTCAAAACTATTGAATTAATAGCATAAAATATGTACAAAATGACACTTATCACTTATCAGCATACGACTTCTGTCGATCCTGGGCAATTTTAATCCTCTCTCGGATTTTCTTGATCTTTTCCACTGTCTCCTCTACTAATTCTGGTCCTAATACTTTTCTCTCGCCGACCTCATCCCAATATAGCGGAGATCTACATTTTCTCCCATGCAATGCCTCATATGGGGTCATTCCAATAGTAGCTTGGTAACTGTTATTATAAGCGAACTCCACCAACGGTAATATTGTCTCCCAATTGTTTCCTACATCCAGTATGCACGCCCTCAACATATCCTCGAGAATTTGAATTATTCGTTCTGATTGACCGTCTGTTTGCGGATGATATGCAGTGCTAAACTTTAATCTCGTTCCCATTGCATCTTGTAAATTTTTCCAAAACTTAGATGTAAACCGAGTGTCTCTGTTCGACACTATTGTCACATGAACTCCATGCAATCTTACGATCTCTTTGATGTATATTTGTGCATACTGATCCATTCTGAATGTCATTTTTATCGGCAAAAAGTGTGCAGACTTTGTCACTCTATCAACAATTACCCAAATTACAGTATTTCCCTTGGTTGTTGCAGGTAAGCTAACTACAAAGTCCATTGTTATGTGTTCCCATTTCCATTCTGGGATTTCAAGTGGCTTAAGCAATCCCGAAGGTCGTTGATGTTCAGCTTTGACTTGTTGACAGGTCAAGCAACTCTCCACAAATTTCCCTATGTCATTCTTCATTCCCCTCCACCAAAACATCATCTTAAGGTCTTGGTACATTTTTGTACCACCTGGGTGTGCAGTGTACGGCGTGCTGTGAGCTTCAACTAAAATTTCTCTTTTTAGACTCTCATTGTTAGGTACGTAAATTCTCCCTTCATACAACCATACCCCATTGGTTGTTATAATGAATCCCTTATCTTTTCTTGCATGTTTGTACTACTCAAAAGCACATCCCGAGTCTGTGCTACTTTTATCCTTTCTCTTAAGGTTGGTTGTACTACTAAAGTCGTTAAAATTGCCTTCGTACTTTTTGGCGGTTTAACCACCTCAATACTCATCTTTGAGAAATCTCGAATCATTTGTTCCAGAGTAGTCAGTGTACATGCTAATTCTCCTCTTGTCTTACGACTTAAGGCATCTGCAACCACGTAAGCCTTTCCTGGATGATATTGAACAGTGCAATCATAGTCCTTCACTAATTCAATCCATCTTCTTTGACTCATGTTTAACTCCTTCTGAGTAAACAAATATTTTAGGCTTTTGTGATCTGTGAAAATCTCACACTTCCCTCCATATAAATGATGTCGCCAAATCTTAAGTGCATGAACTACTGCCGCTAATACCAAATCATGTGTGGGGTAGTTTAGCTCATGTGCCTTTAACTGCCTTGAAGCATATGCAATTACTTTGCCATGTTGCATCAAAACACAACCCAGACCTTGTTTTGATGCATCACTGTAAACAACAAATTCCTTTGTAGGATTCGGAATTGTCAATACTGGTGCTGACGTCAATCTCTTCTTTAACTCTTGGAAGCTTGCTTCACATTTTTCATTCCACAAGAATTTCTCTCCTTTTCTTGTCAATCTTGTCATGGGTGCTGCTATCTTAGAAAATCCTTCAATAAATCTCCGGTAATAGCCAGCTAAACCTAAGAAACTGCGAACTTCATTCGCATTTCTTGGTGAATTCCACTCGATCACCGTCTCAATCTTTGCGGGATCAACTTCAATTCCTTGAACCGTTACTACATGCCCAAGAAATACAACTCGATTTATCCAGAATTCACATTTCTTAAACTTCGCATATAACTTCTCTTTTCGAAGGATCTCCAGTACAATTCTCAAGTGTTCCTCATGTTGCTTCTCGTCTCGTGAGTATACCAAAATATCATCGATAAAAACGATAACAAATTGATCTAGATATGGATGGAATATCCTATTCATTAAATCCATAAATACTGTTGGAGCGTTGCTTAATCCAAATGGCATCACCACAAACTCGTAATGCCCATATCTCGATCTGAATGTTGTCTTTGAAATATCCTCATCTTTTATCTTCAACTGGTGATATATCTCAAATCAATCTTTGAAAAGATACCCGCTCCTGTAAATTGGTCGAATAAATCTTCAATTCGCGGCAACAAATACTTATTCTTTATTGTGAGTTGATTCAGTTCTCGATAATGAATGCACATCCTCAGAGTACCATCTTTCTTTTTAACAAATAGGATTGGTGCTCCCCATGAAGACACGCTAGGGCGAATAAATTTCAAGTCTAATAGCTCTTGTAGTTGAACTTTCAGCTCTTGTAGTTCTTTAGGCGCCATCCAATAAGGAGCCTTTGATACTGGTGCTGCCCCTGGTATCAAGTCAATTGTGAACTCCACTTGTCTGTCTGGTGGTACTCTAGGTAAATCTTCTGGAAATACATCCACAAACTCATTCACAATTGGTACGTCTTCAATCGACAGTTCGATGGCTTGATTACCAACCATATTGACCAAGTATCCTTGACAGTTGCCTTTCTTAAGGATTTTCAATGCCTTCATTGCTGACACGACTCGCGGTACCTTACCAGGCTTTACTCTGTAGAGAATTGTCACTTTATCCTCAGACAGTTTCAAAGTTATCTCTCTCTCCTGACATCTAATATTCGCTTGATGCCACGTCAACCAATCCATGCCTAGGATTATGTCAAAATCCTTCATGTCAATCACATACAGTTCGGCTCCTAGGTTATGTCCATTCACATCTATACATGCACTTCTAATCATTGAGTTAGTATAAATTATCTCTCCTGAAGGTACACTAATCTCAAGTGGTTCTTTTACTCTAACATCTCTATTTCCAGTTAGAGCATGAAATTTCTTAGACATGAATGAATGTGTAGCTCATGTGCCAAAAAGCACTAATGCAGGTATATTAAACATTGATAACATATCTGTCATGGTACATGGGTTCTCCTCAGCCTCATTCTGGCTCATTGCAAATACCCGAGCCTTCCCTCCTGAGGTCTGACCTTTATTCCCACGCTCAAAGTTGTTAAGGGGGCACTCATAGACTCTATGCCGTGGCTTCTTGCATCGAAAACATCTTCCTTGCCCAGCTAGACATTCTCCCCTGTGATTCTTCCCACAGTTATCACACATGGGCTTGTTAGATCGATTGTCGTTTGGCCCTTACTTACGCCCGATTTTTCCGTGTTTTCCGCTTCGATTTATGTTCGATTGCCACCCTTATTTTGACTTGGTCCTTGCCATTTTCTCTTTCCCAATATTTCAGCCTCTTTAGTTTCCATGTCGTGACTTGCAGCTATCTCTTGAGCCCGTTTCACTGTCTCAGCATATGATAAGTCTCCATGACTAGTAAGAATATGACGGATCCTTGGGGGTCGTAAACGTGCGAAACCTCCGAGCTTTCTTAGAATCAATCCACCAAATGTGTGGCGAAGAAACTCGTGTCGTTGAATTTCCTCTCATACTGCTGACGCAGCCCTTCTTCTTGTTTTGATTCGTAACTCGTGCTCTTTTTGTTCTCGATAAAACTGGGGGTAGTATTGTCCCTTGACGATATCTTTAAAAGTATTCCAAGATAAAGTATCCCTTTCTTCAATAGGTCTCGTCCTCCAATAACCTTCCCACCACCGTGCGTCAAGGCCTTCTTGACAAGTTGATATTCTCGCGCAAATAACCCTTTGTGCATCGGTGCAACCAATGAGTCGAAAGGTTCTCTCTAAAGTTCGGAACCATCCTTCCATGTAGGAGGGATCTTCACGACCTGTGAACCTCGGTGGCGAGTATCGACGGAACTGTTCGACCATCTGGGACTGGTTATTAGTGTACATCATTCCGTGGTTCAAATGATGTGTGACATTTCTGGCACCACCAGCAGCCATCGTACGAGGTCCGGTCGGGACTTGATTCCTATCTACAAATTCTCTTCTAGGTGGCATTCTCCTATTTTCAGAAAATTAAAGTCGTTATTACGAAGTCATAAATATGAAGAGAAATACATACCATATAACGCTCAATCGATAATTATTAATAAATAAATGAACTCAAGCACTAGATAGAGAATTTCCACTATTATATATATGGAGTCCTTCTAGAGGATACATAAAAGAAATCAACCAGAATAAAACAAACTAAACATACGAATAAGTACTATACACTAATGAACTTCTACATCCACTGTCGATAACCCCATCAAGTATCAGTATTTCCCCCAACTGATTCTGGCTCGTCAATAGGATCCTCAACTGGGTCCTCCTCCTCGTCATCTGATTCTATCTGCTCCGTGAGCCACATCTGATAGAGTGCAGATGAATAATCCGCATATCTTATCACAGGGATCTCAGTAGCTGTAGTGATAATCATCATTTCATGAATTAATGTTCTTGCTCGACCGCGCCATTCAAAAGACATGGTTTCCATTAGCTTCACAACAACAAAATAATCGGTCACTCCATCTTGTTTAACTCTGCCAAACATCCTTGCCATAGTTGTGATATGGTCACCAACATCATGATGATCAACTCTTTGATAGTCACGGAAATCTCTCACTCTATGACGAGTTTGGGCGAGAGGACATGGTACGGACTTCCTAGCAGTCTTACGCATGCGGTCCATCTACTATCATTAATGGTTCTAAGTATGTGAATATATTTATCTATGATTCAAACTATCAAATATAAAGAACACATGCATCATCGCGTATAAAATATACATAACTGCCTTTCAAAATATCTATGTAAAATTTAACTGTTGGAGCTGGCCTTGTGCTGAGGGGTGGATGCCTATTTATTATTTATTATAAATGAGAAATTTTTTTTTTTGAAAACAAAAGTCTACAGAATCATAAGCCTTGCTCTGATACCACTATGTAACGACCCAAATTTTGTAGTATAGGACTAAAGTTTACAACTCGAAATGAGCGGAAGCGTTAAATATGATAAAAAAAAATAAATTAAAAGACTTCTAAACTCATTAATAATATTTCTAATGTAAATTGTAATAATACAAAGAAAGACATACTCCAAAGTCCTTTTCTAATCTTGAAAAATAAAACATTAACTTCTAATTTATAAATAGTTTAGCATCTGCCTCCGGCACAAATCCAACTCCGTCATCCTGTAAAATCATTTAGCATGGGGTGAGTGATAAACTCAGTGGGGACTAGTTTAATTAACATATAAAATAAGTATTTTAATTTACGTTAACAAATAAAAATAACATGTAACTTGTTTAACGTGGATTGATCTACGACTTGTTTAACGTGGGTTGTTCCACAAAATCTTGTCTGTGTTTAACGTGGATTTCTCCACAAAATATCTTGAACCCGTAGGCTAACTGTCACATTATAATATATACAATGCGATCAAAACATAAGTAAAATACATAGCACTCAACAAGTCAGAAGCATAGAAGTAAAATCCCCACCTTAAAGCATAAATTATGCGCCAAAATATATGTAAAAATGTAGATGTCCTAATTTTCGTGCTCCTCGTCTCCTACAAAATTTAACATGCTTTTATCAATTATCTACTAATACCCAATAATATATATATATATATAGTTGATTGAAAAAGGTAAACTATTTAATGTTTATATATGATATATATATATATATATATATATATATACGTTTACATATATAATGTAAATGTAAGATAATAAAAGAATCTGAATGTTTTTAAAATAAAAGATAAGGACAATGTGTTGGGAGTTGTGATAAAAAAATCAAGCAATTAGTTTGAGAGATGAAAGGATAAAGCTTTGGTTTCGGTCAGTGGCTTATTCGACGACATTCAAACCCAGAACTTCAAAATACATTTCTTCTCCATCGTCTCTGTTCGTCCCCAATTTCTGTTCGTTCAACACCTCAGTTCGTATCTCGTCGCCGCTACACGCTCGCACACCCTGCACACCGGCGAATAGAAGTGGGGCTGAGATTTGGGGATTCGACGGCGATCAACGGCGTCGCAGCAAGCACGACACGCTGCTTACGATTTCCGTTGGCTGCTATAAATCTTCTTCCCGGCTGATTATAACTTGGACGTCTTGGTAATGGGATTTGGAATTTGAATAATAAGAGGAAAATATTATACCAGAATGTGATCAATTTCTTACCTTTTTCTTGGTTTTTGTCCGAAAATGTTTCTTCCTCCCAATACACTAGCCTATGAATCTGCTTTTATAGACTAACCATGAAACTGCAAACGAAAACTGATCTTAACCTCTCATTGTGGTGGGAAGTTAGAATAAAACTGCTAGTCATGCTTGAGAAAATGGAGTAATGGAAAAGAACGTGGGTTAATGGAATCTGCTGGTGGTTCTGAAGGAGATTGAGATAAAACTGATTTTGTCAAGTTAACTGAACCAAATGGGCATGGGCCTATTCAACTTTAAGGCATAAATGTTGGGTTATACCCTAAAAATAAAATAAGAGATTGGGCTTTAAAAAAAAATTGAATCCAAACAAAATGTTGTAACCGAGGTCCAATATATCATTATCAATGATAAAATAAGAAAAATAAATGAAATATGAGTATTTTAAATAGTATTAATAGTGAAACAACCGATGAAAATTAACTTAAGATGATAATTATGTTATAATGCTAATTATAATAATATCATAAAGAAATTAATAAGGTCAATCTATGGTGGGTGTTACAATATATAACATATAAAATAATAAATGGACAAGAAAAATCGAAAAACAAAATGTAAAAATAATCAAAAAATAAGTTGGAGCGTAAAAAAGGAAAAAAAATAGGTATAAAAATGATAAGAGCATATTTGGTGGTATTTTTTCAAAAAAAAAGGGTATATGGTGGAATTTCCCCTATAATTATTTGGCTGCGGGCCCACTTTATTTTACGAGGCCCATGCGAGCCATCAACAAGGTATCAGAAGATCACTTTTTGTTATTTTTAAGCATTCACAATTCATTGTTCTTTGCTCTGGATTTCCTCTCGTACACATTCTGACTTGAGCGTCGGATGAGCTTTTCTGGGATCCATCTAATGTTTGTTGATGTCGCATGCAAGTTCTCGTTCGAAAAACTAGTAGCTCCAGAGAAGAAGTTGGGTAATTTATAAGAAACCTTAATTTGAGAAAGTTGCATACTTAATCCCATAAGATTTGACATTCAAATGTTGCAATTTTAGTCTCACGTTTGCAAAATGGTATCATAGGAATAAATTTGTTTTTTCAAAAATAGTACCACTGTTAAATTTTTAATGGAGGCAACAACCAGCTCCATTAATGTACAAAAATGGAGGAGAGAAAGTCACATATTTAGTCCCTCAAAATTTTTTCAATTGCGAATTTAGTCCTACGTTTGAAAAACAGTCCCGCATGAACCAAATTTTTGCAAAAGTAGTCCCATTGTTACATTTTTATTGAATATAATTGTATGCACCGATATCCATTTGTTTTGGAAGAAAAAATACGTCAGGTTCCTCAATTGAAGAAATAAAAAAAATGAATATGTCATGTATAACTTTTATTTTCCGCAATTAGTTAAATATGTGACTTGAAAAGATTGGGCATTTGATACGTACGAGTACATTATAAATATTCATTAAAAGTCATGATGAAAAAATAAAAGAAAAATACAAAAATAATTAATACACGACTTGTGGACATACATTTGAACTACATATATAAAATAATTGCTATTTTTTTTAACATTATTAATATGAATTGTATTTATACTTATGCTTAGATTATATAAAAATTAATTTAGTTACTTATATTAATTAAAATATAATTATAACATGAACTAAAAATAAGTAGTGTAGTTTTATGTGAACTGTATTAATACTTGTCTTTCGATTCTATAAAACTTTATATATATATAGTATTTTTATTATATTAACTTATTATTTAACATAAATTAAAATAATTATCTAATGTGTAATTAGTATATTTGTATATTATTAATATTCTTAAGATATTATCTATATACAATTTGTTATAGAATGAACTATTTTAAGAGCACAAAAGAACTAGAACTATCAAAGCATAAATAATAAGAAGAGAATAATTTAGAGAGAAAGTAATCTTTTATTTCTCTTAATCTTGTGTGTATCTTACAAACAAAACCCGTAGCCTATTTATAGGCATAACTCCACATAATACTACAAATAGCTTAGACAATAAAATAAATTATTTGTTAGAGTGGAGTGGTTAGACATCCACTAAATATTATGACATATTGCCTGACATATTGTAACACTCCCCCGTGGATGTCTCACCGTTGGATGAGTATGTCTCGCTAAAAACCTCAAGCCGGAAAAATTCTATTGGGAAAAAATCGGACATAAGGGAAAAAGAGTATATTCTCAAATTCAAACCTTGTGCATCAGTTGCCTCGTTAAAAACATTAAGCTGGAAAAATCCAATGGAATAAAAAAACCAGACAAAAGGGAAAAAGAGTATAGCGCACAATATATTCGCTCCCCCTAAAATGTAGGATATTAGATGTATAACTTGATCTATTAATCTTGCTTCATATTGAATCTTCTCATTCTGATGTCGTAAACCAATTTCTCAAATGTAGACATAAGCAAAGATTTTGTAAGTAAATCAGCAAGATTGTGACAGGACCGAATTTGTGGCACATCTACTTCTCCATTTTTCTTGAGTTCATGTGTATGGAAAAACTTTGATGAAATATGCTTGGTTCTATCACAATTTATATAACCCCCTTTTACTTGAGTATACATGCTACATTATCCTCATAAATAAAAGTAGCGGTATCTGTAAGAGGCTTCAATTGACAACTATTTCGAATATGAGATATGAGAGATCTTAGCCAAACACATTCTTTGCCAGCTTCATGAAGCGCAATTATCTCAGAGTGATTAGAAGAAGTAGCCACTAATGTTTGTTTGGTAGATCGCCATGATATAGATGTACCATTATAAAAAATACATTACCAGATTGAGATCGAGCTTTGTGCGGATCAGATCTATATCCCGCATCATCATAACCAACTAATCCAGATTTAATGGATTCTTTGGAGTAGAATAACCCCAAATCTATAGTACCATTGAGGTATCAAAAAATGTGTTTAATACCATTCCAGTGTCTCTGAGTTGGCTCAGAGTTGTATCGCGCAAGTAGATTGACAGCAAAAGCGATATCTAGTTTGGTGCATTGTGCTAAATACATTAATGCTCCAATCGCATTGAGATAAGGTACTTCAGAACCTAAAATCTCTTCATCAGACTCCTTTGGTTGAAATAGATCTTTATTGGGATCTAAGCTTCGTACGACCATAGGGGTACTCAAGGAATGAGTATTGTCCATATTAAATCGTTTGAGCAATCTTTTGGTATAAGTAGATTGGTGGACAATCATTCCATTATCTTTATGATCTAGTTCAAGACCAAGGCAGAGTTTGTTCATTCCAGGAGATATTTTGAACTGCTTTTGTTTATCATTTTGCAACATATCTTTATCCATTCCCATTGATGGAAATATTGTTTCATCAAAATGGCAATCCGCAAATCAAGCGGTAAATAAATCTCATTTCATTGGTTCCCAATATCGAATAATTGACGGAGAATCAAACCCGATGTATATACCAAGTCTATGTTGTGGAACCATTTTTGTTCTCCTAGGAGGTGGAATCGGTACTTGGACAGCACACCCAAAGTACGTAGGTGCGAAATATTTGGCTCAAATCCGAGAGTTAATTGCATTAGGGATTGCATATGATAAGCAGGGGGCGTAATCTGATCAATGCTGATGCATTCAATACTGCATGACCCCATGCTTCACTAGTGAGCTTTGATCTCATTAATAATGTGCGAGCAATTACCTGAACTCGTTTAATCACGGATTTTGCTAACCCATTCTGAGTATGAACATGTGCTACTGGGTGCGCAACATTAATTTTCAGTGTTGCGCAATATTCATCAAAACTTTTTAATGTAAATTCTCCGATATTATCCATTCTTATATTTATTATTATGGAAATGTGCTCGGAGTTTAATAATTTGCGTTAGTAATCGAGCAAATGCAACATTTCTAGTAGATAATAGACATACATGAGACCATCTACAGGATGCATCTATTAAGACCATGAAATATCTAGATGGTCTACTTGCTGGATGTATTGGTCCACAAATATCACCATGAATACGTTGTAAAAATGATGGTGATTCATAACCAACCTTTTCCATTGAAGGTCTAGTAATGAATTTCCCTTGTGAACACGATTCACAAAAATAATATTTCGATATCAACATTTTTGTACCTTTCAATGGATCTCTATTAGTATATTCAACAATCCTACGCATTATAGTAGTTCCCGGGTGTCCTAGGCGATAATGCCATAACCCAAATATATCAGGATTCACCAGCTTCCAAGGCATGGTGGCGTAGGATTCAAAAGTTTTAATCGGGACACAATACAATCCATAAATTATCGCTTCAAATTTCTCATGGACATTCTTCTTGCCCATTTTATAGGATGTGATACATAGACACTCTTTATCATAGTCATTTAGTTTCTACAAATGTGATAAGTGCATTTTTATTCACATTTCCATAACCCTTTTTTTCGACATTTTCTTTAACGTTTTAGTTTATTAATCAACAAATTCAAAAACAATCACCTTGGCTTGTTTTAAATAATGAAGGTAAAGACTTGAAGCAAACTCGTATGGATTTTGTATGAAAATACGAACAAAAATGAAGTCTAACATTGATCGAAAAGAAGGCAAGAAGACTCAATTTCGTGCAAAACACACCCCTAGTGTGTTGGAAAACATGGCCATGCTTCAAAGAGAAGAAAAACAAGAAAAGCAGAAAACACACCCGGGCCGTGCTTTGAAAGCACGGCCGTGTTCGGCACTTCGTCAATGAAAACACGGCCTGGCCGTGTTTAAAAGCACACCCTGCCAAGAATCTCCAAAAGTCAAAGAAAACACGGCCGTGCTTTTTCTCTAGCTCCAACTTTTCTTTTAGCGGAAATTATGGAAGCTTTCCTTTTTTTGCTTTTTGACAACTTTTGTGCAATTTTTATATCTCATTTTGTTGCACCAAGCTCTATTATTCCCTCAAATATCATATGAAAGCAAGGATTCAACAACCCAACTATGGTAGTGGAGCAATTATTTGCAAGAAATGACATTTTTAATGTGTTCTTTCAAAAAAACAATGTCTATAAAAGCCAAGAGTTTGGGATGGAGGATTCACTCATTCACTCTAAGTTTCAAAGCAAAATACATTGAGAGGATAAAAGCGAGGTAGAGTTGGAAGTTGAAGAGCGAGGAAAAGGCTTGGAGCTCAACATCATTGCAATCAACCAAGGATGAAGTCTTGTATTGGTCTTGAATAAGAGCTAAGCACACCATGTTCATTTTATTCAAATCTTCTTGTGTAGTATACTCTTTTATCAAAGCCATGTGTAGCTAAATTTCTAGTGTTTGAATGTAATGAACTCTAGAATGGAATTGTGATTAAGGTTTGTATGCTTTTAATAAAATCTCATATCTTTTATGATTCACTTATATTATGCCTATTTTAATTCGAGTTAATATTTCTGGTATATTGATTTGATATCTATTCCTCACGGGTAATCGAGAGATTTATGGTGAGAAAGAACATATATAAGTGAAAAGAGTTGCATGCAATCCTAGATATAGGACGACATAAATCTTCTGGATTAGGGTCAAACCTAATATGGGAATTCACAAATCGTTTTAATGCAATTTTTGGTTTTTTAACCAGAAAGAGATTTCAGTTAATCAACTTGAGATTATGATTTTTTTCACCTTGAGAAAGGGTTTACCTTAAATTGAGAATTTCTATGGTCCATGAAACATGAGATTTTATTAAAAGAGGATGATTTTTGCTTAAGGGATTTTTGGTTGTATTTTTATCTTGTTGAATCACAAAAACAGTCTAGAGGGATTTACATTCAAACACATTTCTAGCTCTTGTTTTTCTTATTCTACAATTTACTTTTATTTGATCTATTGTAAGATGTGATTATTTCAAATTCTTTATTTTTCATTTTTACCCGACAAAAAACTCTAAAAATTTCTAGATTAGATAACAAAAGGACGGTAATTAGTAGTCCTTACAATCATCGTGAGAATGACACTCGGTACTCAACAATCTATTCATAAAACCATAGGCGCACTTGCCTAAGGTTTTAAAGGTAACTTTTGAGCCATCAAGTTTTTGGCACCGTTGCCGGGGATTGTAATATTAAGAACGCTTTATTTTTGTTAATCTAATCATTTTTTTTATTGTTTTTATTTTACCATTGTCTTTGTTCTTATCTATCTTTGTAAGTCTTGAATTACACTTATCCTCTTTATTTACCGCAGTGTATGCCTACTCGTCGTTCAGGCAGGAGCGCGAGACCGCCGGTAGCAACACAGAGAAAAGCACAAATACACGAGAAGGATATAGACGAAAGCAAGGATTTTGTCATGGCGGATGAACCACAATGAACCATGTACGACTACGCCAAGACATCTATGGAAGACACGTCGTCAAGTATCGTAAGGCCCGTTGTTGCCGCCAATAATTTTGAGATCAAACCAAATGTTATTCAAATGGTGCAACAGTTTTTTCAATTCGACGGCCTACCAGACGAAGATCCCAATAATCACAATGCAAATTTCCTTGAAATTTGTGATACCTTCAAAATCAACGGGTCTCTGACGATGCCATCCGCTTACGCCTATTCCCATTTACTCTTCGGGGACGAGCTAAACAGTGGCTAAATACTTTACCAAAAGGAACAATTACAACATGGAACGTTATGACTGAAAAGTTCCTTTTGAAGTATTTTCCACCGGCAAAAACCGTACGACTGAGGAATGAAATCTCTTCATTCACTCAAGAAGATGATGAGACCTTGTACGACACCTGGGAAAAATTCAAAGAATTGTTGCAAAAATTCCCATATCATGGCCTTCCTATTTAGATGCAAGTCCAAATATTTTACAATGGGCTACTTCTCACAACGAGACAAATGATTGATGCAATGACTGGAGGAACTGTGAACAACAAAACACTAGAAGCCCGCCAAGATCTAATAGAAGGAATGGCCATGAACGGCTACCAATGGCAATCCATACGAGGTAAGACTAACAGGTCGGTGGGTGTATATAGTGCAAATGCGGTAGTTACGCTAGCCGTCCAAGTCGAAGCTTTAACTCAAAAGATCGACGAGTTGGCGGCTCCGAAACCACCACAACAAGTCTTATCATGCGAAACTTGTGGGGAATCACACAATCACCAAGAGTGCCCCCATGCAATACCACCGCATGAGCACGTGGATTATCTAGGTAACCAATTGCGACATTCTCAACATAATTCTTTCAGTAACACTTATAATCCAGGTTGGCATCAACACCCGAACTTCAGTTGGAGCAATCAAGGTCAATAATGTCCTAATCCAAATGCGCTCCCCAACTCGTCTGCACCTCCCGATTTCCAACCACGAAAACCTAGTTTGGAGGACTTATTATCCAAGTTCGTCCAAACAATAGAAACCCGTTTCATGGTCACTGAAACATCACTACGGAACCAAGAGACGTCCATTCGCAACTTGGAAAATCAAATTGGCCAAATTGCCAAAATGATTTCGAAAAGGCCACAAGGGAGTTTACCAAGCAACACCGAACCAAATCCGCTGGAACAGGTAAAAGCAATTACTTTAAGAAGTGAAACAAAGATAGACGAGGTTTGGATGCCGGAAGATGAGCCCACCCCCGTACAACAAAAAGGCGAATGGCTACTCAAGGAAACAAAGAAAAAGATGGTACAAGAATACCAACCACCTGTCCCGTATCCAAGCCAATTGCAAAAGGATAAACGTGACGATCAATTCGGTAAGTTTTTGGATTTTTTTAAACAGTTGCACATAAATATTCTTTTTGTCGAAGCCCTTTCGCAGATGCCGAAAAATGCCAAGTTCTTGAAAGCTCCTTTCGAACAAAAAGAAGCTTGGAGAGCTATCCATGGTACAATTGAACGAGGAGTGCTCGGCGATTCTGCAAAATAAGTTACCTCAGAAAATCAAAGATCTTAGGAGTTTTACTCTTCCTTGCAATGTTGGTAATTTGATTGTTGATTGGGCATTGGCCGATTTAGGGGGTGGCATAAATTTGATGCCTTATGATTTGTTTAAACAAATGGGTCTAGGGGAACCAAAACCTACTAGGATGAGCTTACAATTAGCTGACAGGTCCATCAAATATCCTAGAGGTATTATCGAAGATGTTTTGGTCAAGGTTGATAAATTTATATTTCCTGTTGATTTTGTAATCCTTGACATGCATACTAATGTTGAAGTCCCTTTAATCCTAGGGCGTCCGTTTTTGGCTACTGCTTAGGCAATTATTGATGTGCATGATGGCAAACTAATCTTACGAGTCGAAGATGAACAAATTATCTTTAAAATTGCTACATCGATGAAAAATTCAATAGATAAAGATGACTCTTGTTTTGCTATTGATCTTGTTGACATGGAGATAGCTAATTTCTTACCAAGCATGATTTCAAATGAGTTTTTAGAGACTTGTATTATTCAAGGTGTAGGTGTAGCAGAGGAAAATCCCTTTCTTAGGGAATTTGTGCTCGCATTGGAGGCAAACACACCAACAGATCGCCAGAAAGAGTTCAAAAAAATCGAAAACTCTCAAGTGGGGCATAACAAACCGTCCATTGAGGACCCACCTCTGTTGGAGTTGAAGGAACTACCCGAACACCTAGAATATTTATTTTTAGCCGATAACTCCAAACTCCCCGTGATTATTTCCTCCAGTTTATCCTCACATCAAACGGATAGATTGTTGGAAATATTACGGGAAAACAAGAAAGCCATCGCTTGGAAAATCTCCGACATTCAAGGGATCAATCCTTCCTTTTGCACTCACAAAATTTTGATGGAGGAGAATTTCAAGCCGATTGTTCTACCTCAACGTCGCTTAAATCTAAATATGAAAGAGGTAGTCAAGGCAGAAGTAATCAAACTACTTGATGTTGGGCTCATTTACCCAATCTCTGACAGTAATTGGGTAAGCCCAGTTCAAGTGGTCCCAAAGAAAGACGGGATGACGGTGGTGCCGAATGAGAAGAATGAACTTGACCCAATGCGAATGGTAACAGGTTGGCGAGTTTGCATCGATTACCGACGACTTAACAATGCTACTCGCAAAAGGACCATTTTCTCTTACCTTTTATTGATCAAATGCTTGAACGATTATCTGGTCACCTTTATTATTGCTTCCGTGATGGTATGTTAGGTTGTTTTCAGATCTCATTGCATCGGAGGACCAAGAGAAATCCACTTTCACTTGTACCTATGGTACTTTCTCCTATCGACGCATGCCTTTCGGATTGTGCAATGCACCGACAACCTTTCAACGGTGCATGCTCGCCATCTTCGACGAACTTGTAGAAGAAATCATGGAAGTCTTCATGGATGACTTCTCGGTTTTTGGGGACTCCTTTGATCATTTTCTTGCTAATCTTGAAAAAGTCCTTGTCCGTTGCGAAGAAACTAATCTGGTTCTTAACTGGGAAAAATGCCACTTGATGGTACAAGAAGGAATTGTTTTGGGACATTGGTCTAAACCATTCGAACTCATGTGTGATGCCAACGACAATGCGGTAGGTGCGGTACTCGGGCAACGAAAAGATAACATTTCCGGCCAATTTACTATGTAAGTAAAACCCCGAATCCTGCTCAGTCCAATTATACCACTACCGAAAAGGAGTTACGTGCAGTGGTTTTTGCCTTTGACAAATTCCGCTCATACTTGATCCTATCAAAAGTCATTGTCTATACGGATCACTCCGCCTTACACTACTTGCTTGACAAAAATGATACAAAGCCACGATTAATTCGTTGGGTCCTCTTACTCCAAGAATTCAATGTGGAGATTAAAGATAAACGGTGTGCCGAAAATCTTACCGCTGACCATGTATCTCGGCTTGAGCACTCCGGCACCGACAAGCAACACAATGGACATATCAACAATTCTTTCCCGGATGAGCAACTCATTGCCCTTAACTCAATTTCAATTGATATTCCTTGGTTTCAATATTTTGCTAATTATCTTGCAGGACAAGTCCTACCAAAAGGGATGACCCATCAACAAAAGAAGAGACCTCAAATACTATATTTGGGACGATCCCCAACTCTTCCGAATTTGTGCAGATCAAATCATAAGAAGATGTGTAGCACTTCCTGAAATAATCTCCATTTTGAATCACTGTCACAAGGGACCTACCGGTGGACATTACCAAGCAAATACCACGGCACGCAAGGTCCTTGAGTCGGGTTTTTATTGGCCCACACTTTTCAAATACGCGAAACGGTATGTTGAAACTTGTGATAATTGTCAACAAACAGGGAATATTTCTCGAAAAAATGAAATGTCCCAAAACAGTATTCTTGTTTGCGAAATTTTTGATGTTTGGGGTATTGATTTTATGGGACCTTTTCCTGCGTCCTTTGGCAATAAATACATTTTAGTAGTTGTTAACTATGTGTCTAAATGGGTAGAGGCTCAAACCTTGCCTAAAAATGATGCTAGAGTGGTGATACATTTTCTCAAAAAACTTTTCACTCGATTCGGTACACCACGAGCCATCATTAGTGATAGAGGCACTCACTTTTGCAATAGTCAATTTGACAAAGTGTTAAAACGTTATGGTGTCACACACCGAGTCACCACCGCCTATCACCCCCAATCTAGTGGTCAAGTCGAAGTGTCCAACCGAGAATTAAAATGAATTTTAGAAAAAATAGTTGGACACTCTCGTAAGGATTGGTCCCTCAATCTCGATGATTCCCTTTGGGCTTATAGAACGGCTTTCAAAACGCCGATAGGGACTACCCCATACCGACTCGTTTATGGTAAGGTATGTCATTTTCCGGTTAAGCTTGAACATAAAGCCTTTTGGGCTATTAAAATGCTTAACTATGATTTGTCAAGTGCAGAAAATAACTATTTATTGCAAATTAACGAACTCAAAGAATGGCGGAATTCGGCATACGAGAATTCAAAAATTTACAAGGAACGGACAAAGCAATGGCACGACAAATGCCTTAAGCAAACGAGGGAATTCCAACCTGGTGATCAAGTATTACTCTTCAATTCCAGACTCAACTATTCCAGGTAAGTTAAAACCCGATGGTCCGCCCATTCACTATCAATCAAGTGTTCCCTTACGAGACTATTGAAATCATGCACAAGGAAATGGGTACATTCAAGGTGAATGGACACCGTCTGAAGCTTTATTTTGGGGGCACCATCGATGATAGTTATCGAGATTCCATCCATCTTAACGTCCCCCAAAAGACACCACACGAGTAGAGGTAAAATGGTCCAGCTATACAACGTTAAAGAAGCGCTATCCGGGTGGCAACCCGGCATTTGGTGTGCATTCTCTTTTGCTTAAATTTTTGGTTGCTTGAAGTTGTTTTGTTTTATTTTTTAAATAAAAAAAACACAGGCTGGCCGTGTTTAACAATCCAAGGCCATGTTGGAAAAATACATACAAAACACGGCCAGGGCGTGTTTTTAAACACGCCCATGTTTTAATAAAAAAAGAGAAAAAAATAAAAAAAATGCGCACAAGACACGGCCCTGGCGTGTTATTTAACAGGCCCGTGTTTTAATTTAAAAAAAAGTTTCAAAAATCAAAACAGACGTACCGAACACAATCGTGTTCAGTAACGTCTTAACATACTCATACGATTTTTTCCCCTTTTCTCTCACAAAACCCTTCTTCTTCTTCCCCTTCTTCCCTTTTTCTAAAAACCCTCCCCCTCACATCCCCAATTCTTTCTTCCCCTTCTCAATTTCTTCACTCACACCACACCACACACCTTCCCACCACAAGGTTCTCACTTCTTCTCCTCTACAATGCAACCAAGGTATGTGTTTTTGCTCTTTTCTTTTCTTTTTCAATTTTGCTTCCAATTTCGAATTTTTCTTGTTTTAATTAGTAGATTTATTCTTTTGTGTGTTGTTGTGAAGGTCCTCCCATGTTATAATAAAGAAATTCATGAATCTATGTTATCAATTTTCTTGCCCTAGAAATTGCGATTAGGGAAAATGAAATTTAGATATATGTTGTTCAATGATATCATCATGAATCCTATATTATGATATGTTTCTTGTGCTATTTGTGAGTTTTATTGGGTTTCTTTGTAGTAATTTTTTGTTTATTGTGATAATGGTGGAAATTGTTCTTTTGCTCTTTGTGGTCATCTTGCTAAAATAAGGAATTGGTCATATGCTCTTGTTGTTCAAGGGATGAGTTTGTGGAATTGGTCTTGGACTTATATGCTAAATCTACAGTAGTTGAAGATTGAAAAATGTTCAAGTATTGAATTGTTGTTTAATAATTCCTATTGCTAATGGGATTTTTGTTTTAAACTAAAAGTCGTTGCTCAACTAAGCTTTCTATCCTTGCCTATTATTTTTGTTGAGTATTTGTGTTGCAAATATGGTGGAATTATAGATGAAGTGGTGGTGTCTTTCATGCTTGGGTTTGCTTTGAATGTTGTCTATGTCTATTAGAATGATCTTTCACGCTATTGTAAGTTTTTTTTAACATAGGAATCCGAGGTCAAAGTGCAATCATACCGACGGTGCTTCCTCCTCCGCGGCCCCCGCACCCGGCGGTCACCGAGCCGCTCATGCCGACCCACCGGCCCTCACCAACCCATATGGCATCTCTTTCCGGGATGCCGATCATGAGGCCCAATATCACCACTTAGCTCAACGCCAAATACTTAACACGCGCTTCTCGGATAACTTTATGTTGGATGGACTTAGGTTACGTTCAGATGTGGAATGGATGTTCGAACGGATTGGTTGGGGGTATTTCATGAACTTATGCATGCTATAATGCCGAGATAACATCGACCATGCCATCTTTGAAGGCGAATCATCTTTTGGCTCTTCAACAACGAGCACCAACTCACATTGGCCGACTTCAATACCATCTATGGCTTACCCATAGATGGGTCACAGCGCATCAACCATTGGGATTTCGTGATCATCGGTTTTGGCAAGCTATCACACGGAGCTAGAGTATCACCCATCCTCATCCAAATCTCTTGTATCGTCAACCCGCACTTTCGCATTTTGTTCACCGGTGCTCTCAAGCACACTTTTGGTCGGGGCGAAAGTGAAGGGTCGTCGACTTGATGAGTTGTATTAGTTATGGTCTATGGTACACCCCTCTCCAATTGACACAGGCTCATATTTAGCAAAATATTTTCTAAAGGTGCAAGAAGGATCGAGGTAAAATCGTTATTGGCGGCCTTATTACTCCTATAGCCGTCCATTTCGTTTATGACCTCATTGGACTCAAACAAGCCCAGGGACCGACCCAGATTGACTTTGAGTCTTGCATTGCCATAGGCATGATTCAGCGGAGTGGTAAGGGATACGTCTTAAAGTTCTAACATACCGACTACACGCATTTTTTGCTCGATTTTTCGCGCAGACGACGTTTGGGATCCGAAAAATTGGAAAATGCTCTACCCTCATGGTGGTAAACCAGACGCATTCCAATTACCCGCCCCGCCGACCTCGGACAAAGATGCTTACCAAAGTGAGGATTCGAATTTTGATGCTCTCTCCGCTTCTCAACCACCAAGAAGACCATCTTTATTACGGATGATTTCGATCTCTCCTCTAAGCCATTCGATTGGAGCAAATGAAACAACGCGTGCAATATTAGATCAACATGAGGAGGGAGAATGGCGCAACACTTTGTTAGACTTGAAGAACAACAAAATCAAAGATTTCATGAATCTTCAACAAGAACAACAACACTACGATCTCTTGCGCCAAAGATCAAAAAAACAATATGACCAAAATGCAAATCTATTTTACCATGTTGGTTCGCATCCAACAATGGCATATTTCGCAAGGACATTTTCCACCACCACCACAATAAAGTCGTATTTTTTCTTATTTTATTTTTTTAAGTCATTTTTTGATCCGTATTGTATCCCATCTCTTTTTTCACATTGGGGATAATGAAACCCTTGAAGTTGGAGGTGGTGAGATTTGTTAGTATGCTTGGATGTTTTTAGACTTATTTTTTTAGCTTTGCATGAGATTTGCGTGTTTTTCCTTATTTTTGGTATCTTTGATCTTTTCTTTTCTCTTTATGCACTTTATCAATTTCTTGCAAACTAACATGAAATATCTTTATTACAATTAGATAGGTTGTTTGTGGATTTGTTATAACCATTTTTCTCCTGAAAAAACCCTCCTTTTGAGAACTCAAATTGCCAAAATGTTTTAATCTGCGTGACTCTAGTAAAAGGATGAACTTGGCCAAAAACGTATAATGTCATGAAATTAGATTGGATTTTGCTTAAATATAGATACTTTGTGTCATGATCACTGGATTTTTTTAGATACCAAAAACGTATAAAACGAATTTTTTTTTAAAACCGAATTAGGATTTCTCCAATGATCATGACACAAAATATCTATATTTAAGAAAAATTCAATCTAATTTCATGACATTATACTGTTTTGGCCAAGTTCATCCTTTTACTAGAGTCACGCAATTTAAAACATTTTGGCAATTTGAGTTCTCAAAAGGAGGGTTTTTTGGGAGAAAAATGGTCATAACAAATCCACAAACAACCTATCTAGTTGTAATAAAGATATCTCATGTTTGTTTGCAAGAAATTGATAAAGTGCATAAAGAGAAAATAAAAGATCAAAAATACCAAAAGTAATGAAAAATATGCAAATCTCACGCAAAGCTAAAAAATAAGTCTAAAAAAATCCAAGCGTGCTAACAAATCTCACCACCTCCAACTTCAAGGGTCACATTGTCCCCACTTTGAAGAAAGAGATGGGATATAATACAGATCAAAAAGCGACTTAAAAAAAATAAAATAAGAAAAAATACGACCTTTATTGTGGTGGTGGTGGTGGTGGAAATTGTCCTTGCGAAATATGCCATTGTTGGATGCGATCCAACATGGAAAAATAGGACTGTTATTGGTCATATTGTTGTTGTTGATGCTGGCGCAAGAGATCGTAGTGTTGTTGCTGTTGCTGTTGAAGATTCATGAAATGCTGATTTTGTTGTTCTTCAAGTCTAGCAAAGTGTTGCGCCATTCTCCCCTCTTGTTGATCTAATATTGCACGTTGTTGCATTTGCTCCAATCAAATGGCTTGGAGGAGAGATCGAGTGTCATCCGGGGGGTGGTCTTCTTGGTGGTTGAGAAACGGAGGGAGCATCAAAATCCGGATCCTCACTTTGGTAAGCATCTGTGTCCGAGGCCGGCGGGGCGGGTAATTGGAATGCGTCTGGGTTACCGCCATGAGGGTAGAGCATTTTCCAATTTTCCGGATCCCAAATCAAGTCCATCCAACGAGAAGGATCCAAAGGAAGATATTTTTGAACTTTAAGACGATCGTGCAATCATCAAGAATCATGCCCATGGCAATGCAAGACTCAAAGTCAATCTGGGTCGGTCCCTGGGCTTGTTTGAGTCCAGTGAGGTCATAAACGAAATGGGCGGCTATAGGAGTAATAAAGCCACCAATAACGATTTTACCTCGATCCTTCTTCTTTGACCTTTAGAAAATGTTTTGCTAAATATGAAAGATCGTGTCAACCGGGAGAGGTGTACCATAGACCATAACAAATACAACTCATCAAGCTGACGACCCCCTTCATCTATAATTCCACCAAAAGTGTGCTTGAGAGCACCGGTGAACATAACTCAAGCAAACGGGTTGATATACAAGAGGATTTGGATGAGGATGGGTGATACTTAGCTTACGTGTGATAGCTTGCCAAAACCGATGATCACAGAATCCCGGTGGTTTGAATAACAACCCATCTTGGGTAAGCTTTAGAACATTTTTCAAGTCGCCAATGTGAGTTGGTGCTCGTTGTTGAAGAGCCGAAAATGATTTGCCCTTCTTCAAAGCATGGAACATATGACGTTATCTCGGCATTATATGAACTAAGAAATTCCAATGTGAGGCGGACAAAGGTGGGCATGCATAAGTTCATGAAATACCCCAACCAATAAACATCCATTCCACATCAACGTAACCCAAGTCCATCCAACAAAGTTATCCGAGAAACACGTGTTAAGTATTTGGCGTTGAGCTAGGCGCACAACATGATATGGGCCTCATTGGCATCCCGGAAAGAGATGCCATATGGGTTGGTGAAGGGCGGTAAGGTCGGCATGAGCGGCTTAATTATCATGGGGACCTTCACAACAATACACAAAGGAGGAAGAAATCTACTAATTGATGCAACTTTGACCTCGGATTCCTATGTCAAAAGAAACTTACAATAGCGTGAAAGATCATTCTAATAGACATAGACAACATTCAAAGCAAACCCAAGCATGAAAGACACCACCAATTCATCTATAATTCCACCATATTTGCAACTCAAATACTCAACAAAAATAATAGGCAAGGATAGAAAGCTTAGTTGAGCAACGACTTTTAGTTTAAAACAAAAATCCCATTAGCAATAGGAATTATTAAACAACAATTCAAGACTTGAACATTTTTCAATCTTCAACTACTGTAGATTTAGCATATAAGTCCAAGACCAATTCCACAAACTCATCCCTTGAACAACAAGAACATATGACCAATTCCTTATTTTAGCAAGATGACCACAAAGAGCAAAAGAACAATTCCCACCATTATCACAATAAATTGTTACAAACAAAACCAGGTGTGCACAAGAAACATATCGGGTGGATGATTGAACAACATAACACGCCGTGCAATTTCTCGCAAACACGATAAGATAACCCGTTTTTTTTTTAAAAACAAAATAAAACAAAACAACTTCAAGCAACCAAATTTAAGCAAAAGAGAATGCACACCAAATGCCGGGTTGCCTCTTGATATCGTTCTTTAACGCCGTATACCGGGATTCTCGATTTTTGAAACTTTTTTTGAATTAAAACACGGCGTATTAAATAACACGAGCCGTGTTTTTACCTCTACTCGTGTGGTGTATTTTAGCGGACATCAAGATGGATGGAATCTCGATGACATTAAGATGGATGGAATGCGATAACAATCATCGATGGTGCCCCCAAATAGAGCTTTAGACGGTGTCCTTTCACCTTGAATGTACCCATTTCCTTGTGCGTGATTTCAATAGTCCCATTTAAGGTAACACTTGATTATCGGTGAATGGGCGCACCATCGGGATTTTAACTTACCTGGGAATAGTAGAGTCTAGAATTGAAGAGTAATACTTGATCACCAGGTTGGAATTCCCTCGTTTGCTTAAGGCATTTGTCGTGCCATTGCTTTGTTCGTTCCTTGTAAATTTTTGAATTCTCGTATGCCGAATTCCACCATTCTTCGAGTTCGTTAAACTGCAATAAACGGTTATTTCATGCACTTGACAAATCATAGTTAAGCAATTTTAATAGCCCAAAAGGCTTTATGTTCAAGCTCTACCAGCAAATGACATGCCTTACCATAAATGAGTCGGTATGGGGTAGTCCCTATCGGCGTTTTGAAAGCCGTTCTATAAGCCCAAAGGGCATCATCGAGCTTGAGGGACCAATCCTTACGAGAGTTTCCAACCATTTTTTCTAAAATTCGTTTTAATTCTCGGTTGGACACTTCGACTTGACCACTAGTTTGGGGGTGATAGGCGGTGGCGACTCGGTGTGTGACACCATAACGTTTTAACAGTTTCTCAAATTGACTATTGCAAAAGTGAGTGCCTCTATCACTAATGATGGCTCGTGGTGTACCGAATCGGGTGAAAAGTTTTTTGAGAAAATGTATCACCACTCGAGCATCATTTTTAGGCAAGGCTTGAGCCTCCACCCATTTAGACACATAGTCAACGGCTACTAAAATGTATTTATTGCCAAACGACGCAGGAAAAGGTCCCATAAAATTAATACCCCAAACATCAAAAATTTCGCAAACAAGAATACTATTTTGGGGCATTTCATTTTTTCGAGAAATATTCCCTGTTCGTTGACAATTATCACAAGTTTCAACATACTGTTTCGCGTCTTTGAAAAGTGTGGGCCAATAAAAACCCGACTCAAGGACCTTGCGTGCCGTGGTATTTGCTTGGTAATGTTCACCAATTGGTCCCTTGTGACAGTGATTCAAAATGGAGATTGTTTCAGGAAGTGCTACACATCTTCTTATGATTTGATCTATACAAATTCGGAAGAGGTGGGGATCGTCCCAAATATCGTATTTGAGGTCCAAAAAGAATTTCTTCTTTTGTTGATGAGTCATCCCTTTTGGTAGGACTTGTCCTGCAAGATAATTAGCAAAATCTGCAAACCAAGGAATATCAATTGAAATTAAGTTAAGGGCAAAGAGTTGCTCATTTGGGAAAGAATCGTTGATATGTCCATTGTATTGCTTGTCAGTGCCGGAGTGCTCAAGCTGAGATAGGTGGTCGGCGGCAAGATTTTCGGCAGCCCATTTATCTTTAATCTCCACATCGAATTCTTGGAGTAAGAGGACCCATCGAATTAATCGTGGCTTTGCATCATTTTTGTCAAGCAAGTAGCGTAAGACAGAGTGATCCGTATAGACAATGACTTTTGATATGATCAAGTATGAGCGGGAATTTGTCAAAGGCGAAAACCACTGCAAGTAACTCCTTTTCGATAGTGGTATAATTGGATTGAGAAGGATTCAGAGTTTTACTTGCATAGTAAATTGGCCAGAAATATTTATCTTTTCGTTGCCCGAGTACCACACCTACCGCATAGTCGCTGGCATCACACGTGAGTTCGAATGGTTGAGACCAATCCGGAGCCAACATGATGGGAGAAGTGGTGAGTTTTTCTTTTAAAGTATTGAATGCTTGAAGGCATTCATCATTGATATCAAAAACTGCATCCTTCTCTAAGAGGCGAGTAAGTGACCGGGCGATTTGGAAAAATCCTTGATGAAGCGCCTATAAAGCCCGGCGTGCCCCAAGAAGCTTCGAATCGCCTTCACTGAGGTGGGTGGTGGAAATTTGGAAATTGTCTCAACCTTTGCCTTGTCAACTTCAATGCCCCTGCAAGAAATTATATGTCCCAAAACAATTCCTTCTTGTACCATGAAGTGGCATTTTTCCCAATTAAGAACCAGATTAGTTTCTTCGCAACGAACAAGGACTTTTTCAAGATTAGCAAGACAATGATCAAAGGAGTCCCCAAAAACCGAGAAGTCATCCATGAAGACTTCCATGATTTCTTCTACAAGTTCATCGAAGATGGCGAGCATGCACCGTTGAAAGGTTGCCGGTGCATTGCACAATCCAAAAGACATGCATCGATAGGAGAAAATACCGTAGGGACAAGTGAAAGTAGTTTTCTCTTGGTCCTCCAGTGCTATCGGGATCTGAAAATAACCTGACATACCATCAAGGAAGCAATAATAAAGGTGGTCAGATAATCGTCAAGCATTTGATCAATAAAAGGTAAGGAAAAATGGTCTTGCGAGTGGCATCATTAAGTCGTCGGTAATCGATGCAAACTCGCCAACCTGTTACCATTCGCATTGGGATAAGTTCATTCTTCTCATTCAGCACCACCGTCATCCCGCCTTTCTTTGGGACCACTTTGAATCGGGCTTACCCATTCGCCGAGATTGGGTAAATGAGCCCAGCATCAAGTAGTTTGATTACTTCTGCCTTGACTACCTCTTTCATATTTGGATTTAAGCGACGTTGAGGTAGAACAACTGGCTTGAAATTCTCCTCCATCAAAATTTTGTGAGTGCAAAAGGAAGGATTGATCCCTTGAATGTCAGAGATTTCCCAAGCGATGGCTTTCTTGTGTTCCTGTAATATTACCAACAATCTATCCTTTTGATGTGAGGATAAATTGGAGGAAATAATCACGGGGAGTTTGGAGTTATCGGCTAGAAATGCATATTCCAGGTGTTCGGGTAGTTCCTTCAACTCCAACAGAGATGGGTCCTCAATGGACGGTTTGCTATGCCCCACTTGAGAGTTTTCGATTTTTTTGAACTCTTTCTGGCGATCTTTTGGTGTGTTTGCCTCCAATGCGAGCACAGATTCCCTAGGGATTTTCCTCTGCTACACTTGCACCTTGAATAATACAAGTCTCCAAAAACTTATTAGAAATCATGTTTGGTAAGGAATTAGCTATCTCCATGTCAACAAGATCAATAGCAAAACAAGAGTCATCTTTATCTATTGAATTTTTCATCGATGTAGCAATTTTAAAGATAACTTGTTCATCTTCGACTCGTAAGATTAGTTTGCCATCATGCACATCAATAATTGTCTTAGCAGTAGCCAAAAATGGACGCCCTAGGATTAAGGGACTTCAACGTCAGTATGCATGTCAAGGATTACAAAATCAACAGGAAATATAAATTTATCAATCTTGACCAAAACATCTTCGATAATACCTCTAGGATATTTGATGGACCTATCAGCTAAATGTAATCTCATCCTAGTAGGTTTTGGTTCCCCTAGACCCATTTGTTTAAACAAATCATAAGGCATCAAATTTATGCTAGCCCCTAAATCGCCAATGTCCGATCAACAGTCAAACTACCAACAATGCAAGGAATAATAAAACTCCCTGGATCTTTGATTTCTGAGGTAACTTGTTTTGCAGAATCGTCGAGCACTCCTCGTTCAATTGTACCATGGATAGCTCTTCAAGCTTCTTTTTGTTCGAAAGGAGATCTTTCAAGAACTTGGCATATTTCGGCATCTAGGAAAGGGCTTCGACAAAAGGAATATTTATGTGCAACTGTTTAAACAAATCCAAAAACTTACCGAATTGATCGTCATGTTTATCCTTTTGCAATCGGCTTGGATACGGAACAGGTGGTTAGTATTCTGGTACCATCTTTTTCTTTGTTTCCTTGAGTTCATGTTCGCTTTTTTGTTGTACGGGGGTGGACTCATCTTCCGGCATACTTACCATCTTTTTCTTTGTTTACTTGAGTATATGTTCCCGCGGATTTGGTTTGGTGTTGCTTGGTAAACTCCCTTGTGGCCTTTCCAAAATCATTTTGGCAATTTGGCTAATTTGATTTTTCAAGTTGCGAATGGATGCATCTTGGTTCTGTAGTGATGTTTCGGTGGCCATGAAATGGGTTTCTGTTGTTTGGACGAACTTGGACAATAAGTCTTCCAAACTAGGTTTTCGTGGTTGGAAACCGGGAGGTGCAGACGAGTTGGGGAGTGCATTTGAATTAGGCCGTTGTTGACCTTGATTGCTCCAACTGAAGTTCGGGTGTTGACACCAACCTGGACTATAAGTGTTACTAAAAGGATTATGTTGAGAAGGTCGCGATTGGTTACTTAGATAATCCACGTGCTCATGCGGCGGTATTGCGTGGGGGCACTCTTGGTGATTGTGTGATCCCCCACAAGTTTCGCATGATAAGACTTGTTGTGGTGGTTTTGGAGCCGCCAACTCGTCGATCTTTTGAGTTAGAGCTTCGACTTGGGCGGCTAGCGTAACTACCTCGTCTGCACTATATACACCCACCGACATGTTAGTCTTACCTCGTATGGATTGCCATTGGTAGCCGTTCATGGCCATTCCTTCTATTAGATCTTGGGCGGCTTCTAGTGTTTTGTTGTTCAAAGTTCCTCCAGCCGCTGCATCAATCATTTGTCTCGTTGACGAGAGTAGCCCATTGTAAAATGTTTGGACTTGTATCCAAATAGGAAGGCCATGATGTGGGAATTTTCGCAACAATTCTTTGAATCTTTCCCAGATGTCGTACAAGGTCTCATCATCTTCTTGAGTGAATGAAGAGATTTCATTCCTCAGTCGTGCGGTTTTTGCCGGTGGAAAATACTTCAAAAGGAACTTTTCAGCCATAATGTTCCATATTGTAATTGTTCCTTTTGGTAAAGTATTTAGTCATTGTTTAGCTCGTCCCGAAGAAGAGTAAATGGGATAAGTGGATGGCATCGTCGTTGATTTTGAGACCCCAAGGAAATTTGATTTGATTTTAAGGTATTTGAGGAAATTTGCGATGTGATTATTGGGATCTTCATCTGGCAGGCCGTCGAATTGAAAAAAACTGTTGTACCATTTGAATAACATTTGGTTTGATCTCAAAATTATTGGCGGCAACAGCGGGCCTTACGATACTTGACGACGTGCCGTCCATAGATGGCTTGGCGTAGTCGTACATGGTTCTTTGTGGTTCATCCGCCTTGACAAAATCCTTGCTTTCGTCTATATCCTCCTCGTTGTCTATATTAGTGCTTTCATCTGTGTTGTTACCGGCGGTCTCGCGCTTCCTGCCTCGACGACGAGTAGGCATGCACTGCGGTAAATAAAGAAGATAAGTGAAATTCAAGACTTACAAAGATATATAAGAAGAAAGACAATGGTAAAAAAAATGATTAGATTAACAAAAATAAAGCGTTTTTAATATTACAATCCCCGGCAACGGCGCTAAAAACTTGATGGCTCGAAAGCTACCTTTAAAACCCAAGCGCACCTATCGTTTTATAGAATAGATTGTTGAGTATCGAGTGTCATTCCCACGAGGATTGTAAGTATTAGTAATTATCGTCTTTTTGTTATCTAATCTAGCAAATTTTAGAGTTTTTTGTTGGGTAAAAATGAAAAATAAAGAATTTGAAATAATCACAACTTACAATAGATCAAATAAAAGTAGATTGTAGAATAAGAAAAATAAGAGCTAGAAATGTGTTTGAATGTAAATCCCTCTAGAATGTTTTTGCGATTCAACAAGATAAAAATACAACCAAAAATCCCTTAAGCAAAAATCATCCTCTTTTAATAAAATCTCATGTTTCATGGACCGTAGAAATTCCCGATTTAAGTTAAACTCTTTCTCAAGGTGAAAAACTCCTAATCTCAAGTTGATTAACTGGAATCTCTTTCTAGTTAAAACCCCCAAGATTGCATTAAAGCGATTTGTGAATTCCCATATTAGGTTTGACCCTAATCCAGAAGATTTATGTCGTCCTATATCTAGGATTGCATGCAACTCTTTTCACTTATATATGTTTTTTCTCACCATAAATCTCTCGATTACCCAATGAGGAATAGATATCAAATCAATATACCGAAAATATCAACTCGAATTAAAATAAGCATAATATAAATGAATCACAAAAGACATGAGAATTTTATTAAAAGCATACAAACTTTAATCACAATTCCATTCTAGAGTTCATTACATTCAAACACTGAAAATTTAGCTACACATGGCTTTGATAAAAGAGTATACTGCACAAGAAGATTTGAATAAAATAAACATGGTGTACTTAGCTCTTATTCAAGACCAATACAAGACTTCCTCCTTGGTTGATTACAATGATGTTGAGCTCCAAACCTTCTCCTCTAATGCTCTTCAACTTCCAACTCTACCTCTCTTTTATCCTCTCAATGTATTTTGCTTTGAAACTTAGAGAGAATGAATGAATCCTCCATCACAAACTCTTGGCTTTTATAAACATTATTTTTGTGAAAGAACACATTAACAATGTCATTTCTTGCAAACAATTGCTCCACTGCCATAGTTGGGTTGTTGAATCCTTGTTTTCATATGATAATTGGGGGAATAATAGAGATTGGTGCAGCAAAATAAGATGTAAAATTTGCACAAAAGTTGTCAAAAAGCAAAAAAGGAAAAGCTTCCATATGGTGATGGAGAAAAATCATAGCTTAGTTTTATCTTGTGTTGCACTATTTCCTTCTTTAATAGTATCACATAAACCTTTAGCGTCAGATAAATTTCAGCATCTATAGCCCATGGCATATAATTTTTCCCAGCAATATCAAGAGCAACAAAATCAAGTTTTGCGAGGTTAGCCATAATGATATTTCAAATAAACAAAACTTACCGTACTTACCAAAGTATTGAAAATTTGGCTAGAGACTCATATTGATACGTGTTATAGAATGAACTAATTGAAGAGCACAAAAGAACTAGAACTATCAAAGCATAAATAATAAGAAGAAAATAATTTAGAGAGAAAATAATCTTTTATTTCTCTTAATCTTGTGTATATCTTACAAACAAAACCCATAGCCTATTTATAGGCATAACTCCACATAATACTACAAATAGCTTAGGTAATAAAAATAAATTATTTGTTAGAGTGAAGTGGTTAGACATGTACTAAATATTATGACATATTGCATGACATATTGTAACAGAATTTAAATTATACTTATAAATGACTTTTTGGATTTTTTTTGATTAATTTAATTATTATAAAATATATTAAATGAAGTATTTGCCAAATATTATACGAATATTTACAATACGTGTACTAAATGTTTAGTTTAAAAAAATAAAAGTATATAATATAACCAAGATGATATTTTAACCTTATTAATTAGCTTTCTTGCATTGCATTTTATAGATTATGCCCATTTTATTATCTAGTTAAGGTATTATGTATAATATTATGCTCTTTATTTGGTTTGCAAACTAAGTCATACATACCATAGATGCATGTATAGGTAACTGAATATGATGGTAGGATTATATTTGCCAAAATCTAGTTCATATAGGACCATTATGCATAGGCGAGACTAAAATTGCAAATAGCAAAATATGTGGGACTAATTCTGCAATCTTTTCCACGTAAAAAAATCACTAATGATCACGTGCGCCGCAGATGTTAGTTTAATTTTAGACGGCTATATGACTAAAACTGCAATTTTCATATCCTATGGGATTATGAATGTTTTAAAAAAATTATGGGACTATTTTTGCAAAGCATGGGACTAAAATTGCAATAGGCCAAATCCTATGGGACTTAAAATACAATTTTCTCCCTAAATTGATCGATGATTTGCAAATTTAAACAGCATCATGCGCGGATTTTGATAAATCTTATTATCCGAAGAAAATCCTATAAATGTTACAATATGTCATGCAATATGTCATAATATTTAGTGGATGTCTAACTACTCCACTCTAACAAATAATTTATTTTTATTACCTAAGCTATTTGTAGTATTATGTGGAGTTATGCCTAGAAATAGGCTACGGGTTTTATTTGTAAGATACACACAAGATTAAGAGAAATAAAAGATACTTTCTCTCTAAATTATTCTCTTCTTATTATTATGCTTTGAAAGTTCTAGTTCTTTTGTGCTCTTAAATTAGTTATTTCTATAACACGTTATCAACACGAGTCTCTAGCCAATTTTTTAATACTTTTGGTAAGTACGGTAAGTTTATTTATTTCTTAAATTGAAATATTATTATGGCTAACCTCGCAAAACTTGATTTTGTTACTCTTGATATTGCTGGAAAATATTATATGTCATGGACTTTAGACGCTGAAATTTATCTAGACGCTAAAGGTTTGGGTGATACTATTAAAGAAGAAAATAGTGCATCTGCACAAAATAAAGCTAAGGCTATTATTTTTCTCCGTCACCATCTGGATGAAAATTTAAAAATTGAATACCTTACATGGTATTTAAAATTTCTTCAAAATTGAAGTTATAATTCCATGATATTTAAAATTGAGGTTTCAAGATTTCAAATCCATAAGTGAGTATAATTCCATGATATTTAGAATTTCTTCAAAATTGAAGTTATATGGAGAAAGTATTACGGATGATGATATGATTGAAAAGATGCTTTCTATTTCTCATACATCGGGTTTGCTCCTGCAGCAGCAATAATGAGAAAAAGGTTTCAAAAAGTATTCGACTTGACTTCATGCCTTGTGGCGAATAAAATAATGAATTATTGATAAAAAAACCACGAATCATGTACCTCTTGGTTCTACTCCGTTCCCTGAAGTGAATGCGACTAGAGCTCAAAATTTTAATAATTTTTAAAGGCCACAGGAGAGGCCGTGCTCGTGGTCGTAGTCGTGGTCGTGGTCGTGGTTGTGGCCATGGACGTGGTCATGGTCGTGGAAAACATATGTCATATAATCGTGGTAGTCGGAATAATGAAAATGCAAATAACCACCGAAGTGGAACATAAATGATAATAGGAAAGAGAAAGTGATAAAATCGGAGGGTGGTAAAGAGTAATGTTATTGGTGTGGAATGAAAGGTCACTGGGCATGTACCTGTCGTACAACGAAACATTTAATAGAGCTTTATCAAGTATCTATTCGCAAGAAAGATAACAATAATGAGGCAAATTTCGCTTCTGATCATCCTGAAGATGATAACTTTGATGACATGAATATGGATATCACACATCTGGGTGATGTTGGTTTCTTTGAGCATCCAAAAAGAAAGATTGATCACTTGATTGGGGACGAAAAGCAATGGTGTCTATGTTTTAAATTAGTTTCTAATTATTTCATGCAAATCTATTGGTGTTGTAAGAGTGAGAATATTTTGATTGTGTTTGTGTGTATTTTCCGGAAAAAATATATTTCAAGGTTGAAGCTTTTATATGAATAATAAATATGTTATCACAATATTTGTGTTTATCACAAAATATCATTATAATTCTACTAAATCATTCACAAATTTCACATTCAAAATTTTTCTCCTCCCCAACGGTCATGTAACGGCTATGAACAGTAATTTTTATCAGAGATAATTATTTTTAACCACCCCAACTTTATCCTTTTTTACACTTCACAACCTAGACTTTGATTCGCAACAATTTGCATCCTGAACTATGAAAATAATTATACTTTGCACACTATGGACAATTTTACCCCAAGTATTTTATTCTTTAATAACAATAGTTTTAGTTATCCCTCTAAACTCCAATTTGTGGCAAATTACTACATAATAATAATTTATTGCATTATTCAATAAACATAAAAATTTACTCCATAATCAATTTGTTTTTCGGATTTTTCGAGAAATAAGAACCCTTATTTTATGTAACTTGTTTTGTTCGTGACATTGTTACACCTACTTAGTTCAGTCTCTATTCGAGGTTTTAAATGGATCATGTCAAAGTTTCCGGCCTATAAACTCAACAAGACATACTTCTATTAAGATCTCATTTCAAGTAATTATCCGTATATAAATTGGGTCTTTAGACTGAAAATGAAAATAGTCCATTACGACCATATCAGGCCCAACATACTTCCGTAAAATTAATAAATCCCTTAAAATTCATACCTTCTTTGGCCAAACAAAGACGGGTAAGATGGCTCGCAACACCACCCGATCGGAAAATTTCCCCTAGATCGTTTGACAAACAACTCCTCATTTGTTTAACCTCACCATCGGGAAGATGATCGCAAGTTATCCGACTCCTTCAAAGAATCGCTCAACAACACCTTGGTTTGTTTCCTACTCCAGGCGTATAAGTAATTCTTCCAAGGGATAGATCAATAGTACACTATGAACACATGTTGAACAAAAGCCTTTATTTTATTAAGAACTTAAAGAAAAACTTATTACATCAGTAATCTCCTTTTGGGAGGAGAAAACCTATTTAGCCTCTCATAAAGGCTATCACACTCTTGTACATAAAATTAAAAACTAAAATTTCAAAAACTGAAAACACTCTGGAAATCTAAAGCACTCAACAAAGAAAATTTTATTGTAGAAGACTAAGGGAGATATTCGATGCCTTTAGCCTTCTGAAAACTCTTGTTTATATAGAGGTAAGTGATGCTCTATTTCTTGGATTCTCACATCCACTTGCCGAAAGTAGTGGATTTTTTCTTCTTCACATGGCTTGGGACCTCTTTGTCCATGGTATCCAAGGAAACTGATAAGGCTCCAAAGTCCGATGACTTTTATTTTTCCGTCTTTTAGTTATATGATGTCATTGCTTATGTCGATTGCTTGAATTATCGCATTTTGATTAGTTGGATGCCAATTACTAGATCGACCCACCTTTTGTCTCTTTCTTTGAGTGGGTTGTCTTGAGTCACATGCCTTCTCTAACTTTGTCGGGTATCTACTTTTTGGTGGTCCCCAAACTTTGGATACTTCTTTGACTTGTCTTCTCCATCGCCGGTCTTCTCCGATCGACTTTTAGTCGGAATCCTTTGACGAATTCGGTTCTTCCTCGGTTTTGACATTTGGACGGACAAGTTCCCAATGGCCGATGTGATCCATATTACAATAACTGGCAAGTTTCTTTACTCCCAGGTAGCTTGTTTTCCCATACAAGATTTCTTTTCTTTTCAAACAGTCTTCGCAAATCTTGTAGTTTTTCTGTCATAGTATTTAACAGAATGATCCGTTCACCGAATTTTGATAAAACTTGAACGGAAACTTGACTTTGTCTATCTCGGTGAGACAGACCCACAATCCCCATGCCCTTCTTGTTGTAATCGATCTTCGGTGAAGGTCATGGCCAATTGTACTTCTTCGTAATTTGCCTCCTTGATATTTTTGAAGGCTTTTTCTTCTAATCGTGGCTTTGATGTAATGAAAGGCTTCATGACCGCTTTTCCGATGGGCTGCGGAGTCGCACTTATGAAATACGGTTCAAGGTATCCACTCGTTTCAAAGTGTCATTATTTGACCAAAGACTCCTAAACCGCTTGGATCCATTTTGGTAATTGCTTGATCTCTGGGAAGAAGCGGTGAAGTAGTATAGACCGAGGCCAAAGCCCTAAACTCATACCACCTTTTCACTTCTTGTGGGCTGGAATTTGGAAGCATCCAAACCCTTAGGTATTTTCGAGAAATATCGATCTTTATTTTTCCCGAGATATCTCTTGCCTGGTAATCGTTTCTCCCATTCGCTGGTATTCCCAAGAAGAAGAAACTTTAATCTCGTTAGTATCAACCTTAGAATTGCCCATCATGGGCCTAAGATTGATCTCTTCGCCCTTACCGGACATCTTTGGGTTGATGTGATAACTCGAGATTTGACTCGGAGTATCGGTTTTTCCTTGTGCCAACATTTTCGCTTACTTAGGACTTGTGCTAGAGGTATTTGAATCCTCCGCTACAAGTTGGGGAACCCTGCGCTCTAAACGCTTCGTTTGCTTATTAGAGGCCGGAGGAGTGGCCCTGAAATACCGTTCTCAATCGAGAGTGAGACCAGGACATAGCTCGTATAACGATCGGTTACTTTGTACCGATCATTCCTTTGTAATTTCGACCAAATCGGCATTGATGACCAGGCTCTCGGAGTAGCATTTCAAGTTGGTCTCCAAGATGTCTTGAAATTTGTGAGGATGGAATCACCTTCAATTCCCTCCATCTCTTGTTAGAAAATCTGCAAGAACATTTTCATGAGATTTTATAATGACAATATCATAATCATAATATTGACATTCAGCTTGCCATCTAAGTACTCTAGCTTTTTCTGGTTTTGATTCAATTATGTTTTTAGAAAAGCTTTAACACTTGAATTATCAATTTTTAAAATAAACTTTTTAGCCGGTAAGAAAATAAAGGCCATTTTTGAAAGCCTTTTGATCATTGCAAAAGAATTCTTTCTCGTTGATATGCCACCGAGTTGCTTCACCAATCACGTAAATAGACCGCAATATCTACATGACACTTCTCCATTTGGTGTGGCTTTTGTAAGAACAATTTGCCCACCAATGATCACCGCATCGTGTAGAGAACCAATTCATCTTCATCCCCGTGGAATTGCAAGTTTTAGAAGCTTTTTGCAAACTTTTAATTTGTTTAATTCTTCTTGATGTTTATCCTCCCATTTGAATATCATCTTTTTTTTAAGTAATGGGCTAAACACTTTCCTCGTAATGTGCTAGATTGTTTACGAACATCCCAACAAAATTAACTCCAAGGAAACTTTGAAGTCGCTTCTTGTCTTTCAACGTATCTGGAAATCCCTGTATCTTTTTTACAATATGACTTTGTAGGATGATTTCAGATTCATCGATTTCAATTCGGAGGAATTCATTCTGTCTTGTTGCAATCGCTTCTTCTTCCTCAAAGCACTAATCATTCTCTTGTGACAAACATCCGAAAATGTTTCCAAATGTTTGAGATGCTCCTTCATGTTCTTTGATGCGATCAGAATGTCATCGATATATACGAACATGAAGCTGAAATAATCTTTGAAGAGATTATCCATCTTCCTTTGATATATCTGGGGTTCGTTAGCCAATCCCATAGGCATCACGTACCAAATATAATGTCCTTGTGGTGTGGAGAAAGTTGTGAACTTCTTGCTTTCTTCATCCATCTTAATCGGTAAAATCCGCATTTGCGGTCGAACTTTAAGAATATCTTGGCACCTTTTATGCGATTAACCGGATGTTCTCTCGCTTGGGATATAGTATCCATCGAACTCCAAAATGTTATTAATCCCCTTGTAATTAATAACAAATCTTCGCTTTCTCTTTTGATTTCTCCATGGTTTTTGACTAAGAATCATGGATCGTTGTATGGAGAAACTCCTGGTGAAATTAACTTAAGGTCGGATGTTCCTTAAGTATCTTACGCATATTTTTACGATCCTCCCGATTCATAAGGATTGGATTGAATTTCACGAACTCGTACTCCTTTCCTAGTTTAACTTTTTAAGGAAGCTTTGAGCTCGTTCTTATCCCACCATACCAAAGGATCTTCATTATAATTCCTTTGGATCTTCTTTTGATATCTTCAAGTGATATCCTCAGCGTGGTGGGACATCCTCAAGTGTTATCTTCATTCAAGGAGGCAAATTGCGAAGAAGTACATTGGCCATGACCATCACCGAAGATCGATTACAACAAGAAGGGCATGGGGATTGTGGGTCTGCTCTCTTTGAGATGGACAAAGTCAAGTTTCCGTTCAAGTTTTATCAAAATTCGGTGAACGGATCATTCTATTGAATACTATGACAGGAAAAACTACAAGATTTGCGAGAAGACCTATTCGAAAAAGAAAAGAAATCTTACGTGGGAAAACAAGCTGCCGTGGAGTAAAAAACTCACGGAAATATTGTAATATGGCTCACATCGGTCATTGGGAACTTCGGTCTGTCCCGAATGTCAAAACCAGAAAGAATCGAGGAATTCGGCAAAGGATTTCGACTAAAAGTCGATCGGAGAAGACCCAATGACGGAGAAGACAAGTCGCGAAGTATCCAAAGTTTTGAGGACCACCAAAAAAGTAGATTCCCCAACAAAGTTAGAGAAGGCATGTGACTCAAGGACAACCCACTCATCAAAGAGACAAAAGGTACGTCGAGATCTAGTAATTGGCATCCAACTAATCAAGATGCTGATAATTCAAGCAAATGGCGTAAGCAAATGGCGTCATAAGATTCAATCTAACTAAAAGACGGAAAAAGAAAAGTTATCAGGCTTTGGAGCACTTATCAGATTGCCTTGGATACCGGCGAGGAGGTCCCAAGCCATGTGAAGATAGGAAAGAATCCACTACTTTCGGCAAGTGGATGTGAGAATCCAAGAAATAGAGGCATCACTTACCTCTATATAAACAAGAGTTTTCGTATGCTAAAGGCATCGAACATCTCCTTAGTCTTGTACAATAAATTTTTTTTATTGAGTGCTTTAGATTTCGAGAATGTTTTCGTTTTTGAAATTTTAGTTTTTAATTTTATGTACAAGAGTGTGATAGCCTTTATGAAAGGCTAAATAGGTTTTCTCCTTCCAAAAGGAGATTGCGATGTAATAAGTTTTTCTTTAAGTTCTTAATAAAATAAAGGTTTTTGTTCAACATGTGTTCATAGTGTACTATTGATCTATCCTTGGAAGAATTACTTATACGCCGGGAGTAGGAAACGAACCAATCTTGTGTTGAGCGATTCTTTGAAGGAGTCGGATAACTTGCGGATCATCTTCCCGAGGGTGAGGTTAAAATAGGAGAGCCATTTGTCAAAAGATCTGGGGCGATAATTTTCCATTTGGTGGTGTTGCGAGCCATCTTACAGGGCGGTTCATTTTTGGTCAAAAATGTATGAATTTTAAGGGATTTATTAATTTACGGAAGCATATTGGGCCCGATATGGTCGTAATGGACTATTTTCATATTTGATCTAAAGACCCAATTTATATACGGATAATTACTTGAAATGAGATCTTAATAGAAGTATGTCTTGTTGAGTTTATATTTGGAAACGATATGATCCATTTAAAACCTCCGAATAGAGACTGGATCTAAGTAGGTGTAACAATGCCACGAACAAAACAAGTTCTGAGAAAATAAGGGTTCTTATTTTTGAAAAATCCGAAAAACAAATTGATTACGGGTAAAATTTTTATGTTTATTGAATAATGCAATAAATTTATTATTATGTAGTAATTTGCCACAAATTGGAGTTTAGAGGGATAACTAGAACTATTGATATTAAAGAATAAAATCTAGAGGTAAAATTGTCCATAGTGTGCAAAGTGTTACGAATCAAAGTCAGGTTGTGAAGTGTAAAAAGGGGTAAAGTTGGGGTGGTTAAAAATAATTATCTCTATGTCTGTATGGTATACATCTCGGACAATTGTCAGGATCCATATTCTCGGAGTAATTTCTCCTCACCAATTGTTAATTACATAAATATAATAAATTTAACTAAAAGTTCTTAATAAACCTAGGCTCTGATACCATTTCTGTGGATCGCAAGACCATGAGGAGTAAATGTAGAAAATGCAATAAAATTTATCACTTAGGTTGCAAAATGCAACAACTTTAAAGTTTAGATGGTAAAGCGCAAAACCAGTTTTTCATGAAACCAGGGTAAAACTGAAATTTATGCAAAGTGCAAAATTTTGTAAAGTTAAGGTTGCAAATCTGTAACTTTTCAAAGTTCGGATGGCAACGTGTAAAAACCTCGATAGTTTGGGGTGTTAACAATCTTTATCCTCAATACTTCAATCTCATTTCTTCATTCAAAGATGTTTAACCCAACTATGATATTTATTATCTTGCTAGACATAATATATATCATTTTAATTTTGTTAAAGAATATCCTACCCGGTTATTTTTGGCTTGTGATTGAGATTCTTGTTGTCATCATTTATCCGTTGTTAGACGTAGCAATTTATTTAGGAAGATGTAATAAATAGATTATTAAATATGTTTGTATTGTCGAAAAAAATCTTTTATAGTTGTGTTATACCTCTATGTTATTATTTTGTTTGTTTCATATGATAGAATTTTTGACATATAAAATCATAAAGATAATCGCATAATTTAATTCAATAATATTATATCACGTGTTATGGAAAATACCGAGAAGAAAAGACTATTGTCTACTTGTGATTACAACAATGCACTCATTATTAACGAATAAAGTATATTTCTCGAGTGTAAAAAAGCGGTGCAAAGCACAAGTTACAACTATATATGGTCCCGTTGAGATTATTGATGGCTCTGGAAATGCAACATTAATGTTGCCTAATGGTACAATCCTGCAGATTGAAAATGCATTATTATCTAGTAGATCAAAAAAAATCTACTAAGTTTTAAAGATGTGCGTGATAATGACTATCATTTAGAGACACTAAATGACCATGATAAAGAGTGTCTATGTATCACATCCTACAAAATGGGCAAGAAGAATGTCCATGAGAAATTTGAAGCGACAATTTCTGGATTGTATTATGTCCCAATTAAAGCTTTTGAATCCTACGCCACCATGCCTTGGAAGCTGGTGAATCCTGATATATTTAGGTTATGGCATTATAGCTTAGGACACCCGGGAACTACTATGATGCGTAGGATTGTTGAACATACTAATAGACATCCATTGAAAGGTACAAAAATGTTGATATCCAAATATTATTTTTATGAATCATGTTCACAAGGAAAATTCATTACTAGGCCTTCAATGGAAAATGTTGGTTATGAATCACCATCATTTTTACAATGTATTCATGGTGATATTTATGTACCAATACATCCAACAAGTAGACCATCTAGATATTTCATGGTATTAATAGATGCATCATGTAGATGGTCTCATGTATGTTTGTTATCTACTAGAAATGTTGCATTTGCTCGATTACTAGCGCAAATTATTAAACTCCGAGCACATTTCCCTGATTATCCTATTAAGAATGGATAATGCACGGGAATTTACATCAAAAAGTTTTGATGAATATTGCGCAGCACCGGGAATTAATGTTGAGCACCCAGTAGCACATGTTCATACTCAGAATGGGTTAGCAAAATCCCTGATTAAACGAATTCAGGTTATTGCTCGTACATTATTAATGAGATCAAAGCTCACTAGTGAAGCATGGGGTCATGCAGTATTGTATGCATCATCACTTATTAGATTACGCCCCACTGCTTATCATATGCAATCCCCAATGCAATTAACATTCGGATTTGAGACAAATATTTCGCACCTACGTACCTTTGGGTGTACTGTCCAAGTACCGATTCCACCACCTAGGAGAACAAAAATGGGTCCACAACATTGACTTGGTATATACGTCGAATTTGATTCTCCGTCAATTATTCGATATTTGGAACCAATGACAAGAGATTTATTTACCGCTCGATTTGCGGATTGCCATTTTGATGAAATAACATTTCCATCAATGGGAATGGATAAAGATATGTTGCAAAATGATAAACAAAAGTCAGTTCAGAATATCTCCTGAAATGAACAAAGTTTATTCATATTTAGACATGCGTACTCCTAAATGTGAAAGTGAGATGAGTAGAATCATTCATTTGCAGAATATTGCCAATAGACTTCCTGATGCATTTAATGATGCTAACAATGTCACAAAGTCTCATATTCCAGCTGCGAATGTTCTAGCTAGGATATTGTTCCTGAAGAACATAACAAAATGAATGATAATGTCCCATGACAAATACGTGGTAGACCTATTAGCTCAAAAGATATTGTTCCTCGAAAAAAGGGGGGAAATTGATGCTAGTAAGCATGCTCCAGATGAATCTGTAGAGCCTAATATCTCAGAAAATATTCAAATAAAAAATCCTGATAGCACTGAGAACCTCTTGAGCTATTGTAATGAGATATGGGATCGAAATAAAATAATTGTTGATGATAATTTTGCATCTCGATTGCTCAAGAAATCATTGATGATGATTATGATAGTGAAGCACATTCTATAATAGAATGCCTTCAGAGGTCTGACTGGCATATGTGGGAGGAAACGATAAAATCTTTAGCTTCCTTAGAGAAAAGAAATGTATTTAGAAAATTTACTCGAACTCCAGACAATGTAAAACCCCATTGGGTACAAGTGGGTATTTGTTCAGAAGAGAAATGAGAAAAACGAGGTTGTGAGATATAAAGCTCAACTCGTGGCTCAAGGATTCTCCCAAATGATTGACTATGATGAAACATATTCACCTGCGATGGATACTATCACATTTCGTTTTCTCATTAGTATGGTTGTCCGAGAGAATATGGACATGCGCTTAGTGGACGTGGTAACAACATATCTATATATACGATTCACTTTATTCTGATATTTATATGAAAATCTCTGAAGGATATAAAATACCAAAATTAGATACTCACTATGAACTTTACTCGATCAAACTGCAAAGATTGTTGTATGGATTAAAGCAATCTGGCCGCATGTGGTGCCATATGTTGAATGAACACCTTTCTAGGGAAGGTACAAAAACGATCTTATATGTCCATGCATTTTTTATTAAAAGATCAGATACCAGATTTGTTATCATTGTTGTATATGTCGATGACTTGAATTTAATTGGCACTCCTGAAGAATTATATAATGCTGCTGAATATATAAAGAATGAGTTTGAAGTTAAAGATCTTGGGAAAACCAAACTCGCTAGTGTCTTGAACTAGATCATAAAGATAATGGGATAATTGTCCACCAATCTACTTATACCAAAAGATTGCTCAAACGATTTAATATGGACAATACTCATTCCTTGAGTACCCCTATGGTCGTACGAAGATTAGATCCCAATAAAGATCCATTTCAACCAAAGAAATCCGATGAAGAGATTTTAGGTTCTGAAATACTTTATCTCAATGATATTAGAGCATTAATGTATTTAGCACAATGCACCAGACCAAATATCGCTTTTGCTGTCAATCAACTTGCGCGATACAGCTCTGAGCCAACTCGAAGACACTGGAATGGTATTAAACATATTTTTCGATACCTCAATGGTACTATAGATTTGGGATTATTCTACTCCAAAGAATCCAATAAATCTGGATTAGTTGGTTATGCTGATGCGGGATATGGATCTGATCCGCACAAAGCTCGATCTCAATCTGGTTATGTATTTTGCTATAATGGTACAACTATATCATGGCGATTTACCAAACAAACATTAGTGGCTACTTCTTCTAATCATTCTGAGATAATTGCGCTTCATGAAGCTGGCAAAGAATGTGTTTGGCTATGATCTGTCATATCTCATATTCGAAATAGTTTTCAATTGAAGTCGGTTATAGATACCGCTACTATTATTTATGAGGATAATGGTTTACTTACAAAATCTTTGCCTATGTCTACATTCGAGAAACTAGTTTACGACATCGAGAATGAGAAGAGTCAATATGAAACAAGATTAATAGATCAAGTTATACGACTAATATCCTACATTTAAGGGAAGCGAATATATTGTGCATTGTACTTGTTTTCTCTTTTATCTAGTTTTTTATCCTATTGGGTTTTCCATCTTAAGGTTTTTTATGAGGCGGTGATGCACAATGTCTAAATTTGAGAATGTACTATTTTTTCCTTATGTCCGATTTTTTCCCAACAGGATTTTTCCTGCTTGAGGTTTTTAACGAGGCATACTCATCCAACGGTGAGACATCCAAGGGGGAGTGTTACAATATGTCATAATATTTAGTGGATGTCTACCCACTCTACTCTAACAAATAATTTATTTTTATTACCTAAACTATTTGTAGTATTATGTGGAGTTATGCCTATATATAGGCTACGAGTTTTGTTTGTAAGATACACACAAGATTAAGAGAAATAAAAGATTACTTTCTCTCTAAGGAGGGTGTCCCCAACATGGATTTTCAAGGATTTTTTAAGTTATAGAAGTTTATAGATTTTGAATTCTATGGATTCCAGTAGATTCTAATGAAATTTTATACTATGGAATTGTGTGGATTTTAGTGGAATTTATTGGATGTTATAAAAAGTATAATTAATATTTTTATGAAACTAATCATAATCATTAAAAATATGAAATGCAAATATTGAAAGAAATCCATTAGCAAAAAAAAAAAGAAGAAGTTGCATAAACTTTGCAAAAATATAATTTAAAATTGTCAAAATTTGGAATAGTTCCATAAACAACTATTTTAAAATATTTATTCAACAAACAACAACATTGTTGACCAAAATCTTACCAAATAATTTTAAAACCACATTTTCTAACACAAAAACAACGTGTCTGTCAAGATGAATGAATGAAAATTTATCAACAATGATTCCCAATAAAGTATTATTATAACAACAGTTTTTCTTATTAACTTATCGATAAAATTAAGAATATTAGCAATTGAAATAAGACGAGAAATCAACTCGATTACGACAATGATTATTCACAAAATTGAGGTAGATGTACATACAGAGAAAAATATGTTATTTTTTTCTTTTTATACCATAGCTAAAATTTATTATTATTATTATTATTATTATTATTATTATTATTATTATTATTAAGAAATGAAATTTGAATTTCGAGGGGGAAAGGTGATAATTTATCCTTCATAAAACTAGCTTATAATTCCACCATAATCCACCAAAATCTATTTATAAAAGAATTCCATGAAATTCGAAATGTTTGAGGATCTTAGATTTTCGTAGAATCCATTAAAATCCAAGTTGGGGGACCAAGATTTAATGGATTCCATAAAAATCCAAACCGAGGATCCGGATTGTTATGGAATTCTAAATTCAATTAAATTCTATGGTTGAGAACACCCCGTAAATTATTCTCTTCTTATTATTTATGGTTTGATAGTTTAGTTCTTTTGTGCTCTTAAATTAGTTCATTCTGTAACAATAAATTCTTTTATTGATATTGTTTCGAACTAATGGTAAATTATAACAAAAAAATATATATAAAAAATATTCGTTTTCCCCTACTTTTTTCAAAACAACCCCAAATATTACCGAATTATTAATTTGAAGACCTAAGAATTATACCCGATACTCATGCAAATTTGATGAAATCTGCACACGACTGACATTTTGCACCAAACCCAAACTAAAAACACCACATTATAAGCAATTTCCATCTAATCCAATCCATTCATTTCAAATAATAAAAAGAAAGAAAGCAAAAAGAAAAAAAAATTCGACAGAAATATACAATTATGTGCGGGGAGGAATATCACAAAATGATTAGAATCAGGTATCTCACCACTGTTTTTGCAATCGGAGTGGCGGCGATTCTCTTTTCGCGATCCGCGGCGGTTTCCGCCGCCGATGACTGCTCCACCGTGACGGCGCTGGTCTCCGCCTGCTCGAGCTTCGTGACGTACGGATCGCCCGATCCTATTCCCGGATCTCCCTGCTGCGTAGCGATGACGACCCTCAACAACCTGGCGGACTCAGGCGACAACCGCCGCGGCGTGTGCCGGTGCTTGATGGATCTGATTACCGTCTACAGCTCTAACGCCACCGCAATCGCCACGTTGCCTGGCTTCTGCGGAGTTTCGCTCGGATTCACCATTGATCCCAACACTGATTGCGAATAGTAATTTTAAAATTGCATCTCTCTCTCTCTCTCTAGATCTCGATCGATCGATCGAAATTATATCAGTGATTATTAACATGTGGCTATGATCTGCTGCAGCATCGATCAATACGCTCGGCTGGAAGGAAGGTGAAATCTAAGGCAGCAAGCAAAGTGATGATGGCTGAACAGAGTGACTTTTCAAACTTTAATAATTCTTAAATGTTGGGGAAATATTATAATAAAGTTTAGGTAAATGATGAACTAACTTAAATTATAACATTTTGTGTTTTCAAATTACAATTAAAAAATTAAAAAAAAAAAAGAGTTTCACTTCACCTGTGTTAGAGCACCCACAATGTGGAGATATTTAGAGTGGATATTTCTTCAAATATCCTCATGAAATGTTCCACATCATCGTGACAAAAATACTTTGTTGAGTTGTACAATATACGGAATTTATCCAGTAATTGAAATATTAAATGACTTTGAAATTTTAGATGATGTGTCCATTCAACATAATATCAGAATTCGGCCAAATAAGAGATCACGAGTTCAAACCTCATCACCACCCATAAAACATTCCATGTGCTAAGTTTTATAAACAAATGTATGCACGTAAGAGAGAAGTGTTAGAATAATTAAATATTAAATGTGATTCAATATTGTATAAAATATTAGAGTAATTATATTAAATGACATATCTATCTAACAGCTTCGATGGTCCTTCAATATAGTAGCAGAATATTAGAGTAATTAAATATTAAATGTTTTAGTTATGTAAGAGTTAGGGTTATCATTCAATACCTTGATTACACATAATCACGAGAAGAATGATGTGATTTAAAGCGCTATATTTGATAGAGTAATCAATCAATTGCTGCTGATGAGCATCCGATGATGGAGGATTTGTTTGTTAGCAAAAAACCAAGAAATAGTAAACCATGTGAATGAACGTGGACAAAATTTACTTGGCTTTGAAAACCATCCATTTGAGGTAAAATGTGCAATTGAACCAAAAAGGTCAAAATTGAGTTGAAAAAAGAGAATATAATTATAAAGTATATAACAGTATCATGTGAACTCATATATATATATATATAGGGGTTGGTTCTTGTGAGACTATCTCTCGCGGTGAGACCGTAGGACTAATCTGGACTGTTATAATAATTCAATAGATGGTTGAGATTGAAACATTAAATTTGATACTATTATTTGAACACTAAACCAACTAGGGGCAAATTCGACCACATCAATTTTATGGATTTTGGAAACTGCCATCTAACCTCCTAAGAATAAGGAACCATATCTTCCATTACAACATTCACGTTAATTCTCTCCTTAAAAACTCCTTATTTCTTTTTTTTTTTAATATTATTTCTGTTTATTAAAAAATATTATAAAAGTCCACAAGTATATTCTCCTGATCAATCCTCTCCTTTTTAACCAAAAAAATTAAATGCATGTTTTCAATGATATCTATGCGTCCAATGATCTTTAAATATATTTTGCTATGCTCAAAAAGTAATCGATGCATACATTATCAATTAGCTCCGTCAGTAGTATTATTCAATGTATTACTTGCATAGATAGATCATATGGATTGCATATATAGCTTATCTTCAAGTTCGAAATTTTGTTTGTTAGATTAGAGTGTTTGTTTAATCGATCATGCATCTCTCAAAATTGATATATATATGCAAAATTTCTGCATCTATTTATACGTAAAAATCGTACAAAAGTTTGAATTATTTCCCTAAATAAAAACTCATGTCGCAAGAAAAAAATCACACCACATTTATGTTTATTCATCAAGAATCGGTTGGATTAGTGTGTTGCATATATAGCTTATTTTCATCTTGAAAATTTATTTTTAAGATCAGTGAGTTTGTTTAATCGTTCATCGTCACTCATTCAATATATATGCAAAATTTTGCATCTATTTTTACATAACAAAAATCGTAAAAAAAGTTTTGTAATAGGCATCACTAATTTAACTTATGCGACAACAATTACCTATTTATGCAAAGAACAAAAATCTATTTGTGCATCAATAATCTAACTTATTACATAGAAAAAAATATGCCTAACTAATTTATCGACATGCACACCTATTTCCGCATCACTAATTTAACTTATCACACGCCAAAAGTATACATCTCTAATTTACTTATGCACCAACTATTACATATTTATGCAAAGAATAATAATCTATTTTCGCATCACTAATTTAATTTACCACACCAATTTTTTTCTCTCCATTTAATATTCTAATTTTGTTTTTCTCTTTACCATTTGGGGCCTTGAGGATTGAGAAAATAATTTGTCAACAAGACTACAAGAGGTATTTTGATTTCCTTATTTTTATTTGAATTTTTTTGCAATCATTTTTCTGTTAGGGTTTTATAGTTCTTTTAATTTCCCCATATTAAACCTATTAATTAGTTTAATGATTTGCTTATGATTGCCAAAACAATAATGGCCTAAGACAAAGAAAATGATGTAATTTATTGTCATATAAGAACAGGAAGCGGGAAAATACATTTGGAAGTGCAATTAATTAAGAACTATAAACTAAGATTTAAGTATCATGATTAATGACTAATGAGTGGGTAGATATATAATTGTATATAACCAAAAATAAAGAAAAATATCATCAAACTTAGTTAAGCATGAAAAGTTTAAGTGCAAGAGATTGTAATGATTACGGACTTTATTAATCTATTTTTCCTTGTGGGTTATATTCTATGTCATTTGATATATTCATTGCAAGAATTTAGATATATTGTTAAAATTTTAAAAACAAGTTTTTTTTTTTTCATATAGGTTCAAAATTCAACATGAAAAACAAAAAAATGATTCGTATTTTGGGAAGCAACTTTCTAAAGAGAATGCAGTTCTATTCACAAACCTTCGAAATTGATGCAAATAATGATGTTTCTCGGTGTTAATCTAAATCATTTAGAAGATCAAAACTCTATTCCACAGACTTCTCCAACAAAGCTTCCAAAGATTGACGAAAATTCTAATGGTTTACATATTGAACGCGATCTTGGACTACGCACTTCAATATGAAATTATCCAATAGAAAAACGAGATGAAATCGAGGCGTGCTTATCTCATGGCTGGTCTTTATCAATGTATCCCAAAAAAAATTCCCCGAGTATGTAGATAAGAAGGGCAGAAGATTTTTGGCTACTTGGTATAAGTCATTTCCTGACTGGTTAGAATTTTCACCTTCAAAGAATAAAGTGTATTGTTTTCCATGTTTTCTTTTTATTAAGACGTCTACACATTTTGGAGCAAATGCTTTTATTATTGATGAATTTCAATCGTGGAAAAAAGTAAAAAATGGTCGAAATTGTGCTTTTCTGATCCATGAAGGGAATAGTCCAAACTCATCTCATAAAATAGCTGTAAAATAATCCAAGGATTTGATGAACTCTTTGCAGCATATAGAGAATATTGTTGATACACAATCTTCAGAGTTGATTGCAAAGAATCGTCTACGGCACAAAGTTTCAATTGATGTTGTGAAGTTATGTGCATTCCAAGGTATAACATATAAAGCCCAAAGTCACTTAATCGTGGCAATTTTATAGAAATTATAAAGCATACATCTTTATATAACAACGAGGTAAACTCCATTGTTCTAGAAAATGCTCCTCAAAATACTACTTATACTTCTCATAGAATTCAAAAGGAGATTTTATCAGTTTATGCAAGCAGAATTCAAAAGTTCATCAGGGAAGAAATTGGTGTGCGAAATATTATATTATTGTTGAAAAATCTCGTGATGAATCTAAAATGGAGCAAAAGGCCGCTGTTTTGAGATTTGTTGATAAATGAGGCTTTATTCGAGAAAGGTTTTTTGATATAGTTCATGTGGAAGATACTAAAGCATCTACTCTAAAAAAAAAAAATTCACGTGTTCTTTCTCGCAATGATTTCACCATACAAAATATTCGAGGACAAGGATATGATGGTGCTAGTACTATGCGAGGAGAGTGGAATGGTTTACAGGCTTTTTTTTCTTGAGTGAGGGACCATATGCATATTACGTCCATTGCTTTGCTCATCGATTACAATTAGTATTAGTGGCAACAGCTCAAAGTGTCATCTCCATAGAGCATTTGTTTTCATATGTCAATCTAATTGTGAATTTAGTGGATTCTTCATCTAAGCGTCATGATCAGCTACAAATTGCTTATGCTATTGGTGCGAGGGTGGATTATAATGATGAGCTTGAAAGCGAAAGGGCAAAAATCGGGTTGGGACTATACAAAAGCGGGGACACACGATGGGGTTCGCACTTAAGGTCTCTCCGAAGTTTATTAAATTTATATGATCTTGACCTTCATGTTTAAGTGAAATAATCAAATGACAAAAGTAGTTTATCTAGCAGAGCATCAGCTGATGGAGCTTACGACGTAATGACATCATTTGAATTTGTGTTTATATTGCATTTTATGATCGAATTATTGGAAATGACAGATGATCTTTGTCGAATTTTACAATTCAAGTCACGAGGATATTCTAAATGCAATGGATGATGTTGTTAACACAAAAACACTTATTCAAAAATTTAGAGAGAATGATTTGGATCGAGTTGTTTGATAAAGTGAAGAGGCATTGCGAGGAATACAAGATAGATATTCCAAACATGAATTCTCATCGTCAATCGGTAGGAGCCGAAACCTAAAGGAAATCCGAGTTACTTTAGATCATCATTATTGTATTGATGTATCCATGAGTACTGATTGATGTTATACTTCAAGAAATGAATCATCGGTTTAATGAAAATGCAGTGGAATTACTTAGATTTGGATTAGCATTTGATCCAAGTCCTGGATATAAATCGTTTGACATTGGTGATATTTGCAAATTTGTTGAGAAATTTTATCCTGTTGATTTTTGGTGGTCACGAGAAGTTACACATAAAGTATCAATTGGAGCCTTTTCAATTTGATATTCAAGGTAATCAACATTTTCAAAATTTATCAAGTCTTTTAGAGTTGTGCGATTTTATCAAAGATGGTAAAGGCAAAGAATTATCATCTTGTTGATAGACTTATGTTAACTCTTCCAGTCTCTACAACAACAACATAACGAGCATTTTCATCTATGAAGATGGTCAAGACAAGATTGCGGAATAAGATGGAAGATGACTTTTTGGCTAGTTCATTACTAATGTATATCGAGAAAGAAATCGCTCAAACTTTTGATGTCGACTCAATCATTGATGACTTTAAAGTTATGAAGAATCGTCGAGCACAACTTAAGATGCCTAAATTTAATAAATATATTGGTAAATATATTTTTACTTGCTTATAAATAAGTAGTTCGATGGCAATATTAATGTAATATTAATCTTTTAACTGTTTTTTTTTTGTAGAGTAATTGACACGGCACATGAAGTTATTCATGATGATGATGATATATTTTGAAACTTTTGACATTATTGGTAAGTTTATTCTATGTGATTTAGTTACAAACACTTGTATGTTTTGTTTTTATTTACATTAGATTTGATTTTGCCCCCCAAAGTATAAAATCTGCGTCCGTCCCTGGATGTGGTGTTCTTGGGTTGTGATAGAATTAAGAAACACGAAAATTGAAGGATTATGGTTTTTTTATTCCGATAGTTACAAACACTTGTGGCCTCTTTGGTTTAGGAAAAATTTTTATTGAAACTACCTCTTCACATTTTGACCAACCCGATAGCCTACAATGGAGTTTGTTATCGGGGAAAGCAAAAATTCTTTGGAGACAATGGGAAAAGAATCACCACGTGTGCAAAAAGAATAAGATAGATCGCCGTGTTTGAAAATTCATATACCAAATTATTCGGGATAATCTAGGATTAGGTATGTTTCCATATGTTGATCTTAGTCAATCATTAAGAATCAAATAGATTTCGATCTATGGATATAGATGGTGTCGTTAACTTGTCTTCAATTTAGTTCGATTTAATTATTGATGATTGATGTTTGAAATTTGGTTAAACCATGAAGTGAACATAAGCATACAATTTGTGGATTATGCACTTTTTTTTGAATATCAAGTTTAACATTTTGTCGGTTGAAATGAATCGGAGATTCGAATTGTTTATGATCCATGAAAATAATTGGTATTGTTGAGTTCGTTGTTTTATTTGTTTATTTTGGTGATTTGGTGTGCTTTCAATTTGAAAGATTATTTACAAATAGAATTGATGAATTTATTGATGTATGGGTTATTCGATCGTGAATTGAGTTAGTCTCGGTTTTGGAGTTCTATAGATTAATACGTTAAATTATTGTATATTTCTCGAATATTGGGTAATGGAGAATGTTTATGAAAACGAAAATCAAATTTTGTATAGGCTAGTCACATCTTAAAGATGTTATCTTTAAGGTATTAATTCCTCCCACTATGGTGTAAATGGTTCTCAAGGAATTAACATCCATGATACAAAACTTATTTCACAAAAATCCAGGTTACACTCGTTAGAATTTTTCAGGAGCATTAATCACAAGATGTAGTTAAAACAACAATGATAGAAAGTAGGAAAGAAATAAATCTCGTAGGAATTTTATGGAATAAATTTTCCATCTCTTTTTCTCCATATTATTTGTAGAATAGGTTGAAGTATTTATAGACTTCCAAATGTTACAATCAAGAGTTGCATCCCCTCTCATGTAAGTTATAAATATTCTAAAAGTTGCATCTATTCATTGCAATTCTTCCCAATGGATGTCTTCACATGAAAAGGTACACATCTTTTCACATAATTCTTATTTTCCATCTTTATTTATTTATTTCCTTCCTTTACATAATATATAAAATATACTATATAATATATGCATAAAACGAATGGCTATCTAAAAATGATGTTGTGACATGAAATGCAATAAATGCAAATCAATGAAATACACTATATTATATGTAAATATACAAAAATCCCCACTAATTTATATATAATATATAAAAATAAATACAACTTGGTTTACATAGTGAATACCCATAAAGTGGACGAGCCTTTAACTTTATGGTTGAATATGTAACACTAGGAAAACATATTTTCATTATGTACAATTCATGCTTCTTTTTGTTCTTGGCAAGCATCATTATAATGGGTCTTATGTTAAATCTTGGTTTTCACAAGTACTCATGATTTTACCAAATAATCCATAAGAAGCGGCCTCTCACTTCTCTACTTGTATACGTATACTTATCAAGAATGTCCATAACTCATTCCACGATGCTATAAGTCTATTAAGGATTTTAAATCCAACCTACTCTTGTTATGGTAAATAAAGTGCATAGATTAGATATGAAACTTTGAAAATAGTGACACCCCCACTATTTTAAGATATGCACTTGAAATGTATCCCAGATTTCATTTCACCAATGTCTAATATCGAATTGCCTTTTTAACTCTCATACATAAGGTGACAAATGTGTGACTTGTACTTTAAGATAGAGTTGGTTTGAATCAAGATATTATTATGATCGATAATAGTGTCATATCTCTCATTATCTTTGTTATCCTTTGATCACTAGATAAATATTTTCTGTTAGCGGATCAACTAACATATAACTCATAGGGAGATACTTGAGTATAATCTTCCATTTCTTAATCATACTTACGATATGATTATACCTCATAGCAATATGTTTTCTACGATTTTCTCATCCTTTGTATTATAAATAACAACTTGATTATCACAATACAAAATAGTAGGACCCTAAAATAGGATCTATACAAGAATTTTTATAAGAAATCTTCCATGCCACACAATGTATTTACTGCAGTAAATATTGTATATACACAAATTCTATAGAAGATCAAGCAACAAAAGTTTGTCTATTTCAAAAGTTCAAATGTCTATGACACCACCAATAATGAACAAGCAACCACTAGTTGACTTAGAATCAATCCTATTAGTTGCTCAATTTGCATCACTATACATGGGGTGGAAATAAGCCAGACTAAGGCCCATTAGCAAGCCTACTAACGCAAATAGGCCGAACTTGGGCTTTGGAAAAGGCCTTCCAAGCCTATCAGCCGGCTTTGTATGTGGCTTTATATATATAAATATAATATATTTTATATAGTTAATTATTTAAACATATAAAATATATTATATAATAAAAAATAAAGACATCATATTATGTATTACTGTGGAAGTTAGAACCACATTAAACCCTAATTCTATCTATTCCATCTCTGCAGTCACGTTCTCCCGCTCTTTATCTCTTTCTCCCTCCCCTTCAATTTTCACTTCTCACCAAGTTCTCTTCATCATTATTTTTCAGATTTGTTCAGTAAAAATCTCATTCTTACTCTCTTGATGTAAGCAAACCATATTTATTGGCACTCTCTTGTTGGACAAAGGAAAAAGACCACTGCAAATCAAAACCTATAGCTGAGCACTGGATGCTATGCAATTGACACCGACGATAGTCCTTAAGGTATTTTTTCCTTCCCTTGTCCTGGTTCTTTTACTTTATTTTTTACTTTGATGTTGACCAAAAAAAAACTATGAGAACTGGAGACTGTAGTATGCAGAATACAAAATTATGTTTAATCACAAATGTGACGAACTGATGAATGATGATATAAATTTAAAAAATTGAGTCCCCAACTTGGTGCTTTGGTTGGTAAATAATGAATTGCCTTTATATTATTTTAATAAAAAAGAGGGAAATGGTTTGTTGATTCATTTGAAGAGATGATTTTAATGGAATGTGTTCAAATGATGGTGTTGGCCATGTTCTTAGTTTTCCAATTCAATATTATATATATAATTTGTCTTCCTTTCTAATTCAATTATTCTTGTTATTGATGGCATAACTCTCTGTTTTCCTTTTTATTCCTTTATTTAATGTTGAAAGTTTGTCTTTTCAATTTGTACGTGCAGATATAATTATGTCTTCTCAAGTTGAGGATTGTGAAATACCTTTGTCTACTCTTCCTCATGAGTCTAGTGAGGCAGAATTTGTAGGAAATGACAGAGTTGATAGTGAATACAATGAAAATAGAAATGACAATGATTGTATTTTTAAGAAGAGGAAGAAGAGGAAACAATCAGATGTTTGGAATGATTTTGATGAAGTTGAGATACCTAAAGTGGGATTAAAAGTTGTTTGCAAGTATTGTAAATGTAGATTTGCAACTGGGGGAACAGGGGCTAGCACAAGTCATCTAAGGAGACATTTAACTACTTGCACACAAACAATGTTGCATATGGATACATCAAAGAAACAACTCACCATCCCATTAAAGCCTTCAAATTCCACTGTTAATCCATTTATGGAACCCAGTGTTAGGTATTGTAATGAAAGAATGAGAGAGATAATGGCTACTTCAATCATGGTACATGAGTATCCTTTTAGCATTGTTGAGGACCAAGTTTGGATGTGGAGCTATCAATATGCCAATTCGGAGTTTGAAAAAGTCTCACGCAAAACAACAAGAATTGATTGTTTAGCAATATATGAGGCTGAGAAGAAATTTTTTGGGCCTTGTTGAAAAGTGTGAGCAAAATTAGTTTAACAACAGACATGTGGAAATCAAGTCACCAAGTAGTTGAATACATGGTTATCACTGGTCATTTCATTGATATGAATTAGAAACTTCAAAAAAGGGTTTTGAGCTTTGTAAAAGTGCCTCCTCCTAGCCGTGGAATTGATGTGGCAGATGCAATTTTTAAGTGTTTGAAGTCTTGGGTATTTGATAACAAAGTATTTTCTGTGACAGTTGATAATGCTTCTTACAATGACTCTTGCGTAAGGACTTTGAAGGATAACTTATCACTAAGTTAGTGCTTGGTGGTACTTTATTTCATGTTAGATGTTGTGCACATATATTAAACCTGTTGGTTCAAGATGGCCTTAGTAAGATCGAAAATATCATTTACGATGTTCGTGAGGCTGTGAAATACATTAATCACAATGATTCAAGGTTGAAGACGTTTTATGATGTTTTAGAACAGAAGCATATGAAAGAAACAAAACTCATTGTTGATTGTCCAACAAGATGGAACTCTACATATCTTATGCTTTCTCTGACTTTGAAATTCCAGATTGCATTTCCAACTTATAAGGAAAGAGAGCCACATTATGATAAGGAAAGAGAGCCACATTATGATAATTTGCCATCAGACGAGGATTGGCAAAAGGTCAAGAAAATTTGCCAACTTTTAGAAGTGTTCAATCTTGCCACTCATGTCATTTTGGGTAGTGCGTATCCTACTGCAAATTTGTATCTTCCTGAAGTTTGGAGAGTGAAACAAGAAATTGATAAAGCAGCGGATGATGATGATGAATTTATGAGAAATATGGCAGTTTAAATGAAATCAAAGTTTGACAAATATTGGGGCAATGCAATCTTCTGATGGCAATTGCTAGTGTTTTGGATCCTCGGTGTAAGTTTCATATTGTTAACATATGTTTTCCTTTGATATATAGCCAGAAAGTGTTGCTAAAGAGAATGTGGATAAAGTGATGAATTCGTTGCAACAATTATATGATGAGTATGTTGATTTGATGATGGAAGAGGCAACCACTAATGTTAGTGGTGAAAATAGTACTAGGGGCGACAATAACTCATCACCTTCATATGTGTCTAATTTCTTAGTGACCGGATTTGATCAAATCATGAGCAAAATTCGTGAAAAAGAAGCGGTTCCCCCATTGAAATCAGAATTACAAATTTATCTCGAGGAGAATGTTTATATTTGTGATGGTGGTTCTAATTCTTTTAGTGCATTGGAGTGGTGGAAAAGTAATAGCCTAAAATTTAAGGTTTTACCAAAGATGGCTTCCGATATACTAGTTATTCCGATTTCAATAGTTGCATCGGAGTCCACTTTTAGTGTTGGAGGAAGAGTTATTGATGAATATCGTTCCGCATTGAATGAAGATTCTTTTGAAGCGCTCATTTGTGGTGGGGATTGGCTTCGTAACAAGTATGATTTGAAATGAAAAAATGTACAAAGTTTATTTATTAAATAAAGTACTTTGTTATATTGAGTAGAGCTGTGTTATGCATATCTAATATTTTTCTTCTTCTTATTTTCAAGGTTTTTGATAAAGAACAGAAGACACTTTGAAGATTTGGTTTTTGTTTGTTTTGTTTTCATGGAGGCTTGGAGTAATGGTTCATGAGTCATTTTACTTTATGTATTATATTTGGTTAATGGTTGGACATGTAATATTTAGAGATAATGAGTGTGAGGAATTGTTGGATGCACTTAACGAACTCATTTTATTTTCTACGTTTCTTATATTGTGATTTTAGCTGATTTTTAATTTATTAGATACATTGATGAATCTTTGAAAACATGTTAGTGTGATAGTACTGTGAAAGTCCAATGATGTATTGTTTTGTAGGCCTTTAATAGGCTATTGATAGGTTTGGGCCAGGCTTTTTTATGACATAGGTCAGACTTAGGCCGTAAAAAAGGCCTATCACATATAATAGGCCAGACATAGGCCCAATATTTGTAAATCAGGCTCAGGCCGTCCAATGAAAAGTCTGGCCTATCCTGGCCTATTTCCACCCCTAATTATACATCTCAAGAGTAACTTTAATAAAAACACAATTTTGTACTTGCTACTCTTAAGAATAAATAAGTTGAACAACTTATGCACTACCTCTTAGTTTAACTTTATTTAGAAATAAAGTCAACAAACTAAATTAGGCTCGAAATATAATTTTAATTAAGTCCAAAACACCTAACTTTAGAGTTAAAATTAAAATTAACCCAAAAGTTCAACTTAAGCCAAAATAACAATTTATTCACCACATATAATGATTAAATACATGAAAGTCCCTAATAAATAGTTAACGGAGGAAGGATTACAATAAAGAGATGCAATTTTTGGAATATTTATAACTTCCATTATTTGAGGAGGGATGCAATTTTTGATTGCAACTTTTGAAGTCTATAAATACTTCTAAAAGGATGAGATGAAATAACAGATGGAAAGTGATGGAAAAATCAATCATTAATTTTTCTACGAGTTTTATTTCTTTCCAACTTTCAACTTTCTACTATTGTTGTTTTAACTACAACTTGTGATTGATGCTCTTGAAAAATTCTAAGAAGTGTAATCTTGAAATTTTTGTGACATAGGCTTTGTATCCTAGAGGTTAATTCATTGAGAACCATTTACACCTAGTGGGAGGAATTAATATCTTAAAGAAAATATCTTTAAGATGTGCCTAACCTATACAAAATTTGATTTTTGTTTTCATAAACATTCTCCATTACCCACTATTCAAGAAATATATCCATATTTGATTATGAAGAATTAATTTTATTTCATCATCCATAAGCTCTTTTCCACGTTATTGAAGGGGGTGAAAAGATTATCTTCTTGAAAAGTTTTAGGTTCCTCTTCTAATTGTAAGTTAACAGCTCAGGACCAAAATTCTTTTCAATGTAAACAACTCTTACTCGATTTTCAACTCAACAAACTCAGGGTTAATTTATATTATATGTAAATAAGTGGGGATGTTGTATATTTACATAATAATATAGTATCTTGCATTTATTAATGATATCAAAATCATTTACAAATTCATTTTATGAATATATTATATAGTATATTTTATATATTATTGAAGGAAGAAAAGAAATAAATAAATATAAAAATAAGAATTATGTGAAAAGATTACCACAATCTTGAAACATCCATTGGGAAGAATTACCACAATGAATAGATGCAAACCTTTGGAATATTTATAACTTCCATGGGAAGGTGAAACTCTTGATTGTAACCTTTGGAAGTGTATAAATACTTCAAACTATTCTACAAATATATTGTGAAAAAAGAGATGGAAAATTTATTCAAGAAAAATTCATATGTGATTTATTTCTTTGCAACTTTAATCATTGTTGTTTTAACTATATCTTGTGATTTATGCCTAAAAATTCTAAGGAAATAACCTTGAATTTTTAAGAAACAAGCTTTGTATTCTTGAAGTTAATTTGTTGTGAACCATTTACTCTCATAGTGGGAGGAATTAAATCTTAAAGATAACATTTATAGGAGATGATTGATACTTGATAGGCTACAAAATTTGATTTTCGATATTTCAAAACATTGCAATTAAAATCAAGATTTTATTGTTTAGAAATCAATGATGAATGCCATGTAAAATTTAGTAGAAAAGTTGGCACCCTGTGATTATTCTTTTGTAAAATGCATTGCAATGAATAGAGGCGCCGAGTTAAGTCACTCACGAAATAACTTTGAAAAAACGTATCAACATTTACTTGAAGGAAGACTCTACCTCGCGAGACATTGAGTGGCAAAGAAGAGTAGACATGAACCTATGGAGAAGCGGTGGTTTGGAAGAAAGAAACTGGAGCATTTCAATTTTTGCTCAAGAGAAGCCAAGTCTCAAGTTGAAGTCGACGGTCGAGTCATCCATGATTGGAAGGTTGTCGACCTTTCACCTGGGGAAACATGAAGTTTTCTGCTTTTTCTCAAAGTCGGGTTGCCTATACGGTGAACCGGTTGACCTCAAAACAAAAGTTTACTTAAACAAGAAAATAATCTCAAAAAATACCGAAAAATAGTGAAAACATTTTAGATCGAATGAAGTATTAGGACAACATTTAGAAACATTGTTTAGGTGTAAAAATACATTAACGAGAAAATCATTAAAAGTGTTGTCCAATTTTGACTTTCAAAAATAAAACTTGAAGAAATACTTCAACGGGCAAATATTAAAACCATTTTAAATCATTTGTTTGACAACCTTTAAAACCATTGTTTTGGAGATAAAATCAAAATCATCAAAATCATGATAAAATCATTTATCAAACACATCCTCAAGCTCTTTTCCACATTATTGACATCAATCCAACACTCTTGAAAGGTTTTAAGGATTCTAATATAAGTTAACATATCAGTTGACCAAAATTCTTTTCAATTCTACACCTCTTACTCCTTCTCAACTCAACAGGATTGTTAAGGTTTATATTATATGTATATAAGCTTTTGGGGGATTGTTGTATCATTTTAATAATAATATAGCTTGAGCATTTATTGCATATGATATCATAGCATCATTTGGAAGAAGACATTCATTTTATGCATATATTATATAGTATATTTTATATATTATATGAAGGAGGAAAGAAATAAATAAATATGGAAAATAAGAATTATGTGAAAAGGGGTGTACACTTTTCAAATGATCAGGCATCCATTATGAAGGATTGCAATGAATAGATGCAATAAAAACTTTTGTCATTTATAACTTTCCATGGGAAGGGATGCAACTCTTGATTGTAACCTTTGGAATATTATAAATCAAACTATTCTACAAATAATATCGAGAAAAAGAGATGGAAAATTTATTCCAAAAAATTCATATCTGGTTTAATCAAACTTAAGGGTGTTGTTTTAACTATATCTTGTGATTTAACAAAATTCTAGTTGAGTGTAAATTATGGATTTTTTGAAATAGGCTTTGTATCTTAGAAGTTAATTCCTTGAGAACCATTTACACCATAGTGGGAGGAATTAATACCTTAAAGAATAACATCTTTAAGATTTAAAAAGACTAAATCAAAATTTGAGGTTTTTCAACCCCGTTTTCATAAACATTCTCCATTACCCACTATTCGAGAAATATATGCAATGATATATAAAATTGTTATATATATTTCTCGAATAGTGGATAATGGGGAATGTTTATGAAAACGAAAATTAAATTTTGTATAGGCTAAGCACATCTTAAAGATGTTATTTTATTGTTGTATAAAATTCTCGAATAGTAGGTAATGGAGTATGTTTATGAAAACGAAAATCAAATTTTGTATAGGCTAGACACATCTTAAAGATATTTTTTTAAGGTATTAATTCCTCACACCATGGTGTAAATGGTTCTCAAGGAATTAACCTCCATGATACAAAGCCTATTTCACAAAAGTTTCAAGATTACACTTCATAGAATTTTTCAGGAGCATAAATCATAAAATGTAGTTAAAACAACAATAGTAGAAAGTAACAAAGAAATAAATCTCTTAGGAATTCATGGAATAGTTTTTTCCATCTCATTTTCTTCCTTATTTCATACATCCTTTTAGAAGTATTTATAGACTTCCAAAGGTTGCAATCAAAATTTGCATCTCTTCTCAAATAATGGAAGTTAATAATATTCCAAAGGTTGCATCTCTTCATTGCAATCCTTCCCAATAGATGTCTCCACATGAAAAGGTACATACCTTTTCACATATTTTCATATTTATTTATTTATATCCTCCTTTCATATAATATATTATATAATATAATATATGCATAACATGAATGTCTAGCTAAATGATGTTATGATATGAGATGCAATAAATACAAATCAATGCAATACTCTATATTATATATAAATATACAACAATCCCCAACTATTTTACATATAATATGAAAATAAATACAATTGTTGTTTTACATAGTGAATACCAATAAAGTGCACGAGCCATTAACTTTATGGTTGAATATGTAACACTAGGAAAACATATTCTCACTATGTACGATTCATGCTCCTTTTTATTCTTGGCAGCACCTTTGTAATGAGCCTTGTGCTGAATCCTGGTTTTCACAAGTACTCTAGGATTTTACTGAATAATCCATAAGAAGCGGCCTCTCATTTCTCTATTTGCATAGGTAGACTTATCAAGAATGCCCATAACTCATTCCACGATGCTATAAGTCTATTGAGGATTTTAAACCCAACCTACTCTTGTTATGGTAAATAAAGTGCATAGATCAGATATGAGACTTTGAAAATAGTGTCACCCCCACTATTTTAAGTTATGCACTTGAAATGTATCAAAGTTTCCATTTCGCCAATGTCTAATATTGAATTGCCTTTTTAACTCTCATACATGAGTTGACAAATATGTGACTTGTACCTTAAGATAGAATTGGTTTCAATCAAGACATTATTTTAATCGGTAATAGTATTATATCTCTCATGATCTTTGTGATCCATTCACTAGATAAGGATTTTGTTAGTGGACCAACTAACATATAACTCGTGTGGAGATTCTCGAATACAATCTTCCATTTCTTAATCATACTTCTGATATGATTATACCTCATAGCAATAGCAATATGTTTACTATGGATTAATATTCTCTCATTCTTTGTGTTGTAGAAAACAACTTGATTATCTATAATACAAAGAAGTCGTACCCTTTCTTAAATATTGAAAAACCCAAAAAACTCTTTAATTCCATCAGAGACAAAAGGAATTTATGGATTATTCTAATCAACAACATTGCATTCGTAATTAATATCCATGCAAGAAGCAACATACATAATTTTAAAACTCAAAATTTTGTTCCAAATTAGAAATAAATTCACAGAAGCCGCAAAATCACAAAAAGGTTACAAAAATACCTTTCCCACACCACAAGGCTTCTGAAGCACCCAGATAGTCGGATTCCAACACTCATGGTCCTTCACCAACCACAAATCATGGCCAAGCCCCGCAAAAGTTATGTTTCTTCGACGAAAATTAGCGATAGGCATCGACATCCACCACTGCGACAAAACCCACTTTCACCAGACGATGCAATTAGCTCGGCGCAATCGAATAAATCCCGCCGCCCGTCCGCCATTCGCACCGCCAGCAACTTTCCTGTCGCTAGCCCAGTGAATCCCGAGCACCGAACATCAGCTAGGCCAGAGCCATAGCCGCCATTGTCAAAACCAGACAATAAGGCTCGATCATGCCCAGAAATCGCCGCCAGTCCGCATGCGAAGAGAGCCACAACGTCCTCCTCACACCACAACAATTGATGTGGCGCCGAGCCGTTTTAGGCGGTAGCTTGACCACCACAACTGATGGCCATCGCCTGTCTTCTTTGCTACTGATCTATGTCGAGTGGCGGTGATTCTCGTTGGAAGAGAGGGCAAGATCGAGTTCACAATTTTCGTATTTCTCAAAGCATCTTTCTTTTTTTTAACAAATAAATTAAATCAAAATTTCTCAAAATTCAAGAACCACTCTCATTCCTTAACAGGTTCTCAAAAAGGAACATGCATACACAATTTCGGTTTTTTTTATTACTTTTTAATAAGAAAAACTTTTAAATCAGAAATGACTATCCACTTTTGGGTTAATCAACAAAATCAATTCTACAATCCAAAAACAAAACCCCCACATAATCCACGAAAATCAGTCTCAATAATACGATATGAAATCACGGATCAAAAGAAATTTGATTCTCAAAAACTCAACCAAAGATCAATTTTTGGACCGTACCTCAGTCAATCAATTATCCTACATAATATGTGTATCACCTTCCCATCGGTTCTGTCCTGTTCTTTTGGCAGACGTGATCATTCTTTTTCTTGTTGTATCCATCAACTTTGGCTTTCTCAGATAATTAATATCTTAAAATTGTTGTATATATTTCTCGAATAGTGGGTAAGGAGAATGTTTATGAAAACGAAAATCAAATTTTGTATAGGCTAGGCACATCTTAAAGATGTTATTTTAAGGTATTAATTCCTCCCACTATGGTGTAAATGGTTCTCAAGGAATTAACCTCCAAGATACAAAGCCTATTTAACAAAAATCCAAAGTTACACTCCTTAGAAATTTTCAAGAATTTTTCAGGAGCATAAATCACAAGATGTAGTTAAAACAACAAACATAAATCACAAGATGTAGTTAAAACAACAATGATAGAAAGTAGGAAAGAAAAAAATCTCGTAGAAATTTCATGGAATAAATTTTCTATCTCTTTTGTCTCCATTATTTCATCCATCCTTTTAGAAGTGTTTATAGACTTCCAAAGGTTGCAATCAAAAGTTGCATCCCTTCTCAAATAATGCAAGTTATAAATTCCTAAGGTTGCATCTCTTTATTGCAATCTTTCCAAATGGATGTCTTTACATGAAAAGATACATACCTTTTCACATATTTCCATATTTGTTTATTTCTATCATCCTTTCATACAATATATTATATAATATAATATATGTATAAAATGAATGTCTAGCTAAATGATGCTATGATATGAGATGCAATAAATGCAAATCAATGCAATACACTATATAATATGTAAATATACAACAATTTATGATTGGTAATTCGGTTTGTCTTGCATTTATTGCATATCATATCATAGCATCATTTAGCTAGACATTCATTTTATACATATATTATATAGTATATTTTATATATTATATGAAGGAATGAAAGAAATAAATAAATATGGAAAATGAGAATTATGTGAAAAGATGTGACTTTTCATGTAATAGCATCCATTGGGAAGGATTGCAATAAAGAGTCAATCTTTGGAATATTTATAACTTCCATTATTTGAGAAGAGATGCAACTTTTGATTGCAACTTTTGGAAGTCTATAAATACTTCTAAAAGGATGAGATGAAATAAGAGATGGAAAGTGATGGAAAAATCAATCATTAATTTTCCTACGAGTTTTATTTCTTTCCAACTTTCAACTTTCTACTATTGTTGTTTTAACTACAACTTGTGATTGATGCTCTTGAAAAATTCTAAGAAGTGTAATCTTGGAATTTTTGTGGCATATTATTTGTATCCTGGAGGTTAATTGCTTGAGAACCATTTACACCATAGTGGGAGGAATTAATATCTTAAAGAAAATATATTTAAGATGTGTCTAGCCTATACAAAATTTGATTTTCGTTTTCATAAACATTCTCCATTACCCACTATTCGAGAAATATATACAACAATGCGGACCCAATAAGTGGGTATTGAAGCCAATGCACCCTTGCCCTAGTGGTAGGGGTGGAAATAAGCTAGGCTACCCGACAGGGGCTACAATTTGACCTACTTTGGGCCCGGACTGGCCTAGCCTATTTATTAAATAGGCCAGGCCCAGGCCAGACCCAAGCATTTTAACAAGCCTACTTAAATAAAAAATTTAAGCTTGAACTTTTACAAAAGTTTTCAAGCTTCTAATAATAGTAGCCTAGGTTTAAGGCCTACAAATTTAAATATCACAATATATATTATATATTTTATTAGTATTACTATTTTTATATAATTATTTAATTATTGTCAATAAAATATATATTAAAATAGAATATATATATATAGATATATATATATGATTTGTAGGCCTTTAATGAGCTTTTAATAGGCTCAGACCAGACCTATTTATTAAATAGGTCAGACTTGGGCTCAATAAAAAGCTTACTATGTATAATAGACCAGGTTTAGACCGAATACACGTAAAACAGGCTCAGGCCGTCCGACGCAAAGCCTAGCCCGGCCTGGCCTATTTCCACCCCTACCTAGTGGTATGGAAGAGGTCCCATGACTCTTGTAGTTTTGGATTTAATCTTAATTGGTTGATTAATCAGTAATGTTGTATTGCTTCCAGTTGTAGGGTGGGCAACGACGTAGTCAGAAAATTTTACGGGGTGAGCCGATACACGGAATCGGGGTGGACCAGATAAAAAACTAATAGAAAAATCATATAAATTTTGACAATTTTTTTTAAAAAAAAAATTACTTGGTATTTTTTTTTTAAATGGAGGGCCAGGGCCCAGGTTGGCCCTCTCCCTCCGCCAGTGAGGGTAGGGTTCAAATCCCAATGGAAACCAATGACTTCTTGGAGGAGGCTATTAGGGAGGTAGTGTGCCATTCGGACCCCTTTAGTTGAGACACATCCATGACTTACATTCCATATTTTATAAAATAAAATAAAAAAAAGTGTGTTTAGCTTTATCCAGGCTCGTGTCCTTACGACACGAAAGTGTTCTGTCGACAAACACGACAAAATTAACATATGGATATGTTAATATGCTACTCTTTGTATGTTTTTATTGTATACTTTGTATTATGTATCGTGTATTGTCATGTAATATCGTGTCATGTAATGTAATGTGCTATCATTACTAATGTGTAAACTAGTATCTTTCACACTTAGTCATTTTTGTTCGACTTATGACACGATCATGTCATGTCGTGTCAGTATGAAATATTTCTTGTTCGTGTATGTACAATTTACAATCATTTGTCGTGTCGATACGAAACACACAACAAGATTACACAATTTGTCACTTTAATTGAAACCACACCCGAGCGACCCGATTCAGACCCACAAAATAGAGTGGGTGTAGATCGGGTCCTTACCCCAATTGGATTTTATTATATCAAACAAACGGACTCGAATAATCCGAATCAACACCCATCCAGCCATCCCCCCATTCTCTTTCCCGCAAACGAAATCCACTGATTTTGTTCCCTCTCCGTTTCCGATACTCTCCGCCGAACCAGTCTCCGCCACAGACGCCAAAAGCGTCCAGTCAGTCGCCGCCACCTCGATCCCCGCCTTATCGTACCACGCTGGCCAGTAAACCACCGGCCGCGGTTGCTGCACGTGGCGTTTTCGACGGAGAACACTATTCTTACGGTTTCTCTTACCGCGAGTGAGTTTTTTGAATGAACAGCTGCTTCTCTACTGCATTATTGTAGCTTCCTTAAGCATTAGGTACAATTTTCCAAGCTAAAGTCGAATTGCCAGCCTCCCACCACTATGTTGGAAGTGCCATTTTACCTAATTTCCAAGCTATACATATATATATATACACACATGTAAATTTCATTTTTATAACAGTAGAATTAATTTGCTTGTGGAAGAGGGCTAAAATTGAATTAGTTTAAATTCAGTCTCTACTTAATTAGTCTCACTCATCCTGCAATTTGTGTGTGTTTTCAGTGGATTATAAATGTGCGTATGTGTGGGCCAATTAAGGCTCTAGATGGCTTTTGATGTTTTAAGAGGTCACGAATAGTCCGCTTTACACGGAGCATTTCTGAGAGAATAAGATGTTGTCTTGTTATGGTTTTGTTCTTTGATAATAGGTTTTTCCCATTAGAGCCCATTCGTAATAATGCTTATATTAGGTTTAGTTTGTTTTTTGTTGAGATTTTGCTAGCATTTCAGTTTAACTGCCATATTATTTATGAAGATATTTTTTAAAAGTTACGAAGTGTGTCGGTCTTTGTTTTGGATTTGTGTTTTTATGCATTGAATAACTGCTGTACTGATAATCATGATGTGACCGTAGATGTCTGGGAAAGATAGTAGCAAAACATAATCTATATTTTGTTGAAAGTGTCTCTGTATTGTAGCTGCCCGTATTTTCCATGCGTTTTACTTTTTATGATATATATTATGTTGGAAAAAAATGTGAAAAAAAATTCTTGGGAAAGGGAACATTGGGTTGTGGAATACATGCATATTGCTACTCATTGATTTTCAGGCATCCATGTAGTTTCAAAAGCAACGCAAATTACATTTTTCACTTCAGAATGCCCTGGTCACAGTCAAGCTATTGCCTGCGTCTTGGCAAATTTTAAAATATTGAAATCAAGTAGGTACCAGAAAACATGTAATTCTATTCTAACTTTTAAAACTTTTATTTCATCGTGAATCTGGTCGGGTATGATATTTCTCTCTACTTTTCTGTTTTTAAGTGTCATTTTTCTATATTTTGAATGAGACAGGAGGCAGTTGATGGAAGTATATATCATCTTGTCTTAGTAGTTTATATTATATTTTAACTATAATTTTGGTCAGTGAAGTGGTTGTTGTAACTCAAAAAAAGAAAAAAACTATAATTTTGGTCTTACATTGATAAGATATGCTAAATTGGAAGTAATGCCTGCTTGTGCAATATATATTGTTGTAAGAAAGAAATAAAAACACCTGCTTAATGGTGTACAAACTTATTATAGTCGGTATTTTCCATGTCTTACTTTGTACTGCTTATTATACCTCCTAATACAACATGTAACTGGTAAAGAATTGGAAATGGTAACTAAGGGAGTCATTCTTGTGTTTGACAAATTATGCCGATATATTATTATTCATAGTCAGCGTTGCTGCCATGTGAAGGTCATGGATATACATGAGGCCGAGGTTGTTATGACTCATGAGGAGCATATGGATGTCAGAATGTCAAATAATTTGGACCTGAATGTGGAACAGGACTGTCGTAGCCCAAGATCGTCCAATGTTAATGGGGTTTCCTCCAGTCGTTCCGCAAGACATGAAGTACTCAAACTTGGTACAGAGTTTGAATCGGATGAGCAAGCGTACAGGCTTTACAATAAGTATGCTGAGTTGGTAGGGTTTAGTGTAAGAAAGGATTGGGTCAATAGGAGTAAGGTCCATGGTCGGGTGATGTCCAGAAAGTTTGCCTGTTCTAGACAAGGTCACCGGAAGAAAGACAAGAGAGATGTTAATGTGAAGAAACATCGTAAGGAAACAAGAACAGGTTGTTTGGCACACATGGTAGTAACTCGTCAACCTAATGGAAAATATCTTGTCACACAATTTGAAGCAGAGCACAATCATGAGGATGTGAACCTGAATAAAGCTGAGAAGTTACTGGAATCACCATTATCTGGAATAGGGGACTCTACTGAAGTTTCTGAAACTGACTCAATGAAGAACTCAGAGATTCAGTCAAAACTATCTTTTCAGTTGTTAGGTATACGATTTTGCCCTCCAGAGAATTTTGATGACCTTCAAATAAATGATGAAATTTTCTTGAGTTCTGGACGTACAAGAGATATGAAGGAAGGAGATGCAGCACGCCTTATGTATTACTTCCATAGGCAACATTTTGTAAACCCGTCATTCTTTTACTCTGTACAACTTGATATTGATGATAAGGTAAGCAACATATTTTGGGCAGATGACAATATGATTATGGAATGTGGCCACTTCGGCGATGTTGTTTGTCTAGATACATCATGCATGAGAAATACAAATTCTCGTCCTTTTGTTCAGTTCGTTGGACTTAATAACCATAGGCAGGTTGTCATTTTCGGTGCTGCCTTTTTATATGATGATAGTGTTAATTCCTTCAAATGGCTAGTCCGAACTTTTATTGAAGGGATGTCTGGTAAGAAACCTAAGTTCATTCTGTCAGATCAGGATGCAACAGTTGTCCAAGCTATTCATGCAGTATTACCAGAAACAAGCCACTGTATATGTGCCTGGCAGATGTATCTAATTGCACTTAAACATCTTCGCCATGTAGTGAAGGATTATGATTCTTTTGCCGCTGATTTTCGGAGTTGCATTTTTGGTCATGAACAGGAAGAAGATTTTATTGAAGCGTGGGATTTTATGTTGGAGAGACATGGCCTGCGTCATAATGCATGGTTGAGATGGATGTTTAGAAAAAGAAAAATGGGCTGTAGCATATGGTAGGAATACTTTCTTCATTGAAAGAAATGGCACGCCTCTAGTTGAGCTTTTGGCTGATAAACTCAGAAGCTACTTAGGTCCTGACATTGATGTGCTTCAGTTTTTCAAGCATTTTGAGAGTGTGGTCAATGAACAAAGGTACAGAGAACTAGAGTCAACTCTTGACATGGCAAAACATGCTCCAGTTTTGATGGCTAATGCAATTTTGTTAAAGCATCCCAGCGAGACTTATACGCCTAAAGCATTTGATGTATTTCAGAGAGAATATGAGAAGTGTTTAAATGTCGTAATTAACAAGAGTGGTGAACGAGATTCAAGATTTGATTACAAAGCCAAAACATATGGGAAATCTAGAGACTTTTCAGTCGTATTTAATTCCCTTGATGGCACTGTTTCTTGCAACTGTATGAAGTTTGAGCATGTGGGTTTTTTGTGCAGCCATGCCCTAAAAGTGCTTGATCATCAAAATATAAAGGTTGTTCCATCTTACTACATCTTGAAGAGATGGACAAAAGACGCGAGGGTTTTACCTGTTGTAGAAAGTCCAATTTACACACAGGAAGATGATAACAGAAACATAATTGCCACTCGTTACAAAGACTTATGTCGCCATATAATTAAAATATCTGCAAGAGCTGCGGAATCTGATCCAGCATTTGAATTTGCTTCGAGACAACTTGATGAAGTGATGCATGGGATTGAGAAAATCTTGAATTTTAAATCTTTTGAGGAAGCTAAAGGCGCTTGTGCTGCTGATAATGAACTAGCTGATGTTGATCTTGACAGAAACGACTTTGATTGTCAGGACGTTGATGTCTTGAAAGGAACTGCTGAAACAGATAGTACAGTACCTGATAATAATCAACTGAATCATTGTGATGAACAAATCCTCAGTGCAAGTGGTGGTTTGAATGTTCGTCAATCTCCACCGGAGCCAGTTTTATCTGTTGCATGTGCCCCTGCCTACATTTCATCTCCTAGTCCAACGCCTTCATTGAGTCCACTTGCACAGGTTAGATTGGTTGATTTTTCAAAGATTTCCTGTGGTACTGTTTCCTATGTTTACAATATATTTTAGTGTTGACCGTGTATTTTATTTCTATTGAAGGGCTTATACACCATTGAAGCCAATCACATGGTCCAAAGCATGTATCAAGCATCTAATTTAACCATTAGCCAGCAACCTAATCCTAACATGTATGAGCCTCCGACCTTTTACTCTAACCAACATCATTCTCCCAGCCATGCTCAATTCCTACAGGTAAATTCATTTCAACTACCATCACAATGTTTTTTGCATACTCTGTATAAACGGTTAACCTTTTTTACACAGGAGTCATTGATTCGTAACCAGTTCCAGGACCCTATGTCGAATGGTACTCAATTGAAACCGGTAATGTATAGTTGGTAGGACTGATAAATTAGTTGGTAACTTTTTGTTTCTGAGAGGAAAAAGTTTTTTTTGGCCAACATAAAATTCTCCCTCATTATGCACCTGTAGGTAATGGATGAAAGCCAACACCCACATTCGTCTTCATTCATGCATTATAATCACAGATACAGAGCTGCTGGTGTTTAGAGTATAAGCTGAGTTTATTGACTTTGCATTGCCCAACATGTTAAATGTATCCAGATGCTGGGTTTTTGGTATTGTTGGATATATAGTACAGAAATTGGGAAGCTGATATTTAAGATTGAGCCTATTTTCCCCTAGTGAGACATACGTACAGAACTGGTGTACTGCGAATAGCGGTCACTGAAAGGAAATCTGTATTGAGGAGGTTGCAGTCTTCCTTATCACAACGAAAGGTTTTTTTCTCTCCTTGCTTTGTATTACCTCCTGATTTTTCCTCTGTTTTTGCACCTCATTCATTTATTTTATCTTATGGTAAATTACAAAAAAAAAAATAGTTATCTTTCAAAGTTGCAAATACCCCCTTCAGGTATTACGAACACCCCGTGGGAATTGTATTTACTTAACAAATACCCCCATCTTGAGCGTGTAATTTGTAAAATAACACAAATATCAAGGGGGTATTTGTAATTTTCAAAAGGCTTTTTTGTAATTAAACTGAACCTCAAGGGCATTTTTTGTAATTAACCCCGAATTAATTTTCGGTGTGGGGTTATTTTGTATTATTTTTTTTAAAAAATAAAAGAGGGTTCATTGGATGGATTTTTTCTTTCATTTTGAAGAAATTGATCTTCATTTTACATCCATCTTAAATTCCCTCCACGCAACCTTCCATAGATCTGAGGTGGCAGGGGAGAACATCAGTCTTTCTTCCTTTTCATGGAGGCAAAATAGGTCAAAGGATGCCAGTCAAAAAAAAAAAGAGAAAGAGAAAAAGAAAAAGAAAAGGAAAAGAAAAAAACAAAAAGGAAAGCTGGAAAGGGGTTTGTTTTTTCTTCAATTTTGTTTTAATTTTCAGAGGTTCATCTCACTTCTATTTGGTCTTCTTTTACCTATACATCTCCATTTCCATTTCACTTTTATTTCAATTTTCATTTCCACTTCATTTTGCAAATGAAGTACCCGGACTCGATGCTGGTGAATTTTTTGTCTGGGGCATTTTTCTTGTCATCCACTTTGCACTAACCTCAAGGGCATTTTTGTAATTAACCCTTTTTCTTATTTTGTATTCTTTTTTGCATGAGTTGGGATTGGAAAACATTATGAAGTGTGTCTTCCATAGATCTGAGGTGGGGAGAACATCAGTCTTTTATCCTTATGCAATCCAGCGCAAAATGTTTTTTTTTCCCAAGAGGCTGATTGCTCTGTTTCCTTTGCAGAAATGAAACGCGTTGACTATTGTATTTGAAAGTTTTTTTTTTTTTCAAAACTTGGCCTGAGTTGATTGCGGGCCTCTTACTAAAGAGTAATCCGTTGGACTAACCCCAGTGGTTTGAAAGGAAGGGACTTGATGCTGGTGAATATGTGTGAAGGCACTTTTCTTGGCATCCACTCTGCACTCTAGCAATGTGCAACAGTGCAAGGATAAAACTAGGTAAAGTCAAAGTCAATCAACAATGGTTCAAACGGTCCATTGGTAAAGATCGCTTGATTGTATGATTCAGGAGTTGATTGCAATTTATGCACAATCATCACAGCAACAAGGCTATATAGCACCTCAGAGAATCAACATTCAAACATCATTGGAGGCTCCACAGGATTGGGAAAATTGTTGTATATATATATATATATATATATATATATATTGTAAATGTGGGATTCTTGGGGAATAACTAGTTATAATTAGCAGTTCTATGAATTTCAAACTCGTTTAAGTTCAACGTGCAAAAGTTTTCTCCTTGCATAATATGTGACGGGTATTTTGATTACCCCCACTGTTGTTGTCACTCTTTGTATTTCACTTATTTGATGCAGTGGAAAACCGAAAATGAGGCCTATGCTACTTGGCCCTTTGAACTGTTTACAATAAATGGGGTAGCCATGGACCTTAGACAATTAGTGATGTTTATGATTCTATTCAGTTTTGGATTAAAGGACTGAAAAAAAGTGATTCTCGGCCGCCTAAAAGGCGGAGAAACCAGTTATTTTTTCCTCATAAAAGTATTTATTTCACCTAGAAGTTGAGATGCTTAGGGAGTGTTTGCAAATACTTAAAAGACAATAATGATTCCCAGTTACTGATAGAAATTAGTTCTTAGTTGCCAACTTTTGCTTCTAATTTTACATAATTATGAATCTGAAAGCAGAAGGGTGCTTTAGATTTTTTTTATCTTGCTTCTAGTTTTATTTTAAAATTTGTAAAGCTTTTTTTTGGACGTTTTTTACCTCAAAATATACACAAAATCCTATTTCAAAATTAAAGTAAATTTTTGACTTTTACACACAAATACAATTAATTTTACAACTTATTTACTACACACAAATAAAAGAACGTTTAACTTAATTGTATTTTTCAGCTTCTATTTGCAAGTACAGTATTATTATTTCTTTTTCTTTTACCAAGGTTAATACTACTATTTCTAACTCTCAAGCTTTTATTTCTAGTACAATTAGTCACTTTCACTAAAACTACAGTAAATTACTTTTATCTAAAAGTAAAAGTTTTTACAACTATTCCGTAAGTCTCGGCAACCACTGACGGAGCTAGGGGGCTAACCTGCAACCCCTCCCCCTTCCCTAATAAAAAAAAATTACTATACAACTATTTTAAGGTTTTTATTTATTTAATATTTATATGGTTTTTCTTTTAGTTTTTTATTTGGCTCACCCCGATATCGTGTATCGGCCAACTCCGGTTTTTTTTTCCTGGCTACGCCATTGTCGACAACTCAGACTAGATGCAACTATTGTGTATATAAGTATATTATGGTTTTTTTGTACAATTTAGTTGAATCGAGCACTCAGGTTAGACACATTAAATCATGCAGAGAGAGATGTTTTATTGTGTTGAAGGACTGATCTTTTCCAAGATGGAGCCAGAATCGAAGTATAAAGATTTGCCCTGTTCAGAAGGTGTGGGGATGGAACTTGTTAGTTGATCAAAGTCTAGTTCTTGTCACTCTGCTATTTCACTTTCATGTGGGGGACCAAAGGGTAAATTTGCAGCCAATTTTGCAAATTTAGGTTAAATAATGGGATGAATCTTGTGGCTCTTGTTCGTTTACCTATATGACAGTCAAAGCTGTCAAAATCCAGCCCACTAGGGGTGTCAAAATTTAGATCGTCGGGTTAGGTTCGAGTAGAGTTTGTGATTGATTTGGAGTTGGATTCTGATTATGCTTATAATACATCAAATATCAAGTAAAGGATAAAACAACTATGTTTTAGATAATTAGAAATTTGTCGATTCATGTTAATCGTGTTCGTTTTTTTTCAAGAGGTTGGGTTCGTGTGTTGTGTATCGGGTGATTGACACCCCTAAATCGACCCATGGCCTGGCCCTGCCAACCAAGAATAGGGACAGATTGGACTCAGATTTTGTATGCCTAAAAAATGGGCATATTTGGCACGACTGATTGGTCGACAGGTCGGGCTGGCCGCCTTTACCCCGACCCGATAGGAACTGCAAAGAAGGTGTATACACACTGGTTTGGATTCATGTTTCCCGATAGTTACACTGGCTATGATGGGCCTGACACGACATTTTGACAGCTCTAAAGACAAATTTGTTTTAGAGAAACTTCGCATTCCGTGAGGTAAACAAAGTCCTATAGAGAAGTTTCGAGCTCTGTCAGTGACCACTGACACTGACCATGCCAAATTAGTGAATATTTGGATATAGCTTTCTCTTCCTGCCTCTTTTTAATTCATGAGTGAAAATCATTTGGAACAAGAGAAATGTTAGATATTTACTTGACGTGTAAAATCGTATTCTTGTTACCAAATAATTATCTTGAACGTCTTTTCCAATTATGAAAAATTAGTGTCTCTTAATCATGATTGATTGTTGGTTTTTATTATTCTTGAAGTAAAAGTTTTTGCTAGTTTACTCAATTACCGAGTTTGATGCAAATTATTGTTGCGTTTGTTTGGTAAATCGAAAATTGATGTGGATTTCATTGTTTTATTCAACTATCTGTTTTTTTTGTTATTTATTTCATTGACTAACAAATGTGTATGTTTCATTTTATAAAAATGAAAATAAACACAGCCTAATATGGCGTTTCATGATTTTATTACAACCAGATTCAAAGTAGTTCTTCACAATATTTTACATGGTTTTTTAATATATTAAGTGAATATTGTGTATAAATAATAATATCATACAAGATGAAACACCAGTAAGAAAATAACTTTAATAGAAAAACAAATGGGACTTTGAGACAAAACCTCAACTTTATGTAATTATATAGTATATGAAATTTATATTAATTTAAGTTTTAATCTTTCATTCTGTAAAAATATATTTATTTATTATTATTATTAAGAAATGGAACTTTGTCTCTACAAAATTAAATTGAGGTAAATTTAACTTGCCCACAAACTATGCGTGCTTTTCTATTTTGCTCACTTAACTTTGAATTATTCTACTTTACCCCCATGAACTTTGCAAATTGTTGCACTGAGTCTAAAATTTCCAAATTTACGTCTCATTGTTAGTGGATTATCTACAGCTAATACATCTCGAACAATTATTTAAATCAATTTTATCTCAAAATCTCCTCATCTTTAGTCAATATACAAATAGTATTAAATAATATTAAATCTCATCAATAAAGTAGGCTATGATACAATTTTTAAGGATCATAAAGATTAAAGGGTAAATTTGAAAATTATAGCTAAATGCAACAATATGCAAAGTTCAGAAGGTAAAGTAGAATAATTCAAAGTTAAGTGCATAGTTTAGGAGCAATTTTTTTTTTTAAAAAAAAAAAATTCGGCCCCTATCATTGCAGGCACTCGAACCTGGATCTCTTCATTGGAGAATAATATCCGTGGTCACTAGACTATCCCTACGGATTCGGGGCAAATTAAAATTAACTCAATTAAATTCCCTCACCTATATAGTTTAACAAACTTTGATCACATCATCAATTTTTTTTTTTGAGACATCATCAAATTAAACAAAGTTGTGATAGCCATGTCCTCACAAAAAGTAAAATAACAACTACCAAAGTTCACGAGCATCATCACCCGCACAAAAAAATGTACGTACAGACAATAATAATATACTATAGAAGGCGTTGAACCACAAAACCTTTTATTTTCTTTTCTCATTATATCCTTTTTCTTTTCGAAAAATAGAAAAATAAATTGGATCAAGGTTTGACTTAGATGAGTCAAGTCTGAATATTGTCAGTCTCACGAAAATAGATAACAAATAATTCAATGCGAGATAAAAGAATAATATAAGTGGATGTCAGCCTTAATTAAAATACAATCAAAATGGAAAACCAGAAAAAAAAATGTCCAAAGCAAGTCCCCATAATAATATCAAATGCAATGATGACACTTATTTTACCCAATATTGGCGACATATTCTCTTATTTTGTACCGTGTCTCAATTCACAAATAAATATAGTGTAGAAAATAATATCATTATTGGATGTTATTTATTTTCTAAATTAAGAAACTAAATAAAACTCCATATAAAAATGAACATTTTCAATATCTTTGTATCTATATGGATTTTCTTCAAAGATTTTAGGATTAAAAAACATTTAATATTTTTTATATAGAATTTAAAAGTTAGGATATCCTATCATGGCTAATATTCAAATACTAATTATGGCACACATGACACTTATTTTACCCAACATGGGTCACATGACACATATTCCCTTATTTTGTATGATGGCTCAATTCATTAAATAAAAAACACGTATAAAACAATATTTATAAGACTTAATTCTTGATGTTATTTATTTTTTAAATTAAGAAACTAAATAAAACACCATATAAAAATGAACATTTTGAATTTCTTTTTATCTATAGGGATGTCAATTTTCTCAAAGATTTTACGATTAAAATATTTAATATAATTTTTATATATAATTTAAAAGTTAGGATATCCTTATTTCATGACTAATAATCAAATACTTTAACCCATTTAATAAAATTATAAAATTATTTTAAATATATTTAATAGTTTAAATGAATACAATTTTTTTTAAATCAACCATAATGTCAAATATGATGTTTCAATTTGTTTTAAAATATCATTATCTTTTATTTTACTTAAAAGAAGTAATATAATTTTTTTTTAACATAAATAATTCAATAAAAATTAAACTTGAACACGATAACAAAAACATGCAAAATAATAACAATAACAGGGAAATTAAGAAGGTTTTATCATTTAAGTTTTAAAGCATGTCTTGTTTTTGTTTTTTTCTTATAATCAATTTATTTAATTTATTTTAAATTCACAAATGGAAACAAGTTAAATGGGCCAACAAAGGCCACCAAAATCGGATAGGACTTTTGAGGCTCGATATTTTTGCGGGCCTGGAATATTATAGCTCAATCCGATAAAAAATCATACTCATTAATTTCGTGTTAAATTTATACGAGATACAAAATTAATAACTATATATGTACCCATAAAAGAAACATAATTAAACTAAAAGATGGAATATATAAGGAAAAACTCCCAACTCCATATAAACAAATAAAAAATTTGAAAACACCAAGATTTTTCAATGAGAAATTGGACCAAGGTCTTACCTGTCAATTGTCGCCTACTTTAAAACCCCCGGGTCCCATCCTCCAACCACCACAACACCACCACCGCGCGTTATATCCACTCGCCCCTCTTCCTTCCCTCGTCTTCTTAAATACACTCTCCAATAAATGCTCTGACAGAGCTTCTTCACATCAAATGCTCTCTCATCAACATATTAATATGCAAAAAAAGCCTCAATAAAAAAGAAAAATCAACAGAAAAATTCAACCCTTCAGCTCCATTTGCTATAATGAACCATGGGTAAGACCAGTAAGTGGTTTCGCTCACTTTTGAGCTCCAAAAAGTCGCCGGAATCTTCGTCGTCGGCGAAGGAGAAGAGTAAGAAGAGTAATAGTTCGGTTAATTTGAAGAGCCATGTCGAAGATCCTTTGGCGAGTCCATACGTTGAGGGGATTGATGCTAACAAGCATGCGATAGCGGTTGCGGCCGCCACGGCCGCCGTGGCTGAGGCGGCTCTGGCGGCAGCTCAGGCCGCGGCTGAGGTGGTTAGATTGACCAGTGGAGGTCGGAGTGGGAGGGGTGCGCCGTGCGTTGGCGGTGATCGGAGACCGGTATTGGCTGCTGTCAAAATTCAGTCTGCTTTTCGAGCTTATTTGGTTCGTATTTTAGGGGTTTTTTTAATTCATAATTTGAGCTGTTTTTAATTTCAATTGATACAGTCTCTTGGATTCAACATCAACCACTTTTTTTTTTCCTTTTCTATAAACAATCTATATAATTCAACACGAAACTCAACCATAAAATTTTAGTTTCTTTTTTCACATTTATTTTTGTCAAATTTTCTTTTTGTTTAGGCCTCACATTATTATAATTGCTTTGTTCTTTTCTTTAAGTTATTATGAGTACCATGTTTAATATTCACCATGAATATGGGAAAACAAGAAGCATTAATGAGTTTTGGACTTATGGCTACTTAAATTCATCACCGAAGAGTTTGGCAAACCTAAGAGATTAGGACTTTTATCCTTTAGGATGAGATCACATCTTTTCTATTTTGGATTTTATGATGAAGTATTTGTCTTGTATGTCAATTTTTCTAATTCTTTTTCCAGTTTGTGGGGATGTTTTTGTGTGTGTGTGTTTTCTTTGAGAGGTGGGGTGATTGTTGGCAGTACGTAATGTCACTAGTTTCGATCACATATGCAGACAATAAGTTGTCCTTATTACTAGAGGCTCTGCAATTTTCATATCTGTAATATTAAAAAATTAGATGATTTTTGGGAAAAGTAATAGTTGATGTTCAAATGTCATAGTAAGGGAGTGGGAGACTGGAAGTGGGACTCTAAGTCCACCAAGCTAGTGGCTGTGACACCTCACAATCACTGAGAATTGATTCACTTGTCCTCTAACAGAGGGGGTGTAAAGCAATTTGTTCTAATTTCTGGGTTGTAAAGGAATTATCCTTTTTGTGTTCTTAAGTGTTTTTTATGGGGTAGGGATTTTTTTAAGCTTTTAAGATGCCCTGTTTTAGTCTCTTTTTCCAGTATAATATAAAGTAAAAGCACAACTTATCTTATGCTTTTTTGGTTGTAAAGTTTGTTAATGTCTTTTTATTCTTCTATTCCATTTTCTATTCAATCTTGTAATCCACCCATATTGATTAGAATGCCACGTGTACAACTTGACGTCACAATTGTACACGTGGCATTTTTCCAGTGCATTGGAATACAAGATGAAATAGAAAATGGAATAGGAGATCAATACTGCTTTTTATTCCTGTTGTCTTTCTTGAATTGGGGGAACTTCAAAATGTTTAATTACCTTGAAGATCCCAAATTTCTTTGAATGATATTTAGGATTATTCTAAGGTACAATTTTTTTTAAAATATGGTGTGGAACACTTAGAGAAACATGGTCTTTAAGGGTGAAGACTATGTCCTGTGAGGTTGAATTGTTATGTCCTGTGAGGTTGAATTGTTATGAGTGTGTCTTTTTTCCAATGTTAGCGTGTCTTAATGCAATAGAAAGGTAGAAATTTGTAACATACATGTTAGTGCTTCTGCCACTGCACCATGTTCAATTTGGTGGGAGACTAGGTTTAATTAGTTGCCAAGCTTTAAGAAAAGGACAGGTTTACAAATTGGCTAATGGCCTATCACTTTCTGTAACCATTATTAGTGATCCTCCATAAGTTGACATTAAGAATTAGATTTACATTTTAGGGATCTTAATAACAGTCATCTGGTATGAGATTTGACAGAATTCTTGCTGCAAAAGCCACTTGTTAACCTAATGTATGCATATTAACAGTTATCTAGTGCTTTCCCTGAATTGAGCTTTTACCTATATCCTTCATAAGCTTTAACTTTTAATTAATCAACATACTAGAAACTCATAGTACAGGGATTTTGCAGAAGCAAAGACGTGGTTGTTTATTATTGATCCATAAGTACTCTCCTCAACTCAGTTGCTCTTCTGTAATAAACAACTGGGCTCAAGAGGCGCAAGAAGAATTCAAATATTAGTAAGAGTTAAATACAAAAAATAAAATTCTTTTGAGGTTGAGTTTAATTGCAAAAAAGACTCAACTATTTTCAATATTACAATTACCCCCTTGATATGTTGTTTCTATTTTACAAATTGCACTCTCAAGAGGGAGGTATTTGTTAAGCAAATACAAATCTCAAGGGGGTGTTTGTAATACTTTAACAGGATAATGTAATTTTGAAAGATAGTTGGAGGTTTTTTGTATTTAGACTAAACCTCGGGTAGTTTTTGTAGAACAAATTAAAAGATTGCGGCATTGTAGAAACTTTCGTTTTGAATTTTTCAATTTCAGCAACTTATTATCTTCATTAATAAGGGTCCCAGATTAAAATTTGTTAGCCAGAAAAAATATTTGTCATCTGACTGTGAAAATAAGGTATGATATCCAATGTGTGTTCTCTGTAGGCAAGAAGGGCATTGAGGGCCCTTAAGGGACTGGTTAAGCTTCAAGCCCTGGTGAGAGGCCACATTGTCCGAAGGCAAAGTGCAGATATGCTCCGCCGCATGCAAGCAATGGCTCGAATCCAAGCTCGAGCCTCTGCCCATCGATCTTACGCATCTGAGCCGTCCAATGCCAAAACCAAGTTCTCCATTTCCCATCATCCGGTGAGTTGTACTTTTCTTTCAATGAAACAATTATGAATGTGTTTCTTGGGTACTAGCTTTTTGGTTGGTTACAAAATTTTGTTCACCTACAAAATGGCTCGCGTTAGAGGAAAGCATAGTTCCAGCAAATAGAAATCCACTCTACACGTTCGTTAACATTCTGTTCTTGTGCATTTACTTGCAGGGCGTCACAAATCCCAGAAAATATGAAGAGTGGTCAAATAGTGCCAAAATTGGCGGATCTCTTCTTAAGGTGACTTACTCAAATTTTTGCCATGGACAAAATTATTTAGTACAGGATTTGTTCTACCTGTTTCACATTTTCCGATTATTGTGATCCATTTTGCAAAGAAATTTGGATTTCAAAATAGATTAATCAATTAAAGACAGCAGTCTGGATTTTCCATTCCTCTTTGATATGATATTTTAATACACGTGGTGAATTGAAGCACTAGATGAAATATACTGTACGAAGTAGGAGATCCCATATGTGAGGACAAAAGGATGAAACTTAACTAGCGAATGGAGGATTTTTTTTTTTTTTTGATGATTTTTATGGAGTATTTAATGTCTATTATATTGACTCTGTTTCACATATCCTTTATTTTTTATGTTGGATGGTGATAAGTTCCTGAGTATACTAGTTAGTATACCAAGTATAATAGAATTAGCTGACCCAAATTTAGAAGTTTTCTATATTGTGCTGCAAAGGCTTAAGAACTATATTAACATGCCTTATGACTTCACGAAAATGCAGCCAAATCATTCAAGATCACATATGGGCAATAATGTCAACAAGGAAAGCTCACAAATAGCTTCGAGATGGTTAAATCATTGGATGGAACAATGCGCATGGAACAACCTTCACGATACCTCCCTCGATAACAAACGTGGTGATGACGAGCGAAGTGACAAGATACTCGAAATAGACACATGGAAGCCTCACCAGAACCACAAGACCCGAAATGACCGAACTAACCCTACTTCCCAATATCTTTCATCACGGAATGACTATACAAAAACCGGTCCCGTGTCAAGACTTTCCTCAAAACTTCAAAAACCGAACCCTAGTATATCCTCCGAGGACGTCTCGTCCATAGGAGATCAAGTCCCGGCACGGACTGCCGATAACAGCCCGAGACTGCATTCGGCTTCATCTCGGCCGACCAGCAACCTAAGAGGGCCGTTCACTCCCGCTAGAAGCGAATGTTCTAGAAGCTTGTTCGGCGACTATCTTGGCCACCCTAATTACATGGCGAATACAGAATCGTCCCGGGCTAAAGTTAGGTCTCATAGCGCGCCCAAGCAAAGAATGCAACTTGAGGAGCTCGGCTTGAGCTCGACTTTCGGTCGAGATTTTTTGGAATCAGACACTATTTCGGAAAGGGGTTCGTATTTGCCGGCGAACCAAAGGAGCAACAATTATGTGTACTCTGGTCACGTAAAGAGGCAAGGTGTCGGTTTTAGCTCCATCTACGGCCGTAGGATCTAGGCATGGATTTCGTTCGACGGTTATGATCAGAATCGTGACGGTATAAATTTGTCGGTAGAGAAGATTCTCGCACATTGCTTCATCAAGCCCTCAGACAGACATTGCTGCAAGAGCTAAGGTAAGAAGTAAGAACTTTGAGGAGTTCTGGAAAAAGGGCCCAACATTTTCTTGTTTCAGAATTTTATTTTATTATTATTATTATTTTTTAGTGTGTTCTGTTTGCCAGTCAATTGTGTCATTGTGTGTGAAAAATGACGGTTAATTGGGTAGCTGCCTTAGTTTAATTTTGTGTCTGCTATTAGAGAGAATCTCAAGCATAATAATCAGTTTTGTGTATATTGATGTAATATTGTCTGTGTACTGTAATTTAGAGAAGATTTTAATTGGACCTAATAAATCGATTTGTTAATTGTTGAAGGGAGGTTTGGCCTAATCATTTGTTTGTTTTTGATGTATGACTCATGTTAGAGCGATGCTTGATAATTTTGTCGATATTTTTAAATAAACAATGCAATTAAAAGTTTCTTCTTTCTTTCGGAAAAAAATATGTACATATACATATATTTATCGAGTTTGAATCAATAAATTTACAGTTGGGAAAAGGATTTAAATTCATTAATATCAAATTTTGTTTGGAAAATATAATCACTAAATTAGGTAAGTAGTGTTTGCATGTGAAAGAATTTTCCTTCCACTTTCTGAACAAAATTTTGGATGAAATTATTGTGATTGCTTGTAAAACAATTCAAAAAATGTAGAGTTAGTCTCCTGTCAGACGATCTGACGAATCTAATTCGTTAGACGGAGCTCCAACAACCAATTCATATTTTGACCCGGTGATTTCGCCATGTCCGGAAAAAGTGAGAAATATCAGAACTAAAGCCGCCACGAAAATCAACAAACTTGTCGGTTGAAAAACACTAAGATCTCCTGTCCTATCTCTCAATCGATCACCCTTTAAAAAAAATACCCATTAATCATTGAGATAATGCGTACTAATTTGGCAACTTTACCTTATTTCCTTCTATCTTTTTTACTGTATAAACACACAACAGTGTGTCAGTCGAGGTTTTTAGTGAAGGATAATTGAATTGATAAACACACAATGGTGATTATTACAATGAAAAGGACATAAGGTTCTTAGGGTTTTTTGGAGGATGAAGATGATCATTCATTCATTTGGGCTCACTTTGATTTGAAGTTAAAATTGATATTGGTCTTGATCTTAAATTTGACAATACATTTCAGAAGAACTGCTAATATTTTTTAGAAGGACGACTAATACTTTTCAGAATGACTGTTAATACATTTCGGGAGAAAAATTTAATTATATTTAGGGAACTACTAATACTTTTTCGAGAACTACTAATATTATTTTGAGGGACTGCTAATACATTTCGGGAGTATATTCAGGAAAAATACTAATAACTCTTCAGGGAACTACTAATACATTTCAGAAGAACTGCTAATACTTTTTAGAAGGACGTCTAATACATTTCAGAAGAACTGTTAATACATTTCGGGAGAAAATTTTAATTATATTCAGGGAAACTACTAAAATACTCTTCAGGGAACTACTAATACTTTTTCGAGGAACTACTAATACTTATTTGAGGGACTGCTAATACATTTCGGGAGTATATTTAGGAGAAATATTAAAATACTCTTTAGGGGACTACTAATACATTTCAGAAGAATTGCTAATACTTTCCAGAAGGACGACTAATACTTTTCAGAAGGACTGTTAATACCGGTGGTCCTTGGAAACTACTAAAACACCACTGTTAATATTATTGAAATGCCACCAGGTTCGCGGGTCAGGTCCGTCTAACAGGTCAGACCCGTTACACGGTCAGACATGAGTTTTTGTGAAAAATATATTATTTGCTTATTCTCACTTTTCAAATCATCAATGACATCTATTTATATTTTAATCAATAAAATGTATGAACTATCATTATTATATAATTACATCACAAATATAATATTACTATCTCTTATACTTCAATTTAGCAATCACATCTCATCATTAATATACTAAAGAAAAATATTACATCAACTATCATCATCAGCTTTTCACACTATTCACTCCTTTAATTTAGAGAAAATCTTTCGATTTTTAAGGGTAAATCTCATTTTGCCTAGGGATGGCAATGGACATGTCGGTGAAGACCCGAACCCGCCTCGTGCCTAGAACGGGGCAGGGGGGGAAGAACCCATTTTGTCCCATTTTAAATTAAATTAAATAAAAAGATAAAAAAATTATAATATATTTATAAAATATTATTTAAAAAGTTGTTATTGTCAATTTATAAATGTTAGATATAATATAAGAATAAATAAAAATTATATTATAATATATATTATATATGCAATATATATATATATATTAAAATATCTTAAAAATAAAATTTTTTTATGCAAGGCGGTACTAGCGGGCGAAAGTGATTCATGAGTCCACCCCCCCTCCCCCACCCCCACCCCACTGCAGGTCACGGGGTGGGTCAAGATTACCATTCCTAATTTTGACTCGTATACTTTCATTGTATATCATTTTACCATTTTGTAATCTCAATTAATATTGCTTTACTTTATGTTTTTTTAATATATAACTCATCTTTCAGGTTTATGCGTTATGTATGATTATATATTAGAATAACAATTCTGGTCCTCAAAGGTGACACAACATAAACGCTTTACTTCGTGCTATTAACTGTATGGAAAGATGTAGCATTCTCTCCAAAGTTTTATCTCTCTAAAAAATTCTCCCAAACTTAAAAAACATCCGCCGCCTCTCTCTCCCTTTCCATCTAAAACCTTCCCCTCCCCACCAATCTTCACGGCCGTGGTTTGGACGACGACCAAAGCGACTCCTTGTCATTTGGTCGGCCGATTCGACCATGAGATGTCCTTTTATTGTAGATCTGATTGGTCTTTACTCTTTGATATGTGTGTTCAGATTCGGGATTAGGGAGAATCTCGTGGAAGCGGGCAGCGACAATCCAACCATGACTCAAGGCGGATGCGGTGAAGGCGGCAGATCGAGAGGGGGAGAGGTTTTTCTTTTCTTGTTCGAGTTGTCTCTTCTAGATATTTTGGTTTTTAGGGTTGTGTTGATTTTGTTTATGGTTTAGGTGTTTTTTGTGTGTTTCCGATTGTCAGTGGTGGTTGTGGTTTTGAAGGTGGTTTTGGCAGTTGGTTTTGGTGTTCTCTTTATTTTCCCCATCAGGTGGTTTTTTTTTGTCCCAATAAGTGGCTTGTTTTGTCCCATTTGTGCAAGTTGCTCAGAAAACTCAGATGTGACTTTAAATCGATTATATGTGACAAAAACGAGATCAAATCCTTTGGTATGTGGTTTGCCCAGCGCCTTTGTGCGAAGTTTTGAATCTATGAATTTATTAGATCTGTTAGATTTAAAGTTTATTTTAAATTTGTATAGATTTATGATTTGTATGTTTGCAATTATTTTATATTTGATATTGTACTCAATTAAAAGTTTTTTCTGTTAAATAAATGATATTCATTTTAACTTAAAAAAAATGTGTAGAAAGATGTTTGGATGTGAAAATGCTTTTCAAAAAGTGAGTCATGATTTGATTTGGGTAGTGGACGGTACACAGATCACAATCACTACTTCACTTTTTGACTTAATTAAAAAATCATAACAGTATCAAATAACAAAGATAACACTAATAATAAAAAATTATTGCAAGTCGTTTTCAACCTGGCACGGACGTAAATTCTATTTGGTTCATTTTTTCATTTTTAGGGGTGTGAAGTGTTCAATTATGAGTTCACATGCACCTCAAATATATATATATATATATATATAGGGGATATATATATGCCTACAGGTTCACCCTTCTGCTAACCCATTGACTAAATCTACACCATCTAAATAGTAAATCAATGGCCAATATATATTACAATATATACAACATTTAATAAGTAAGTATACAACAGAAGAGATAAAATAGAAATCTGAGAAATTAAATATAGTAATCGCTTTTTAAAAATTGGGGACGTGATTTTGTACTGATCACGTCCCCATAATCAAGCGATTCACCTTTTCTTTCTCTCATTCCCATTCGAACCTCGCAAATTATTCAAATATGGCAACAAAATCGTATATATACAATTAATGAAAAATATACAATTACACTAAACTAACTATACATTAAAACATTACTAAGTATACATAAACAATTAACTAAGTATACAATTACACTAAACTTCGTACATTAAAACTTTACTAAGTATATATAAATATTTAACTAAGTATACAATTACATTGAACTAACTATACATTAAAATAATACTAAGTATACAGAAATATTTAACTAAGTATACATACTAAGTATACATAAACATTTAACTAAGTATACAAATACACTGAATTACTTATATAACTAAGTATACAATTCCATTGAATGAAGTATACAAATCCACATAACTAAGTATGCAAATTCACTAAACTACTTATATAACTAAGAATACGATTCCACTGAACTAAGTATACAAAACCACTGAACTAAATATACAATAAAACATGACTAAGTATACAAGTTTTGAACTAAGTATATAATAAAACGTTGCTCACAAATATGGCGGAAAGAAGTATCAATTTTGAAAAAAACGCTTGAAGTTGATGATTTTTCCTCCCTAAAAATGGGCTGAAAAGGTAGGATTATGTTTCCTTAAAAATAGTTAATAAATCGTCCAATTAACATAACTAATTAAATATAAAAGTACAATTATACCCTTATATGCCTAAATTAACTAAAATGATCTACACCATCCAAAATTTTAAATCAAGAGTCCAAAAGTGTTCTTATGGACTTTTTAAAGACATTGGTCTCATTTGAACCAATCCATATATATATATATATATATATATATATAGGGGGGAGAGGGTTATATGAGACCACTTCATAAGGTAAGTCCATAGGACCAATCCTAGCCATATATCTAATTTTTCAAAATTTCGATTTAAGAGGCAAAACTACAAATTACAAGCTAGTTAATTAAACACGAGGGGGTAAATTAGTCATCCTCCCAAAGCAATATTCATGGGATTCACGTATTCATGGGATTCACGCAATCCTTCCAAATCTCAAAACAAAATCACGTAACAATCCTCCTCCTTCTTCTTCCTCCTTCTTCTTCAATGCACTGGCTCGTGAGAAATTCTTCATCTTTCTTTCTTCAACGCATTACCAGGGGTGAAAAAAGTTGCAAACAATTCCCCATAGTTGCTAAAATCTGATTCGAATGTTGCTTATGAAGATGTAATTTGTTGCTTGTATAGAAACATTTTAGATATATTAACTAATGAGCAAATCATGAGCAAGAAATTCATACTACATAAGCAATAAGTCTATATACTACATAAGCAACGAATATATACTACGTATGCACACGAATACATTAACTACATAAGCAAGTCAAAATAAACAAGTATACTACACAAACAACGAATATACACTATGTATGCACCACAATTGCATTAACTACATAAAAGTCATAAGCAACAACCCCATATTACATAAGCAACAAGCCTATACTACACAAGCAATGAATATACACTATGTATGCACCACAATTGCATTAACTACATAAGCAAGTCATACATAACAAACTCAAATACTACTATAAGCTAAACAAGTATATACTACATAAGCAACGAATATACACTACGTATGCACCACAAATACATTAACTACATAAGCAAGTTATAAGCAACAAACTCATACTACATAGCGATAAGCCTATACTACATAAGCAAACGAATATACACTACACATGCATCACAGATACATTAATCGCATAAGCAAGTCATAAGCAACAATCCTATACTATTTTAAGCAACAGAGAAATTTTTTTGAAACGAAAAGTGGAGAGAGAGTGTGCGTGAAAAGTGGGTGAAATCACGTGAAAGGGGAATGAAATCTTAATAAGCGATTTAAAGTGCCAAATTACCACCCTACCCTTTTTAATTAAACAAAAAAATAAACATAAAAAAGCCCTAAAAAATCGGGACCACCCAAAATTGTTGATCATGGTTAGGATGTGTCTTATGGACTCATCCCAAGTAGGATTGGTCTATTTGATCCATATCCATATATATATATATATATATATATATATATGAGTTCACATAATACTGTTATATACTTTATAATTATATTCTCTTTTTCAACTCAATTTTGACCTTTTTGGTTCAATTGCACATTTTACCTCAAATGGATGGTTTTCAAAGCCAAGTAAATTTTGTCCACGTTCATTCACATGGTTTACTATTTCTTGGTTTTTTTTGCTAACAAACAAATCCTCCATCATCGGATGCTCATCAGCAGCAATTGATTAATTACTCTATCAAATATAGCGCTTTAAATCACATCATTCTTCTCGTGATTATGTGTAATCAAGGTATTGAATGATAACCCTAACTCTTATGTACAGGGGTGGAGCTAGAAAGGAATATTGGGGAAATGAAAATTTTTGGGGGGGCTAAATCAATAAAAAATAAATATTTAGTACTAAAAATTAATATTTAAAAACAAAATATACCTATAAAAAATTAAAATTTCAAAAATTTTGGCCCCCCCAATCATAGGGGAGAATACGCCCCTGCTTATGTAAGTAAAACATTTAATATTTAATTACTCTAATATTCTGCTACTATATTGAAGGACCATATTGAATTATATTTAATATTTAATTATTCTAACACTTCTTCATTTGCTGACATTTGTTTATAAAACTTAGCACATGGAATGTTTTATGGGTGGTGATGAGGTTAGATAGACATGTCATTTAATATAATTACTCTAATATTTTATACAATATTGAATCACATTTAATATTTAATTATTCTAACACTTCTCTCTTACGTGCAGACATTTGTTTATAAAACTTAGCACATGGAATGTTTTATGGGTGGTGATGAGGTTTGAACTCGTGATCTCTTATTTGACCAAATTCTGATATTATATTGAATGGACACATCATCTAAAATTTCAAAGCTGTTAGAAATACGAGTCATTTAATATTTCAATTACTGGATAAATTCCGTATATTGTACAACTCAACAAAATATTTTTGTCACGATGATGTGGAACATTTCACGAGGATATTTGAAGAAATATCCACTCTAAATATCTCCACATTGTGGGTGCTCTAACACAGGTGAAGTGAAACTCTTTTTTTTTTTTTTTTTTTTTTAATTTTTTAATTGTAATATGAAAACACAAAATGTTATAATTTAAGTTAGTTCATCATTTACCTAAACTTTATTATAATATTTCCCCAACACTTAAGAATTATTAAAGTTTGAAAAGTCACTCTGTTCAGCCATCATCACTTTGCTTGCTGCCTTAGATTTCACCTTCCTTCCAGCCGAGCGTATTGATCGATGCTGCAGCAGATCATAGCCACATGTTAATAATCACTGATATAATTTCGATCGATCGATCGAGATCTAGAGAGAGAGAGAGAGAGAGAGAGAGAGATGCAATTTTAAAATTACTATTCGCAATCAGTGTTGGGATCAATGGTGAATCCGAGCGAAACTCCGCAGAAGCCAGGCAACGTGGCGATTGCGGTGGCGTTAGAGCTGTAGACGGTTATCAGATCCATCAAGCACCGGCACACGCCGCGGCGGTTGTCGCCTGAATCCGCCAGGTTGTTGAGGGTCGTCATCGCGACGCAGCAGGGAGATCCGGGAATAGGATCGGGCGATCCGTACGTCACGAAGCTCGAGCAGGCGGAGACCAGCGCCGTCACGGTGGAGCAGTCATCGGCGGCGGAAACCGCCGCGGATCGCGAAAAGAGAATCGCGAACACTCCGATTGCAAAAGCAGTGGTGAGATAGCTAATTCTAATCATTTTGTGATATTCCTCCTCGCACATAATTGTATATTTCTGTCGAATTTTTTTTCTTTTTGCTTTCTTTCTTTTTATTATTTGAAATAAATGGATTGGATTAGATGGAAATTGCTTATAATGTGGTGTTTTTAGTTTGGGTTTGGTGCAAAATGTCAGTCGTGTGCAGATTTCATCAAATTTGCATGAGTAATGGGTATAATTCTTAGGTCTTCAAATTAATAATTCGGTAATATTTGGGGTTGTTTTGAAAAAAGTAGGGGAAAACGAATATTTTTTATATATATTTTTTTGTTATAATTTACCATTAGTTCGAAACAATATCAATAGGGAGAATTTCATAATAGGATCCAAATTTAAGAAAATCTATCATTTCAAGACCCACAATTTCAACTTTCTCAAATCAAGATCTAATTTTTATTTTTTTTCTCAAATTGGGCGCTCCCTCAAATTTTGGGTTCTCACTTTAAGACCTAAAATTTCAACCTTATCAAATCAAGACCCAATTTTTAGTTTTTTTTTTCTCAAATGAGGTCCTCCCTCAAATTTTGGACTCTCAATTCGTGTTTTAAAATTTAACAAATAGAAAAATATTAATGTAATCTATCACACCGGCCACAAAAATTAATTTTCTTTCTCTTTTTATTTTTTTGCTCATTCATTTTCCTAATCGATTTAAACTGTAAAATTCAATCATAATTTGAATATCTTATTTTTTTTCAGTAACTAGAAAATATTTTACTACTTCTTTTTCATTCATAATTTATATATCTTATTTTTTTAGTAACATATAAATATTTTACGGCTTTTTTCATCTTGTTAGCTACATACATTTAATTATAGATCTTGGTTTTTACATGTTAAACAAAATTGTTAATAAGTATGGATCAGGCAAAAAAAAATGAGCGAAAAAACGAAAAGAGGAAGAAAAATATTTTTGTGGTTGACGTGATTGATTAAACTAATATTTATCTTTTTGTTAAATTCTAAAACTTGAAGGAGAACCCAAAATTTGGGGGAGGGCCCGATTTGAGAAAAAAAATAAAAATTAGGTCTTGATTTGAGAAGGTTGAAATTTTGGGTCTTGAAGTGAGAACCCAAAATTTGAGGGAGAGCCCAATTTGAGAAAAAAAATAAAAATTGGATCTTGATTTGAGAAGGTTGAAATTTTAGGTCTTAAAATGATAGATTTTCTTAAATTTGGATCCTATTATGAAATTCACCCATATCAATAAAAGAATTTATTGTTACAGAATGAACTAATTTAAGAGCACAAAAGAACTAAACTATCAAACCATAAATAATAAGAAGAGAATAATTTATGGGGGTGTTCCCAACCATATAATTTAATTAAATTTAGAATTCCATAACATTTCAGATATCCCCAATTTGGATTTTTATGGAATCCATTAAATCTTGAGGTCCACAACTTAGATTTTAATGGATTCCACGAAAATCCAGTATCCTCAAACATTTAAGGAATTCCATGGAATTCTTTTATAAATAGATTTTGGTGGAATTATAAGCTAGTTTTATGAAGGATAAATTATCACCTTCTCCCCTCGGAATTCAAATTTCATTTTCTAATAATAATAATAATAATAATAATAATAATAAATTTTAGCTATGGTATAAAAAGAAAAAACTAACACATTTTTCTCTCATGTACATCTATCTCAATTTTGTGAATAATCATTGTCATAACTGGAGTTGATTTCTCGTCTTATTTCAATTGCTAATATTCTTAATTTTATCGATAAGCTAATAAGAAAAACTATTGTTATAATAATACTTTATTAGGAATCATTGTTGATAAATTTTCATTCATTCATTCATCTTGATAGACACGTTGTTTTTGTGTTAGAAAATGTGGTTTTAAAATTATTTGGTAAGATTTTGGTCAACAATGTTGTTGTTTGTTGAATAAATATTTTAAAATAGTTGTTTATGGAACTATTCCAAATTTTGACAATTTTAAATTATATTTTTGCAAAGTTTATGCAACTTCTTCTTTTTTTTTTTTTTTTTGCTAATGGATTTCTTTCAATATTTGCATTTCATATTTTTAATGATTATGATTAGTTTCATAAAAATATTAATTATACTTTTTATAACATCCAATAAATTCCAATAAAATCCACACAATTCCATAGTATAAAATTTCATTAGAATCTACTGGAATCCATAGAATTCAAAATCTACAAACTTCTATAACTTAAAAAATCCTTGAAAATTCATGTTGGGGACACCCTCCTTAGAGAGAAAGTAATCTTTTATTTCTCCTAATCTTGTGTGTATCTTACAAACAAAACTCGTAGCCTATATATAGGCATAACTCCACATAATACTACAAATAGTTTAGGTAATAAAAATAAATTATTTGTTAGAGTGGAATGGGTAGACATCCACTAAATATTATGACATATTGTAACACTCCCCCTTGGATGTCTCACCGTTGGATGAGTATGCCTCGTTAAAAACCTCAAGCAGGAAAAATCCTGTTGGGAAAAAATCGGACATAAGGAAAAAAGAGTACATTCTCAAATCCAGACATTGTGCATCAGCTGCCTCGTAAAAAACCTTAAGATGGAAAACCCAGTGGGATAAAAAAACTAGATAAAAGGGAAAACAAGTACAATGCACAATATATTCGCTCCCCCTTAAATGTAGGATATTAGATGTATAACTTGATCTATTAATCTTGTTTCATATTGACTCTTCTCATTCCGATGTCGTAAACTAGTTTCTCGAATGTAGACATAGGCAAAGATTTTGTAAGTAAACCATTATCCTCATAAATAATAGTAGCGGTATCTATAACCGACTTCAATTGAAAACTATTTCGAATATGAGATATGACAGATCATAGCCAAACACATTCTTTGCCAGCTTCATGAAGCGCAATTATCTCAGAGTGATTAGAAGAAGTAGCCACTAATGTTTGTTTGGTAAATTGCCATGATATAGTTGTACCATTATAGCAAAATACATAACCAGATTGAGATCGAGCTTTGTGCGGATCAGATCCATATCCCGCATCAGCATAACCAACTAATCCAGATTTATTGGATTCTTTGGAGTAGAATAATCCCAAATCTATAGTACCATTGAGGTATCGAAAAATATGTTTAATACCATTCCAGTGTCTTCGAGTTGGCTCAGAGCTGTATCGCGCAAGTTGATTGACAAAAAAAGCGATATTTGTGCAGTGCATTGTCTAAATACATTAATGCTCTAATAGCATTGAGATAAAGTACTTCAGAACCTAAAATCTCTTCATCGGATTTCTTTGGTTGAAATGGATCTTTATTGGGATCTAATCGCCGTACGACCATAGGGGTACTCAAGGAATGAGTATTGTCCATATTAAATCGTTTGAGCAATCTTTTGGTATAAGTAGATTGGTGGACAATTATTCCATTATCTTTATGATCTAGTTCAAGACCAAGGCAGAGTTTGTTTTTCCCAAGATCTTTAACTTCAAACTCATGCTTTAGATATTCAACAGCATTAGATAATTCTTCAGGAGTGCCAATTAAATTCAAGCCATCGACATATACAACAATGATAACAAATCTAGTATCTGATCTTTTAATAAAAAATGCATGGACATATAAGATCGTTTTTGTAACCTTCCCTAGAAAGGTATTCATTCAACCTATGGTACCACATGCGGCCAGATTGCTTTAATCCATACAACAATCTTTGCAGTTTGATCGAGTAAAGTTCATAGTGAGTATCTAATTTTGGTATTTTATATCCTTCAGAGATTTTCATATAAATATCAGAATAAAGTGAATCGTATATATAGATATGTTGTTACCACGTCCACTAAGCGCATGTTCATATTCTCTCGGACAACCATACTAATGAGAAAACGAAATGTGATAGTATCCATCGCAGGTGAATATGTTTCATCATAGTCAATCCTTTGGGAGAATCCTTGAGCCACGAGTTGAGCTTTATATCTCACAACCTCGTTTTTCTCGTTTCTCTTCTGAACAAATACCCACTTGTACCCAATGGGGTTTTACATTGTCTGGAGTTCGAGTAAATTTTCTAAATACATTTCTTTTCTCTAAGGAAGCTAAAGATTTTATCGTTTCCTCCCACATATGCCAGTCAGACCTCTGAAGGCATTCTATTATAGAATGTGCTTCACTATCATAATCATCATCAATGATTTCTTGAGCAACCGAGATGCAAAATTATCATCAATAATTATTTTATTTCGATCCCATATCTCATTACAATAGCTCAAGAGGTTCTCAGTGCTATCATGATTTTTTATTTGAATATTTTCTGAGATATTAGGCTCTACAGATTTATCTGGAGCATGCTTACTAGCATCAATTTCCCCTTTTTTTTCCGAGGAACAATATCTTTTGAGCTAATAGGTCTACCACGTGTTTGTCATGGGACATTATCATTCATTTTGTTATGTTCTTCAGGAACAATATCCTAGCTAGAACATTCGTAGCTGGAATATGAGACTTTGTGACATTGTTAGCATCATTAAATGCATCAGGAAGTCTATTGGCAATATTCTGCAAATGAATGATTTTACTCATCTCACTTTCACATTTAGGAGTACGCAGGTCTAAATATGAAAAACTTTGTTCATTTCAGGAGATATTCTGAACTGGCTTTTGTTTATCATTTTGCAACATATCTTTATCCATTCCCATTGATAGAAATGTTATTTCATCAAAATGGCAATCCGCAAATCGAGCGGTAAATAAATCTCCTATCATTGGTTCCAAATATCGAATAATTGATGGAGAATTAAATTCGACGTATATACCAAGTCTATGTTGTGGACCCATTTTTGTTCTCTAGGTGGTGGAATCGGTATTTGGACAAGACACCCAAAAGTACGTAGGTGCGAAATATTTGTCTCAAATCCGAATGTTAATTACATTGGGGATTGCATATGATAAGCAGTGGGGCGTAATCTAATAAGTGATGATGCATACAATACTGCATGACCCCATGCTTCACTAGTGAGCTTTGATCTCATTAATAATGTACGAGCAATAACCTGAATTCGTTTAATCAGGGATTTTGCTAACCCATTCTGAGTATGAACATGTGCTACTGGGTGCTCAACATTAATTCCCGGTGCTGCGCAATATTCATCAAAACTTTTTGATGTAAATTCCCGTGCATTATCCATTCTTAATAGGATAATCAGGGAAATGTGCTCGGAGTTTAATAATTTGCGCTAGTAATCGAGCAAATGCAACATTTCTAGTAGATAACAGGCATACATGAGACCATCTACATGATGCGTCTATTAAGACCATGAAATACCTAGATGGTCTACTTGCTGGATGTATTGGTACATAAATATCACCATGAATACATTGTAAAAATGATGGTGATTCATAACCAACATTTTCCATTGAAGGCCTAGTAATGAATTTTCCTTGTGAACATGATTCACAAAAATAATATTTGGATATCAACATTTTTGTACCTTTCAATGGATGTCTATTAGTATGTTCAACAATCCTACGCATCATAGTAGTTCCCGGGTGTCCTAAGCTATAATGCCATAACCTAAATATATCAGGATTCACCAGCTTCCAAGGCATGGTGGCGTAGGATTCAAAAGCTTTAATTGAGACATAATACAATCCAGAAATTGTCGCTTCAAATTTCTCATGGACATTCTTCTTGCCCATTTTGTAAGAAGTGATACATAGACACTCTTTATCATGGTCATTTAGTGTCTCCAAATGATAGTCATTATCACGCACATCTTTAAAACTTAATAGATTTTTTTTGATCTACTAGATAATAATGCATTTTCAATCTGCAGGATTGTACCATTAGGCAACATTAATGTTGCATTTCCAGAGCCATCAATAATCTCAATGGGACCATATATAGTTGTAACTTGTGCTTTACATTGTTTTACACTCGAGAAATATACTTTATTCGTTAATATTGAGTGCATTGTTGCACTGTCAAGTAGATAATAGTCTTTCTTCTCGGTATTTTCCATAACACGTGATATAATATTATTGAATTAAATTATGAGATTATCTTTATGATTTTATATGTCAAAAATTCTATCAATATGAAACAACCAAAATAATAACATAGAGGTATAACACAACTATAAAAGATTTTTTTCGACAATACAAACATATTTAATAATCTATTTATTACATCTTCCTAAATAAATTGCTACGTCTAACAACGGATAAATGATGACAACAAGAATCTCAATCACAAGCCAAAAATAACCGGGAGGATATTCTTTAACAAAAATTAAAATGATATATATTATGTCTAGCAAGATAATAAATATCATAGTTGGGTTAAATATCTTTGAATGAAGAAATGAGATTGAAGTATTGAGGATATGTGAGAATTGTTGAATGAAATGTTGGTATATTTATTGATAAAAAGGGATAAACATTGTTAACACCCCAAACTATCCAGGTTTTTACACTTTGGCATCCGAACTTTGAAAAGTTACAGTTTGCAACCTCAACTTTACAAAATATAGCCTAGGTTTATTAAGAACTTTTAGTTAAATTTATTATATTTATGTAATTAACAATTGGTGAGGAGAAATTACTCCGAGAATATGGATCCGGACAATTGTCCGAGATGTATACCATACAGGACATAGAGATAATTATTTTTAACCACCCCAACTTTACCCCTTTTTACACTTCACAACCTACACTTTGATTCGTAACACTTTGCACACTATGGACAATTTTACCCCTAGGATTTTATTCTTTAATATCAATAGTTCTAGTTATCCCTCTAAACTCCAATTTGTGGCAAATTACTACATAATAATAAATTTATTGCATTATTCAATAAACATAAAAAATTTACTCCGTAATCAATTTGTTTTTCGGATTTTTCGAGAAATAAGAATCCTTATTTTCTGTAACTTGTTTTGTTCGTGGCATTGTTACATCTACTTAGATCCAGTCTCTATTCAGAGGTCCTATGGATCATGTCAGGTTTCCAGCATATAAACTCAACAAGACATACTTCTATTAAGATCTCATTTCAAGTAATTATCCGTATATAAATTGGGTCTTTAGACTGAAAATGAAAATAGTCCATTACGACCATATCAAGCCCAACATGCTTCGTAAAATTAATAAATCCCTTAAAATTCATACATTTTTTGACCGAAACAGCACCGGGTAAGATGGCTTGCAACACCACCAGTCGGAAAATTACTGCCCCCAGATCTTTTGACAAACAACTCCTCACTATTTAACCTCACCCTCAGGGAAGATGATCTGCAAGTTATCCGACTCCTTCAGCAACTGCTCAACACAACATTGGTTCGTTTCCTACTCCAGGCGTATAAGTAATTCTTCCAAGGGATAGATCAATAGTACACTATGAACACATGTTGAACAAAAGCCTTTATTTTATTAAGAAATTAAAGAAAACCTTATTACATCAGTAATCTCCTTTTGGGAGGAAAAAACCTATTTAGCCTTTCATAAAGGCTATCACACTCTTGTACATAAAATTAAAAACTAAAATTTCAAAAACTGAAAACATTCTGGAAATCTAAAGCACTCAATAAAGAAAATTTTATTGTAGAAGACTAAGGGAGATGTTCGATGCCTTTAGCCTTCTGAAAACTCTTGTTTATATAGAAGTAAGTGATGCCTCTATTTCTTGGATTCTCACATCCACTTGCTGAAAGTAGTGGATTCTTTCCTATCTTCACATGGCTTGGGACCCTCCTTGTCTGGTATCCAAAGCAATCTGATAAGGCTCCAAAGCCTGATAACTTTTCTTTTTCCGTCTTTTAGTTAGATTGATTCTTATGACGTCATTGCTTACGCCATTTGCTTGAATTATCAGCATCTTGATTAGTTGGATGCCAATTACTAGATCTGACCTACCTTTTGTCTCTTTGATGAGTGGGTTGTCCTTGAGTCACATGTCTTCTCTAACTTTGTGGGGAATCTACTTTTTTGGTGGTCCCGAAACTTTGATATACGTGACTTTTCTTCTCCATCGCCGGGTCTTCTCCGATCGACTTTTAGTCGAGAATCCTTTCCGAATTCTCGATTCTTTCTGGTTTTGACATTCGGGACAAACCGAAGTTCCCAATGGCCGATGTGAGCCATATTACAATATTTCCGTGAGTTTTCTTTACTCGCGCAGCTTGTTTTCCCCCGAAGATTTCTTTTCTTTTGAATAGGTCTTGCCGCAAATCTTGTAGTTTTTACGTCATAGTATTCAACAGGAATGATCCGTTCACTGAATTTTGATAAAACTTGCGGAAACTTGACTTTGTCCATCTGGTGAGACGGACCCACAATCCCCATGCCCTTCATTTGTAATCGATCTTCGGTGAAGGTCATGGCCAATTGTATTCTTCAGAATTTGCCTCCTTGAATGAAGATAACACTTGAGGATGTCCCACCACGCTTGAGGATATCACTTGAGGATATTAAGAAGAAGATCCAAAGGAATTATAATGAAGATTCTTTGGCATGGTGGGATAAGAACGAGCTCAAAGTTTCCTTAAAAGTTAAACTAGGAAAGGAGTACGAGTTCGTGAAATCCAAACCAATCCTTATGAATCAGGAGGATCGTAAAAATATACAGAAGATACTTAAGGAACATCTGGACCTTAAGTTAATTTCACCAGGAGTTTCTCCATACAACAGTCCAGGATTCTTAGTCAAAAACCATGGAGAAATCAAAAGAGGAAAGCCAAGATTTGTTATTAATTACAAGGGGATTAATAACATTTTGGAGTTCGATGGATACTATATCCCAAGCAGAGAACATCCGGTTAACTGCATCAAAGGTGCCAAGATATTCTCAAAGTTCGATTGCAAATCTGAATTTTACCAGATTAAGATGGATGAAGAAAACCAGAAGTTCACAGCTTTCCCCACACCACAAGGACATTATATTTGGTACGTGATGCCTATGGGATTGGCTAACGAACCCCGGATATATCAAAGGAAGATGGATAATCTCTTCAAAGATTATTTCGACTTCATGTTCGTATATATCGATGACATTCTGATCGCATCAAAGAACATGAAGGAGCATCTCAAACATTTGGAAACATTTTCAGATGTTTGTCACAAGGAAGGATTAGTGCTTTCAGAGAAGAAGGTAGTGATTACAACAAGACAGATTGAATTCCTCCGAATTGAAATCGATGAATCTGAAATCATCCTACAAAGTCATATTGTAAAAAAGATACGAGGATTTCCGGATACGTTGAAAGACAAGAAGCAGCTTCAAAGTTTCCTTGGAGTTGTTAATTTTGTTGGGATGTTCGTAAATAATCTAGCACATTACACGAAAGTGTTTAGCCCATTACTTAAAAAGGATGCAGTATTCAAATGGGAGGATAAACATCAAGAAGGAATTAAACAGCTTAAAGAAGTTTGCAAAAAGCTTCCAAAACTTGCAATTCCACAGGATGAAGATGAATTGGTTCTCTACACAGATGCCAGTGATCATTGGTGGGCAACTGTTCTTACAAAAGCCACACCAAATGGAGAAGTGCCATGTAGATATTGCAGCGGTCTATTTACGCAGCGGTGAAGCAACTCGGTGGCATATCAACGAAAGAATTATTTGATCGGAAAGGCTTTCAAAAAATGGCCTTTATTTTCTTGGCTAAAAAAGTTTATTTTAAAAATTGATAATTCAAGTGTTAAAGCTCCGAAAAACAAAATTGAATCAAAACCAGGAAAAAGCTAGAGTACTTAGATGGCAAGTGAATGTCAATATTATGATTATGATATTGTCATTATAAAATCTCATGAAAATGTTCTTGCAGATTTTCTAACAAGAGATGGAGGAATTAAAGTGATTCCATCCTCACGGACCTCAAGACATCTTGGAGACCCTTGAAATGCTACTCACGAGAATTTGATACCCTGGTCATCAATCTTTGATTTGGTCGGGAAATTACAAAGGAATGATCGGTACAAAGTAACCGATCGTATACTGAGTATGTCCGGTCTCACTCTCGATTGAGAACGGCAATTCAAGCGGCCACTCCTCCAGGGCCTCTAATAAGCAAACGAAGCGTTTAGAGCGCATGGTTCCCCAACATGTAGCGGAGGATTCAAATACCTCTAAAGCACAAGTCTAAGGTGGCGTAAATGTTGGCACAAGGAAAAGCGATACTCGAGTCAAATCCCGAGTTATCACATCAACCCAACATGTCCGAGATAAGGACGAAGAGATCAATCTTAGGCCTATGATGGGCAATTCTAAGGTTGATACTAACGAGATTAAAGTTTCTGCTTCTTGGCAGGAATACCAAGCGAATTGGGAGAAACTGATTACCAGGCAAGGGATATCTCCAGATAAAATAAAGATCGATATTTCTGGAAAATACCTAAGGGTTTGGATGCTTCCAAATTCCAGCCCACAAGAAGTGAAAAGGTGGTATGAGTTTGGGGCTTTGGCCTCGGTCTATACTACTTCACCTGTCTTCCCAGAGATCAAGCAATTACCAAAATGGATCCAGGAAGCAGTTTACGTGTGCTGGTCAAATAATGATAGTTTGAAACGAGTGGATACCTTGGAAGTGTATTTCATAAGTGCAGCTCCAGAGCCCATCAGAAAAGGCGGTCATGAAGCCTTTCATTACATCAGGCTTCGCCGACTAGAAGAAAAAGCCTTCAAAAATATCAAGGAGGCAAATTCTGAATAAGTACAATTGGCCATGACCTTCACCGATGATCAGATTACAACAAGAAGGGCATGGGGATTGTGGGTCTGTCTCACTGAGATAGACAAAGTCAAGTTTCCGTTCAAGTTTTATCAAAATTCAGTGAACGGATCATTCCTGTTGAATACTATGACAGGAAAAACTACAAGATTTGCAGAAGACCTGTTCGAAAAGAAAAGAAATCTTCTATGGGAAAAGCCTGTCGGGGAGTAAAGAAACTCGCCAGAAATATTGTAATATGGCTCACATCGGCCATTGGGAATTTCAAGTCTGTCCCGAATGTCAAAACCAGAAGGAACCAGAATTCGTCAAAGGATTCCGACTAAAATTCGATCGGAGAAGACCCGACGATGGAGAAAACAAGTTATAGAGGTATCCAAAGTTTCGGGGACTGCCAAAAAAATAGATACCTCGACAAAGTTAGAGAAGGCATGTGACTCAAGGACAACCCACTCAGCAAAGAGACAAAAGGTGGGTCAGATCTAGTAATTGGCATCCAACTAATCAAGATGCTGATAGTTCAAGCAAATGACATAAGCAATGACATCATATAACTAAAAGACGGAAAAATAAAAGTCATCAGACTTTGGAGCCTTATCAGATTGCCTTGGATACCAGACAAGGAGGGTCCCAAGCCATGTGAAGATAGGAAATAATCCACTACTTTCAGCAAGTGGATGTGAAAATCCAAGAAATAGAGGCATCACTTACCTCTATATAAACAAGAGTTTTCGGAAGGCTAAAGGCATCGAACATCTCCCTTAGTCTTCTACAATAAAATTTTCTTTGTTGAGTGCTTTAGATTTCCAGAGTGTTTTTAGTTTTTGAAATTTTAGTTTTTAATTTTATGTACAAGAGTGTGATAGCCTTTATGAGAGGCTAAATAGGTTTTCTCCTCCCAAAAGGAGATTACTGATGTAATAAGTTTTTCTTTAAGTTCTTAATAAAATAAAGGCTTTTGTTCAACATGTGTTCATAGTGTACTATTGATCTATCCCTTGGAAGAATTACTTATATGCCTGGAGTAGGAAACAAACCAAGGTTGTGCTGAGCAGTTGCTGAAGCAGCCGGATAACTTGCAGATCATCTTCCCTGAGGGTGAGGTCAAACAATGAGGAGTTGTTTGTCAAACGATCTGGGGACAATAATTTTCCGACTGGTGGTGTTGCGAGCCATCTTACCCAGTGCTGTTTCGATCAAAGAAGGTATGAATTTTAAGGGATTTATTAATTTTACGGAAGTATGTTGGGCCTGATATGGTCGTAATGGACTATTTTCATTTTCAGTCTAAAGACCCAATTTATATACGGATAATTACTTGAAATGAGATCTTAATAGAAGTATGTCTTGTTGAGTTTATAGGCTGGAAACCTGACATGATCCATTTAAAACCTCTGAATAGAGACTGGATCTAAGTAGGTGTAACAATGTCACGAACAAAACAAGTTACAGAAAATAAGGGTTCTTATTTCTCGAAAAATCCGAAAAACAAATTGATTATGGAGTAAATTTTTTATGTTAATTGAATAATGCAATAAATTATTATTATGTAGTAATTTGCAACAAATTGGAGTTTAGAGGGATAACTAAAACTATTGATATTAAAGAATAAAATACTAGGGATAAAATTGTCCATAGTGTGCAAAGTATAATTATTTTCATAGTTCAGGATGCAAAGTGTTGCGAATCAAAGTCTAGGTTGTGAAGTGTAAAAAAGGGTAAAGTTGGGATGGTTAAAAATAATTATCTCTGATAAAAATTACTGTTCATAGTCGTTACATGACCGTTGGGGAGGAGAAAAATTTTGATTGTGAAATTTGTGTATGATTTAGTAGAATTATAATGATATTTTGTGATAAACACAAATATTGTGATAACATATTTATTATTCATATAAAAGCTTCAACCCTGAAATATATTTTTTCCGAAAAATACACACAAACACAATCAAAATATTGTCATTCTTACCACACCAACAGATTTGCATGAAATAATTAGAAACTAATTTAAAACATAGACACCATTGCTTTTCGTCCCCAATCAAGTGATCAATCCTTCTTTTTGGATGCTCAAAGAAACCCACATCATCCAGATGTATGATATCCATATTCAGGTCATCAAAGTTATCATCTTCAGGATGATCAGAAGCGAAATTTGCCTCATTATTGTTATCTTTCTTGCGAATAGATACTTGATAAAGCTCTATTAAATGTTTCGTTGTACGACAGGTACATGCCCAGTGACCTTTCATTCCACACCAATAACATTACTCTTTACCACCCTCCGAATTTATCACTTTCTCTTTTCCTTTATTATCATTTATGTTCCACTTTTGGTGGTTATTTGCATTTTCATTATTCTGACTACCACAATTATATGACATATGTTTTCCACGACCATGACCACGTCCATGGCCACAACCACGACCACGACTACGACCACGAGCACGGCCTCTCCTGTGGCCTTTAAAAATTATTAAAATTTTGAGCTCTAGTCGCATTCACTTCAGGGAATGGAGTAGAACCAGTAGGCTGTGATTCGTGGTTTTTTTAATCAATAATTCATTATTTTGTTCGGCCACAAGAAGGCATGAAGTCAAGTCAGAATACTTTTTGAAACCTTTTTCTCAGTATTGCTGCTGTAGGAGCAAACCCGAGGTATGAGAAATAGAAAGCATCTTTTCAATCATATCATCATCCGTAATACTTTCTCCATATAACTTCAATTTTGAAGAAATTCTAAATATCATGGAATTATACTCACTTATGGATTTGAAATCTTGAAACCTCAATTTTAAATATCATGGAATTATAACTTCAATTTTGAAGAAATTTTAAATATCATGTAAGGTATTCAATTTTTAAATTTTCATCCAGATGGTGACGGAGAAAAATAATAGCCTTAGCTTTATTTTGTGCAGATGCACTATTTTCTTCTTTAATAGTATCACCCAAACCTTTAGCGTCTAGATAAATTTCAGCGGTTAGAGTCCATGACATATAATATTTTCCAGCAATATCAAGAGTAACAAAATCAAGTTTTGCGAGGTTAGCCATAATGATATTTCAATTTAAGAAATAAATAAACTTACCGTACTTACCAAAAGTATTAAAAAATTGGCTAGAGACTCGTGTTGATAACGTGTTATAGAAATAACTAATTTAAGAGCACAAAAAAACTAGAACTATCAAAGCATAATAATAAGAAGAGAATAATTTAGAAAGAAAATATCTTTTATTTCTCTTAATCTTGTGTGTATCTTACAAATAAAACCCGTAGCCTATTTTTATGCATAACTCCACATAATACTACAAATAGCTTAGGTAATAAAAATAAATTATTTGTTAGAGTGGAGTAGTTAGACATCCACTAAATATTATGACATATTGCATGACATATTGTAACATTTATAGGATTTTCTTCGGATAATAAGATTTATCAAAATCCGCGCCCGATGTTGTTTAAATTTGCAAATCATCGATCAATTTAGGGAGAAAATTGTATTTTAAGTCCCATAGGATTTGGCCTATTGCAATTTTAGTCCCATGCTTTGCAAAAATAGTCCCATAATTTTTTTAAAACATTCATAATCCCATAGGATACGAAAATTGCAGTTTTAGTCATATAGCCGTCTAAAATTAAACTAACATCTGCGGCGCACGTGATCGTTAGTGATTTTTTGACGTGGAAAAGATTGCAGAATTAGTCCCACATATTTTGCTATTTGCAATTTTAGTCCCGCCTATGCATAATGGTCCTATATGAACTAGATTTTGGCAAATATAATCCTACCATCATATTCAGTTACCTATACATGCATCTATGGTATGTATGACTTAGTTTGCAAACCAAATAAAGAGCATAATATTATACATAATACCTTAACTAGATAATAAAATGGGCATAATCTATAAAATGCAATGCAAGAAAGCTAATTAATAAGGTTAAAATATCATCTTGGTTATATTATATACTTTTATTTTTTTTAAACTAAACATTTAGTACACATATTGTAAATATTCGTATAATATTTGGCAAATACTTCATTTAATATATTTTATAATAATTAAATTAATCAAAAAAAATATCCAAAAAAGTCATTTATATGTATAATTTAAATTCTGTTACAATATGTCATGCAATATGTCATAATATTTAGTACATGTCTAACCACTTCACTCTAACAAATAATTTATTTTTATTACCTAAGCTATTTGTAGTATTATGTGGAGTTATGCTTATAAATAGGCTATGGGTTTTGTTTGTAAGATATACACAAGATTAAGAGAAATAAAAGATTATTTTCTCTCTAAATTATTTTCTTCTTATTATTTATGATTTGATAGTTCTAGTTCTTTTGTGCTCTTAAATTAGTTCATTCTATAACACGTTATCAATACGAGTCTCTAGCCAAATTTTCAATACATTGGTAAGTACGGTAAGTTTTGTTTATTTGAAATATCATTATGGCTAACCTCGCAAAACTTGATTTTGTTGCTCTTGATATTGATGGGAAAATTATATGCCATGGGCTATAGATGCTGAAATTTATCTAGACGCTAAAGGTTTATGTGATATTATTAAAGAAGGAAATAGTGCAACACAAGATAAAACTAAGCTATGATTTTTCTCCATCACCATATGGAAGCTTTTCCTTTTTGCTTTTTGACAACTTTTGTGCAACTTTTTACATCTCATTTTTTGCACCAAACTCTATTATTTCCCCAATTATCATATGAAAACAAGGATTCAACAACCCAACTATGGCAAAGTGGAGCAATTGTTTGCAAGAAATGACATTGTTAATGTGTTCTTTCACAAAAATAATGTTTATAAAAGCCAAGAGTTTGGGATGGAGGATTCATTCATTCTCTCTAAGTTTCAAAGCAAAATACATTGAGAGGATAAAAGAGAGGTAGAGTTGGAAGTTGAAGAGCATTAGAGGAGAAGGTTTGGAGCTCAACATCATTGTAATCAACCAAGGAGGAAGTCTTGTATTGGTCTTGAATAAGAGCTAAGTACACCATGTTTATTTTATTCAAATCTTCTTGTGCAGTATACTCTTTTATCAAAGCCATGTGTAGCTAAATTTTCAGTGTTTGAATGTAATGAACTCTAGAATGGAATTGTGATTAAAGTTTGTATGCTTTTAATAAAATTCTCATGTCTTTTGTGATTCACTTATATTATGCTTATTTTAATTCGAGTTGATATTTTCGGTATATTGATTTGATATCTATTCCCCATTGGGTAATCGAGAGATTTATGGTGAGAAAGAACATATATAAGTGAAAAGAGTTGCATGCAATCCTAGATATAGGACGACATAAATCTTCTGGATTAGGGTCAAACCTAATATGGGAATTCACAAATCGTTTTTATGCAATCTTGGGGGTTTTAACTAGAAAGAGATTTCAGTTAATCAACTTGAGATTAAGAGTTTTTCACCTTGAGAAAAAGTTTAACTTAAATCGGGAATTTCTACGGTCCATGAAACATGAGATTTTATTAAAAGAGGATGATTTTTGCTTAAGGGATTTTTGGTTGTATTTTTATCTTGTTGAATCGCAAAAACATTCTAGAGGGATTTACATTCAAACACATTTCTAGCTCTTATTTTTCTTATTCTACAATCTACTTTTATTTGATCTATTGTAAGTTGTGATTATTTCAAATTCTTTATTTTTCATTTTTACCCAACAAAAAACTCTAAAATTTGCTAGATTAGATAACAAAAAGACGATAATTACTAGTACTTACAATCCTCGTGGGAATGACACTTGATACTCGATAATCTATTCTATAAAACGATAGGTGCACTTGGGTTTTAAAGGTAGCTTTCGAGCCATCAAGTTTTTAGCGCCGTTGCCGGGGATTGTAATATTAAAAACGCTTTATTTTTGTTAATCTAATCATTTTTTTACCATTGTCTTTCTTCTTATATATCTTTGTAAGTCTTGAATTACACTTATCTTCTTTATTTACCGCAGTGCATGCCTACTCGTCGTCGAGACAGCGAGACCGCCAAAAGCAGAGCAACACAACACAGAGGAAAGCACTAATATAGACAACGAGGAGGATATAGACGATAAATAAAAAAGCAAGGATTTTGTCAAGGCGGATGAACCACAAAGAACCATGCACGACTACGCCAAGCCATCTATGGACGACACGTCAAGTATCGTAAGGCCCGCCGTTGCCGCCAATAATTTTGAGATCAAACCAAATGTTATTCAAATGGTGCAACAAATTTTTCAATTCGACGCCTACCGTGATGAATATCCAATAATCACATCGCAAATTTCCTCGAAATTTGTGATACCTTAAAATCAACGGGGTCTCTGACGATGCCATCCACTTACGCCTATTGCTATTTACTGTTCGGGGATGAGCTAAACAATGACTAAATACTTTACCAAAAGGAACAATTACAATATGGAACATTATGGCTGAAAAGTTCCTTTTGAAGTATTTTCCATAGGCAAAAACCGCACGACTGAGGAATGAAATCTCTTCATTCACTCAAGAAGATGATGAGACCTTGTACGACATCTGGGAAAGATTCAAAGAATTGTTGCGAAAATTCCCACATCATGGCCTTCCTATTTGGATACAAGTCCAAACATTTTACAATGGGCTACTCTTGTCAACGAGACAAATGATTGATGCAGCGGCTGGAGGAACTTTGAACAACAAAACACTAGAAGCCGCCCAAGATCTAATAGAAGGAATGGCCATGAACGGCTACCAATGGCAATCCATACGAGGTAAGACTAACAGGTCGGTGGGTGTATATAGTGCAGATGCGGTAGTTACGCTAGCCGCCCAAGTCAAAGCTCTAACTCAAAAGATCGATGAGTTGGCGGCTCCAAAACCACCACAAAGTCTTATCATGCGAAACTTGTGGGGGATCACACAATCACCAAGATTGCCCCCATGCAATACCGCCGCATGAGCACGTGGATTATCTAAGTAACCAATCGCGACCTTCTCAACATAATCCTTTCAGTAACATTTATAGTCCAGGTTGGTGTCAACACCCGAACTTCAGTTGGAGCAATCAAGGTCAACAATGGCCTAATTCAAATGCACTCCCCAACTCGTCTGCACCTCCCGGTTTCCAACCACGAAAACCTAGTTTGGAGGACTTATTGTCCAAGTTCGTCCAAACAGCAGAAACCCATTTCACGGCCACCGAAACATCACTACAGAACCAAGATGCATCCATTCGCAACTTGAAAAATCAAATTAGCCAAATTGCCAAAATGATTTTGGAAAGGCCACATGGGAGTTTACCAAGAAACACCAAACCAAATCCGCGGGAACATGTACTTAAGGAAACAAAGAAAAAGATGGTAAGTATGTCGGAAGATGAGCCCACCCCCGTACAATAAAAAGGCGAACAGGAACTCAATGAAACAAAGAAAAAGATGGTACCAGAATACTAACCACCTGTCCCGTATCCAAGCCGATTGCAAAAGGATAAACATGACGATCAATTCGGTAAGTTTTTGGATTTGTTTAAACAGTTGCACATAAATATTCCTTTTGTCGAAGCCCTTTCCTAGATGCCGAAATATGCCAAGTTCTTGAAAGATCTCCTTTCGAACAAAAAGAAGCTTGAAGAGCTATCCATGGTACAATTGAACGAGGAGTGCTCGACGATTCTGCAAAACAAGTTACCTCATAAATCAAAGATCCAGGGAGTTTTATTATTCCTTGCAATGTTGGTAGTTTGACTGTTGATCGGACATTGGCCGATTTAGGGGCTAGCATAAATTTGATGCCTTATGATTTGTTTAAACAAATGGGTCTAGGGGAACCAAAACCTACTAGGATGAGCTTACATTAGCTGATAGGTCCATCAAATATCCTAGAGGTATTATCGAAGATGTTTTGGTCAAGATTGATAAATTTATATTTCCTGTTGATTTTGTAATCCTTGACATGCATACTGACGTTGAAGTCCCTTAATCCTAGGGCGTCCATTTTTGGCTACTGCTAAGACAATTATTGATGTGCATGATGGCAAACTAATCTTACGAGTCGAAGATGAACAAGTTATCTTTAAAATTGCTACATCGATGAAAAATTCAATAGATAAAGATGACTCTTGTTTTGCTATTGATCTTGTTGACATGGAGATAGCTAATTCCTTACCAAACATGATTTCTAATAAGTTTTTGGAGACTTGTATTATTCAAGGTGCAAGTGTAGCAGAGGAAAATCCCTAGGGAATCTGTGCTCGCATTGGAGGCAAACACACCAACAGACGCTGCAAAGAGTTCAAAAAATCGAAAACTCTCAAGTGGGGCATAAGAAACCGTCCATTGAGGACCCATCTCTCGTTGAGTTGAAGGAACTACCCGAACACCGGAATATGCATTTCTAGCCGATAATTCCAAACTCCCCGCGATTATTTTCTCCAATTTATTCTCACATCAAAAGAATAGATTGTTGGTAATATTACAGAACACAAGAAAGCCATCGCTGGGAAATCTCTCGACATTCAAGGATCAATCATTCCTTTTGCACTCACAAAATTTTGATGGAGGAGAATTTGCCGCTTGTTCTACCTCAACGCCGCTTAAATCCAATTATGAAAGAGGTAGTCAAGGCAGAAGTAATCAAACTACTTGATGCTGGGCTCATTTACCCAATCTCTGACAGTAATTGGGTAAGCCCAGTTCAAGTGGTCCCAAAGAAAGGCGGGATGACGGTGGTGCTGAATGAGAAGAATGAACTTATCCCAATGCGAATGGTAACAGGTTGGCGAGTTTGCATCGACACGACGACTTAATGATGCCACTCGCAAGACCATTTTTCCTTACCTTTTATTGATCAAATGCTTGACGATTATCTGACCACCTTTATTATTGCTTCCTTGATGGTATGTCAGGTTATTTTCAGATCCCGATAGCACTGGAGGACCAAGAGAAAACTACTTTCACTTGTCCCTACGGTATTTTCTCCTATCGACGCATGTCTTTCTGATTGTGCAATGCACCGACAACCTTTCAACGGTACATGCTCGCCATCTTCGACGAACTTGTAGAAGAAATCATGGAAGTCTTCATGGATGACTTCGGTTTTTTGGGGACTCTTTTGATCATTGTCTTGCTAATATTGAAAAAGTCCTTGTTCGTTGCGAAGAAACTAACTGTTCTTAATTGGGAAAATGCCACTTCATGGTACAAGAAGGAATTGTTTTGGGACATATAATTTCTTGCAGGGGCATTGAAGTTGACAAGGCAAAGGTTGAGACAATTTCCAAATTTCCACCACCCACCTCAGTGAAGGCGATCCGAAGCTTCTTGGGGCACGCCGGGCTTTATAGGCGCTTCATCAAGGATTTTTCCAAATCGCCCGGTCACTTACTCGCCTCTTAGAGAAGGATGCGAGTTTTTATATCAATGATAAATGCCTTCAAGCATTCAATACTTTAAAAGAAAAACTCACCACTTCTCCCATCATGTTGGCTCCGGATTGGTCTCAACCATTCGAACTCATGTGTGATGCCAGCGACTATGCGGTAGGTGTGGTACTCGGGCAACGAAAAGATAAATATTTCTGGCCAATTTACTATGCAAGTAAAACTCTGAATCCTTCTCAATCCAATTATACCACTATCGAAAAGGAGTTACTTGCAGTGGTTTTCGCCTTTGACAAATTCCCGCTCATACTTGATCCTATCAAAAGTTATTGTATATACGGATCACTGCCCGCTTTACGCTACTTGTTTGACAAAAATGATGCAAAGCCACGATTAATTCGATGGGTCCTCTTACTCCAAGAATTCGATGTGGAGATTAAAGATAAAACTACCGAAAATCTTGCCGCCGACCATCTATCTCAAACTTGAGCACTCCTAAGATCGACAAGCAATACAATGGACATATCAACGATTCTTTCCCGGATGAGCAACTATTTGCCCTTAACTTAATTTCAATTGATATTCCTTGGTTTGCAGATTTTGCTAATTGTCTTGCGCAGACAAGTCCTACCAAAAAGGACGACTCATCAACAAAAGAAGAAATTCTTTTTGGACCTCAAATACGATATTTGGGACGATCCCCACCTCTTCTGAATTTGTACAGATCAAATCATAAGAAGATGTGTAGCACTTCCTGAAACAATCTCCATTTTGAATCACTGTCACAAGGGACCAATTGGTGAACATTACCAAGCAAATACCACGGCACGCAAGGTCCTTGAGTCGCGTTTTTATTGGCCCACACTTTTCAAAGACGCGAAACAGTATGTTGAAACTTGTGATAATTGTCAACGAACAGGAATATTTCTAAAAATGAAATGCCCCAAAATAGTATTCTTGTTTGTGAAATTTTTGATGTTTGGGGTATTAATTTTATGGGACCTTTTTCGCGTCGTTTGGCAATAAATACATTTTTGTAGTTGACTATGTGTCTAAATGGGTGGAGGCTCAAGCCTTGCCGAAAAATGATGCTCGAGTGGTGATACATTTTCTCAAAAACTTTTCACCCGATTCGGTAAGACACCACGAGCCATCATTAGTGATAGAGGCACTCACTTTTGCAATAGTCAATTTGAGAAAATGTTAAAACGTTATGGTGTCACACACCGAGTCGCCACCGCCTATCACCCCAAACTAGTGGTCAAGTTGGAAGTGTCCAATCGAGAATTAAAACGAATTTTAGAAAAAATGGTTGGAAACTCTCGTAAGGATTAGTCCCTCAAGCTCGATGATGCCCTTTGGGCTTATAGAACGGCTTTCAAAACGCCGATAGGGACTACCCCATACCGACTCATTTATGGTAAGGCATGTCATTTGCTGGTAGAGCTTGAACATAAAGCCTTTTGGGCTATTAAAATTGCTTAACTATGATTTGTCAAGTGCATGAAATAACCGTTTATTGCAGTTTAACGAACATGAAGAATGGTGGAATTCGACATACGAGAATTCAAAAATTTATAAGGAACGAACAAAGCAATGGCACGACAAATGCCTTAAGCAAACGAGGGAATTCCAACCTGGTGATCAAGTATTACTCTTCAATTCTAGACTCATACTATTCCCAGGTAAGTTAAAAACCCGGTGGTCTGGCCCATTCACTGATAATCAAGTGTTACCTTACGGGACTATTGAAATCACGCACAAGGAAATGGGTACATTCAAGGTGAAAGGACACCGTCTGAAGCTCTATTTAGGGGCACCATCGATGATAGTTATCGAGATTCCATCCATCTTAATGTCCGCTAAAATACACCACACGAGTAGAGGTAAAACAGTCCAGCTATACGACGTTAAAGAAGCGCTATTCGGGAGGCAACCCGGCATTTGGTTTTTGCTTAAATTTGGTTGCTTGAAGTTGTTTTGTTTTATTTTGTTTTTAAAAAAAATACGGGTTGGCCGCGTGTTTTAGAACACGGCCGTGTTAAATCATCCACCCGCGAACACACCCTGGTCGTATTTATTGTGATAATGGTGGGAATTGTTCTTTTGCTCTTTGTGGTCATCTTGCTAAAATAAGGAATTGGTCATATGTTCTTGTTGTTCAAGGGATGAGTTTGTGGAATTGGTCTTGGACTTATATGCTAAATCTACAGTAGTTGAAGATTGAAAAATGTTCAAAGTCTTGAATTGTTATTGAATAATTCCTATTGCCAAAGTGATTTTTGTTGTAAACTAAAAGTCAATGCTCAACTAAGCTTTCTATCCTTGCCTATTATTTTTGTTGAGTATTTGTGTTGCAAATATGGTGGAATTATAGATGAATTGGTGGTGTCTTTCATGCTTGGGTTTGCTTTGAATGTTGTCATGTCTATTAGAATGATCTTTCACGCTATTGTAAGTTTCTTTTGACATAGAACTCGAGGTCAAAGTGCAACCAATCATGTGTTTTTGCTCTTTTCTTTTCGTTTTCGCTGATTTGAGCCGCCATTTTGAATTTTTCCCTCACCAACCCATATGGCATCTTTTTTGGGATGCCGATCATGAGGCCCAATATCATCGCTAGCTCAACGCCAAATACTTAACACGCGCTTCTCGGATAACTTTACGTTGGATGGACTTGGGTTACGTTCGGATGTGGAATGGATGTTGAGCAGTTGGTTGGGGGTATTTCATGAACTTATGCATGCCCACCTACATCCGCCTCACATTGGAATTTCTTAGTTCATATAATGCCGAGATAATTTTTTGCCATTATTGAAGATAATGGCAAATCACATTTCGGCTCTTCAACAACGAGCACCAACTCACATTGGCGACTTCAATACCATCTATGGCTTACCCAGGATGGGCGCACATCAAACCACCGGGACTTTGTGATCATCGGTTTTGGCAAGCTATCACAGGGAGCTGAGTATCACCCATCCTCATCCAAATCCTCTTGTATGTCAACCCGTGCTTCCGTTATGTTCACGGGTGCTCTCAAGCACACTTTTTTTGGTCGGGCGAAAGTGAAGGGGGGACGTTGCAAATGATGAGTTGTATTTGTTATGGTCTATGGCACACCTCTCTCCAGGTTTGCTTTGACATGGGCTCATATTTAGCAAAACATTTTCTAAAGGTCAGAAAGAAGGATCGAGGTAAAATCGTTATTGGTGGCTTTATTACTCCTATAGCCGCCCATTTCGTTTATGACCTCATCGACTCAAACAAGCCGGGGGATTAAGCCAGTTGACTTTGAGTCTCAGTCTCATTGCCATGGGCATGATTCCCATATGGAGTGGTTTGGGATCCGGAAAATTGGAAAATGCTCTACCCTCATGGCGGTAACCCAGACGCATTCCAATTACCTGCCCCGCCGGCCTCGGACACAGATGCTTACCAAAGTGAGGATCGGATTTTGATGCTCCATCCGCTTCTCAACCACCAAGAAGACCCCCGGATGACACTCGATCTCTCCTCCAAGCCATTTGATTGGAGCAAATGCAACAACGTGCAATATTAGATCAACGGGGAGGGGGGGAGAATGGCGCAACACTTTGCTAGACTTGAAGAACAACAAAATCAACTCATTTCATGAATCTTCAACAACAACAACAACAACAACACTACGATCTCTTGCGCCAAAGATCAACAACAACAATATGACCAATATCAAATTCTATTTTGCCATGTTGGATCGCATCCAACAATGGCATATTTCGCAAGGACAATTTCCACCACCACCACCACAATAAAGGTCGATTATTTTTCTTATTTTATTTTTTTAAGTTTTTTTTGATCCGCATTATATCCCATCTCTTTCTTTCACAGTGGGGACAATGTGACCCTTGAAGTTGGAGGTGGTGAGATTTGTTAGCACGCTTGGATTTTTTTAGACTTATTTTTTAGCTTTGCGTGAGATTTGCATATTTTTCCTTACTTTTGGTATTTTTGATCTTTTCTTTTCTCTTTATGCACTTTATCAATTTCTTGCAAACAAACATGAGATATCTTTATTACAATTAGATACGTTGTTTGTGGATTTGTTATAACCATTTTTCTCCCAAAGAACCCTCCTTTTGAGAACTCAAATTGCCAAAATATTTTAATTTGCGTGACTCTAGTAAAAGGATGAACTTGGCCAAAACAAGTATAATGTCATGAAATTAGATTGAATTTTGCTTAAATATAGATATTTTGTGTCATGATCATTGGAGAAATCCTAATTCGGGTTTTAAAAAATCATTTTATACGTTTTTGGTATCTAAAAAATCCGATGATCATGACACAAAGTATCTATATTTAAGCAAAATCCAATCTAATTTCATGACATTATACGTTTTTGGCCAAGTTCATCCTTTTACTAGAGTCACGCAGATTAAAACATTTTGGCAATTTGAGTTCTCAAAAGGAGGGTTTTTTCGGGAGAAAAATGGTTATAACAAATCCACAAACAACCTATCTAATTGTAATAAAGATATTTCATGTTAGTTTGCAAGAAATTGATAAAGTGCATAAAGAGAAAAGAAAAGATCAAAGATACCAAAAATAAGGAAAAACACGCTAATCTCATGCAAAGCTAAAAAATAAGTCTAAAAAAATCCAAGCGTGCTAACAAATCTCACCACCTCCAACTTCAAGGGTCACATTGTCCCCAATGTGAAAAAAGAGATGGGATACAATACGGATCAAAAAATGACTTAAAAAATAGTTGATAAGAAAAATACGACTTTATTGTGGTGGTGGTGGTGGAAAATGTCCTTGCGAAATATGCCATTGTTGGATGCGATCCAACATGGTAAAATAGATATTTTTTGGTCATATTGTTTTTTTTGATCTTTGGCGCAAGAGATCGTAGTGTTGTTTCTTTGTTGAAGATTCATGAAATGCGATTTGTTGTTCTTCAAGTCTAACAAAGTGTTGCGCCATTCTCCCTCATGTTGATCTAATATTGCACGTTGTTTCATTTGCTCCAATCAAAATGGCTTGGAGGAGAGATCGAGGTCATCCGTTAGGGGATGGTCTTCTTTGGTGGTTGAGAAGCGGATGGAGCATCAAAATTCGAATCCTCACTTTGGTAAAGCAAGTGTCCGAGGCTAATCTCGGGATGGGTAATTGGAATGCGTCTGGTTTACCACCATGAGGGTAGAGCATTTTCCAATTTTTCGGATCCCGAAACGTAGTGCGAGAAGGATCAGGCAAAGAATGCGTGTAGTCGGTATGTTAGAACTTTAAGACGTATCCCTTACCACTCCGCTGAATCATGCCTATGGCAATGCAAGACTCAAAGTCAATCTGGGTCGGTCCCTGGGCTTGTTTGAGTCCAATGAGGTCATAAACGAAATGGACGGCTATAGGAGTAATAAGGCCACCAATAACGATTTTACCTCGATCCTTCTTGCAGACCTTTAGAAAATATTTTGCTAAATATGAGCCTGTGTCAATTGGAGAGGGGTGTACCATAGACCATAACAAATACAACTCATCAAGGCGGACGACCCCTTCGCTTTCGCCCCGACCGAAAAGTGTGCTTGAGAGCACCCGGTGAACAAAACAGAAGTACGGGTTGACGATACAAGAGGATTTGGATGAGGATGGGTGATACTCTAGCTCCCGTGTGATAGCTTGCCAAAACTGATGATCACAGAATCCCAATGGTTTGATGCGCAACCCATCTGTGGGTAAGCCATAGATGGTATTGAAGTCGGCCAATGTGAGTTGGTGCTCGTTGTTGAAGAGCCGAAAGGTGATTCGCCCTTCTTCAGCATGGCGGTCCGATGTTATCTCGGCATTATATGAACTAAGAAATTCCAATGTGAGGCGGATGTAGGTGGGCATGCATAAGTTCATGAAATACCCCCCAACCAATCTGTTCGAACATCCATTCCACATCTGAACGTAACCCAAGTCCATCCAACGTAAAGTTATCTGAGAAGCGCGTGTTAAGTATTTGGCGTTGAGCTAGGCGGTGATATTGGGCCTCATGATTGGCATCCCAGAAAGAGATGCCATATGGGTTGGTAGGGCCGGTGGGTCGGCACGAGCGGCTCAGTGACCGCCGGGTGCGGGGGCCGCGGAGGAGGAAGCACTGCCGGTACGACTGCACTTTGACCTCGGATTCCTATGTCAAAAGAAACTTACAATAGCGTGAAAGATCATTCTAATAGACATAGACAACATTCAAAGCAAACCCAAGCATGAAAGACACCACCAATTCATCTATAATTCCACCATATTTGCAACACAAATACTCAACAAAAATAATAGGCAAGGATAGAAAGCTTAGTTGAGCAACGACTTTTAGTTTAAAACAAAAATCCCATTAGCAATAGGAATTATTAAACAACAATTCAAGACTTGAACATTTTTCAATCTTCAACTACTGTAGATTTAGCATATAAGTCCAAGACCAATTCCACAAACTCATCCCTTGAACAACAAGAACATATGACCAATTCCTTATTTTAGCAAGATGACCACAAAGAGCAAAAGAACAATTCCCACCATTATCACAATAAACAAAAAATTACTACAAACAAACCCAAAAAAACTCACAAATGGCACAAGAAACATATCATAATATAGGATTCATGATGATAGCATTGCACAACATATATCTAAATTTCAATTTCCCTAATCGCAATTTCTAGGGCATGAAATATTGATAAGATAGATTCATGAATTTCTTAATTATAACATGGGAGGACCTTCACAACAACACAAAAAAGAAGAAATCTACTAATTAAAAACAAGAAAAATTCGAAATTGGAAGCAAAATCGAAAAAGAAAAGAAAAGAGCAAAAACACATACCTTGGTTGCATTGTAGAGGAGAAGAAGTGAGAACTTGTGGTGGGAAGGTGAGTGGTGTGGTGTGAGTGAAGAAATTGAGAAAGGGAAGAAAGAATTGAGGATGTGAGGGGGAGGGTTTTTAGAAAAAAGGAAGAAGGGGAAGAAAAAGAAGAGTTTTGTGAGAGAAAAGGGAAAAAAATCGTATGAAATGTTAAGACGTTCATCGAACATGATTGTGTTCGATGACGTCTGTTTTTGATTTTGAAACTTTTTTTTGAATTAAAACACGGGCGTATTAAATAACACGCAAGGGCCGTGTTTTGTACGTATTTTTTTATTTTTCTCTCTTTTTTTATTAAAACACGGGCGTGTTAAACACGCCCAGGCCGTATTTTGTATGTATTTTTACATGGCCTTGGATTGTTAAACACGGCCAGCCCGTGTTTTTTTATTTAAAAAATAAAACAAAACAACTTCAAGCAACCAAAAATTTAAGCAAAAGAGAATGCACACCAAATGCCGGGTTGCCACCCGGATAGCGCTTCTTTAACGTCGTATAGCTGGACTATTTTACCTCTACTCGTGTGGTGTCTTTTGGGGGACGTTAAGATGGATGGAATCTCGATAACTATCATCGATGGTGCCCCCAAAATAAAGCTTCAGACGGTGTCCATTCACCTTGAATGTACCCATTTCCTTGTGCGTGATTTCAATAGTCTCGTAAGGGAACACTTGATTGATAGTGAATGGGCCGGACCACCGGGATTTTAACTTACCTGGGAATAGTCGGAGTCTGGAATTGAAGAGTAATACTTGATCACCAGGTTGGAATTCCCTCGTTTGCTTAAGGCATTTGTCGTGCCATTGCTTTGTCCGTTCCTTGTAAATTTTTGAATTCTCGTATGCCGAATTCCGCCATTCTTTGAGTTCGTTAATATGCAATAAATAGTTATTTTCTGCACTTGACAAATCATAGTTAAGCATTTTAATAGCCCAAAAGGCTTTATGTTCAAGCTTAACCGGAAAATGACATGCCTTACCATAAACGAGTCGGTATGGGGTAGTCCCTATCGGTGTTTTGAAAGTCGTTCTATAAGCCCAAAGGGAATCATCGAGCTTGAGGGACCAATCCTTATGAGAGTGTCCAACTATTTTTTCTAAAATTCGTTTTAATTCTCGGTTGGACACTTCGACTTGACTTGCCACTAGTTTGGGGGTGATAGGCGGTGGCGACTCGTGTGTGTGACCCCATAATGTTTTAACACTTTGTCAAATTGACTATTGCAAAAGTGAGTGCCTCTATCACTAATGATGGCTCGTGGTGTACCGAATCGAGTGAAAAGTTTTTGAGAAAATGTATCACCACTCTAAAGCATAATTTTTAGGCAAGGTTTGAGCCTCTACCCATTTGGACACATAGTTAACAACTACTAAAATGTATTTATTGCCAAAGGACGAGGTAAAGGTCCCATAAAATCAATACCCCAAACATCAAAAATTTCGCAAACAAGAATACTGTTTTGGGACATTTCATTTTTTCGAGAAATATTCCCTGTTTGTTGACAATTATCACAAGTTTCAACATACCGTTTCGCGTATTTGAAAAGTGTGGGCCAATAAAAACCCGACTCAAGGACCTTGCGTGTCGTGGTATTTGCTTGGTAATGTCCACCGGTAGGTCCCTTGTGACAATGATTCAAAATGGAGATTATTTCGGGAAGTGCTACACATCTTCTTATGATTTGATCTGCACAAATTCGGAAGAGTTGGGGATCGTCCCAAATATAGTATTTGAGGTCTCTTCTTTTGTTGATGGGCCATCCTTTTGGTAGAACTTGTCCTGCAAGATAATTAGCAAAATATGCAAACCAAGGAATATCAATTGAAATTGAGTTAAGGGCAATGAGTTGCTCATCCGGGAAAGAATTGTTGATATGTCCATTGTGTTGCTTGTCGGTGCCGGAGTGCTCAAGCCGAGATAGGTGGTCAGCGGCAAGATTTTCGACACACCGTTTATCTTTAATCTCCACATTGAATTCTTGGAGTAAGAGGACCCAACGAATTAATCGTGGCTTTGCATCATTTTTGTCAAGCAAGTAGTGTAAGGCGGAGTGATCCGTATAGACAATGACTTTTGATAGGATCAAGTATGAGCGGAATTTATCAAAGCGAAAACCACCGCACGTAACTCCTTTTCGGTAGTGGTATAATTGGTGAGCAGATTGAGTTTTACTTACATAGTAAATTGGCCGGAAATGTTATCTTTTCGTTGCCCGAGTACCGCACCTACCGCATAGTCGTTGGCATCACACATGAGTTCGAATGGTTTAGACCAATGTCCCAAAACAATTCCTTCTTGTACCATCAAGTGGCATTTTTCCCAGTTAAGAACCAGATTAGTTTCTTCGCAACGGACAAGGACTTTTTCAAGATTAGCAAGAAAATGATAAAATGAGTCCCCAAAAACCGAGAAGTCATCCATGAAGACTTCCATGATTTCTTCTACAAGTTCGTCGAAGATGGCGAGCATGCACCGTTGAAAGGTTGTCGGTGCATTGCACAATCCGAAAAGCGCATCGTCGATAGGCGAAAGTACCATAGGTACAAGTAAAAGTGGATTTCTCTTGGTCCTCCGGTGCAATGAGATCTCGAAAATAACCGACATACCATCACGGAAGCAATAATAAAGGTGACCGGATAATCGTTCAAGCATTTGATCAATAAAAGGTAAGAGAAAATGGTCCTTTTGCGAGTAGCATTGTTAAGTCGTCGGTAATCGATGCAAACTCGCCAACCTGTTACCATTCGCATTGGGACAAGTTCATTCTTTTCATTCGGCACCACCGTCATCCCGTCTTTCTTTGGGACCACTTGAACTGGGCTTACCCAATTACTGTCAGAGATTGGGTAAATGAGCCCAGCATCAAGTAGTTTGATTACTTCTGCCTTGACTACCTCTTTCATATTTAGATTTAAGCGACGTTGAGGTAGAACAACCGGCTTGAAATTTTCCTCCATCAAAATTTTGTGAGTGCAAAAGGAAGGATTGATCCCTTGAATGTCGGAGATTTTCCAAGCGATGGCTTTCTTGTGTTCGTAATATTTCCAACAATCTATCCGTTTGATGTGAGGATAAACTGGAGGAAATAATCACGGGGAGTTTGGAGTTATCGGCTAAAAATAAATATTCTAGGTGTTCGGGTAGTTCCTTCAACTCCAACAGAGGTGGGTCCTCAATGGACGGTTTGTTATGCCCCACTTGAGAGTTTTCGATTTTTTGAACTCTTTCTGGCGATCTGTTGGTGTGTTTGCCTCCAATGCGAGCACAAATTCCCTAAGAAAGGGATTTTCCTCTGCTACACCTACACCTTGAATAATACAAGTCTCTAAAAACTCATTAGAAATCATGCTTGGTAAGAAATTAGCTATCTCCATGTCAACAAGATCAATAGTATTGAATTTTTCATCGATGTAGCAATTTTAAAGATAATTTGTTCATCTTCGACTCGTAAGATTAGTTTGCCATCATGCACATCAATAATTGCCTAAGCAGAGCCAAAAACGGACGCCCTAGGATTAAGGGGACTTCAACATTAGTATGCATGTCAAGGATTACAAAATCAACAGAAATATAAATTTATCAACTTGACCAAAACATCTTCGATAATACCTCTAGGATATTTGATGGACCTATCGCCTAATTGTAAGCTCATCCTAGTAGGTTTTGGTTCCCCTAGACCCATTTGTTTAAACAAATCATAAGGCATCAAATTTATGCCACCCCTAAATCGCCAATGCCCAATCAATAATCAAATTACCAACATTGCAAGGAAGAGTAAAACTCCTAAGATTTTTGATTTTCTCGAGGTAACTTGTTTTGCGTAATCACCGAGCACTCCCCATTCAATTGTACCATGGATAGCTCTCCAAGCTTGTTTTTGTTGAAAGGAGCTTTCAAGAACTTGGCATTTTTCGGCATCTGCGAAAGGGCTTCGACAAAAAGAATATTTATGTGCAACTGTTTAAACAAATCCAAAAACTTACCGAATTGATCGTCATGTTTATCCTTTTGCAATCGGCTTGGATACGGGACGGTGGTTGGTATTCTTGTACCATCTTTTTTCTTTGTTTCCTTGAGTATCCATTCGCTTTTTATTGAACGGGGTGGGATCCTCTTAGGTATCGAACCTCGTCTATTTTTGTTTCGCTTCTTAAAGTAATTGCTTTTACCTGTTCCAGCGGATTTGGTTCGGTGTTGCTTGGTAAACTCCCTTGTGGCCTTTTCGAAATCATTTTGGCAATTTGGCCAATTTGATTTTCCAAGTTGCGAATGGACGTCTCTTGGTTCCGTAGTGATGTTTCAGTGACCGTGAAACGGGTTTCTATTGTTTGGACGAACTTGGACAATAAGTCCTCCAAACTAGGTTTTCGTGGTTGGAAACCGGGAGGTGCAGGCGAGTTGGGGAGTGCATTTGGATTAGGCCATTATTGACCTTGATTGCTCCAACTGAAGTTCGGGTGTTGACGCCAACCTGGATTATAAGTGTTACTGAAAGAATTATGTTGAGAAGGTCGCAATTGGTTACCTAGATAATCCACGTGCTCATGCGGTGGTATTGCATGGGGGCACTCTTGGTGATTGTGTGATTCCCCACAAGTTTCGCATGATAAGACTTGTTGTGGTGGTTTCGGAGCCGCCAACTCGTCGATCTTTTGAGTTAAAGCTTCGACTTGGGCGGCTAGCGTAACTACCGCATTTGCACTATATACACCCACCGACATGTTAGTCTTACCTCGTATGGATTGCCATTGGTAGCCGTTCATGGCCATTCCTTCTATTAGATCTTGGGCGGCTTCTAGTGTTTTGTTGTTCACAGTTCCTCCAGTCGCTGCATCAATCATTTGTCTCGTTGACGAGAGTAGCCCATTGTAAAATATTTGGACTTGCATCTAAATAGGAAGGCCATGATATGGGAATTTTTGCAACAATTCTTTGAATTTTTCCCAGGTGTCGTACAAGGTCTCATCATCTTCTTGAGTGAATGAAGAGATTTCATTCCTCAGTCGTACGGTTTTTGCCGGTGGAAAATACTTCAAAAGGAACTTTTCAGCCATAACGTTCCATGTTGTAATTGTTCCTTTTGGTAAAGTATTTAGCCACTGTTTAGCTCAGCCCCGAAGAGTAAATGGGAATAGGCGTAAGCGGATGGCATCATCAGAGACCCGTTGATTTTGAAGGTATCACAAATTTCAAGGAAATTTGCGTTGTGATTATTGGGATCTTCGTCTGGTAGGCCGTCGAATTGAACAAACTGTTGCACCATTTGAATAACATTTGGTTTGATTTCAAAATTATTGGCGGCAACAGCGGGCCTTACGATACTTGACGACGTGTCGTCCATAGATGTCTTGGCGTAGTCGTACATGGTTCATTGTGGTTCATCCGCCATGACAAAATCCTTGCTTTCGTCTATATCCTTCTCGTGTATTTGTGCTTTTCTCTGTGTTGCTACCAGCGGTCTCGCGCTCCTGCCTCGACGACGAGTAGGCATACACTGCGGTAAATAAAGAGGATAAGTGTAATTCAAGACTTACAAAGATAGATAAGAACAAAGACAATGGTAAAATAAAAACAATAAAAAAATAATTAGATTAACAAAAATAAAGCGTTCTTAATATTACAATCCCCGGCAACGGTGCCAAAAACTTGATGGCTCAAAAGTTACCTTTAAAACCTTAGGCAAGTGCGCCTATGGTTTTATGAATAGATTGTTGAGTACCGAGTGTCATTCTCACGATGATTGTAAGGACTACTAATTACCGTCTTTTTGTTATCTAATCTAGCAATTTTTAGAGTTTTTTGTCGGGTAAAAATGAAAAATAAAGAATTTGAAATAATCACAACTTACAATAGATCAAATAAAAGTAGATTGTAGAATAAGAAAAACAAGAGCTAGAAATGTGTTTGAATGTAAATCCCTCTAGAATGTTTTTGTGATTCAACAAGATAAAAATACAACCAAAAATCCCTTAAGCAAATATCATCCTCTTTTAATAAAATCTCATGTTTCATGGACCATAGAAATTCTCGATTTAAGGTAAACCCTTTCTCAAGGTGAAAAAAATCATAATCTCAAGTTGATTAACTGAAATCTCTTTCTGGTTAAAAACCCCAAGATTGCATTAAAACGATTTGTGAATTCCCATATTAGGTTTGACCCTAATCCAGAAGATTTATGCCGTCCTATATCTAGGATTGCATGCAACTCTTTTCACTTATATATGTTCTTTCTCACCATAAATCTCTCGATTACCCGTGAGGAATAGATATCAAATCAATATACTGGAAATATTAACTCGAATTAAAATAAGCATAATATAAGTGAATCATAAAAGATATGAGATTTTATTAAAAGCATACAAACCTTAATCACAATTTCATTCTAGAGTTCATTACATTCAAATACTAGAAATTTAGCTACACATGGCTTTGATAAAAGAGTATACTACACAAGAAGATTTGAATAAAATGAACATGGTGTACTTAGCTCTTATTCAAGACCAATACAAGACTTCATCCTTGGTTGATTGCATGATGTTGAGCTCCAAGCCTTTTCCTCGCTCTTCAACTTCCAACTCTACGTCGCTTTTATCCTCTCAATGTATTTTGCTTTGAAACTTAGAGTGAATGAGTGAATCCTCCATCCCAAACTCTTGGCTTTTATAGACATTGTTTTTTTTGAAAGAACACATTAAAAATGTCATTTCTTGCAAATAATTGCTCCACTACCATAGTTGAGTTGTTGAATCCTTGTTTTCATATGATATTTGAGGGAATAATAGAGCTTGGTGCAGCAAAATGAGATATAAAAATTGCACAAAAGTTGTCAAAAAGCAAAAAGGAAAAGCTTCCATAATTTCCGCTAAAAGAAAAGTTGGAGTGGAGAAAAAGCACGGTCGTGTTTTCTTTGACTTTTGGAGATTCTTGGCGGTGTGCTTTTAAACACGGCCAGGCCGTGTTTTCATTGACGAAGTGTCGAACACGGCCGTGCTTTTAAAGCATGGCCCGGGTGTGTTTTTCGCTTTTTTGTTTTTTTTCTCTTTGAAGCATGGCCATGTTTTCCAACACACTAGGGGTGTGTTTTGCACGAAATGAGTCTCCTTGCCTTCTTTTCAATCAATGTTAGACTTCATTTTTGTTCGTATTTTCATACAAAATCCATACGAGTTTGCTTCAAGTCTTTACCTTCATTATTTAAAACAAGTCAAGGTGATTGTTTTTGAATTTGTTGATTAATAAACTAAAACGTTAAAGAAAATGTCGAAAAAAAGGGTTATGGAAATGTGAATAAAAATGCACTTATCACATTTGTAGAAACTAAATGACTATGATAAAGAGTGTCTATGTATCACATCCTATAAAATGGGCAAGAAGAATGTCCATGAGAAATTTGAAGCGATAATTTCTGGATTGTATTGTGTCCCGATTAAAACTTTTGAATCCTACGCCACCATGCCTTGGAAGCTGGTGAATCTGATATATTTGGGTTATGGCATTATCGCTAGGACACCCGAGAACTACTATGATGCGTGGGATTGTTGAATATACTAATAGAGATCCATTGAAAGGTACAAAAATGTTGATATCCAAATATTATTTTTGTGAATCATGTTCACAAGGGAAATTCATTACTAGACCTTCAATGGAAAAGGTTGGTTATGAATCTCCATCATTTTTACAACGTATTCATGGTGATATTTGTGGACCAATACATCCGACAAGTAAACCATCTAGATATTTCATGGTCTTAATAGATGCATCCCGTAGATGGTCTCATGTATGTCTATTATCTACTAGAAATTTTGCATTTCGCGATTACTAAGCGCAAATTATTAAACTCTCGAGCACATTTCCTCGATAATAAAAATATAAGAATGGATAATATCGAAGAATTTACATTAAAAAGTTTTGATGAATATTGCGCAAAGATCGAAATTAATGTTGCGCACCAAAGTAGCACATGTTCATACTCGAGAATGGGTTAGCAAAATCCGTGATTAAACGAGTTGAGGTTATTGCTCGCACATTATTAATGAGATCAAATCTCACTAGTGAAGCATGGGGTCATGCAAAGTATTAAATGCATCAAAGACTTATCGACACGCCCGCTTATCATATGTAATCCCCAATGCAATTAACTCTCGGATTTGAGCCAAATATTTCGCACCCACGTACTTTTAGGTGTCTTTGTCCAAATACCGATTCCATCTCCTAGGAGAACAAAAATGGGTCCACAACATAGACTTGGTATATACGTAGGGTTTGATTCTCCATCAATTATTCGATATTTGGAACCAATGAAAGGAGATTTATTTACCGCTCGATTTGCGGATTGCCATTTTGATGAAACAACATTTCCATCAATGGGAATGGATAAAGATATGTTGCAAAATGATAAACAAAAGCAGTTCAAAATATCTCCTGGAATGAACAAACTCGCCTTGGTATTGAACTAGATCATAAAGATAATGGAATGATTGTCCACCAATCTACTTATACCAAAAGATTGCTTAAACGATTTAATATGGACAATACTCATTCCTTGAGTACCCCTATGGTCGTTTAAGCTTAGATCCCAATAAAGATCCATTTCAACCAAAGGAGTCGAAGAAGAAGAGATTTTAGGTTCAAGTACCTTATCTCAATGCGATTGGAGCATTAATGTATTTAGCACAATGCACCAAACCAGATATCGCTTTTGCTGTCAATCCACTTGCGCTATACAACTCTGAGCCAACTCTGAGACACTGGAATGGTATTAAACATATTTTTTTGATACCTCAATGGTACTATAGATTTGGGGTTATTCTACTCCAAAGAATCCAATAAATCTGGATTAGTTGGTTATGATGATGCGAGATATAGATCTGATCCGCACAAAGCTCGATCTCAATCTGGTTATGTATTTTTTATAATGGTACATCTATATCATGGCGATCTACCAAACAAATATTAGTGGCTACTTCTTCTAATCACTCTGAGATAATTGTGCTTCATGAAGCTGGCAAAGAATGTGTTTGGCTAAGATCTGTCATATCTCATATTCGAAATAGTTGTCAATTGAAGCCTCTTACAGATACCGCTACTTTTATTTATGAGGATAATGCAGCATGTATAGCTCAAGTAAAAGGGGGTTATATAAATTGTGATAGAACCAAGCATATTTCATCAAAGTTTTTCCATACACATGAACTCAAGAAAAATGGAGAAGTAGATGTGCCACAAATTCGCTCTGTCACAATCTTGTGATTTACTTATAAAATCTTTGCTTATGTCTACATTTTAGAAATTGGTTTACGACATCGAATGAAAAGATTCAATATGAAGCAAGATTAATAGATCAAGTTATACATCTAATATCCTACATTTTAGGGGAGCGAATATATTGCGCTATACTCTTTTTCCCTTTGTCCGGTTTTTTTATTCCATCGATTTTTCCACTTAATGTTTTTAACGAGGCGGTGATGCACAAGGTTTGAATTTGAGAATATACTCTTTTTCCTTTATGTCCGATTTTTTCCCAATAGGATTTTTCCGGCTTGAGGTTTTTAGCGAGGCATACTCATCCAACCAGTAAAACATCCACGGGAGTGTTACAATATGTCATGCAATATGTCATAATATTTAGTGGATGTCTAACCACTCCACTCTAACAAATAATTTATTTTTATTGTCTAAGCTATTTGTAGTATTATGTGGAGTTATGCTATAAATAGGCTACGGGTTTTGTTTGTAAGATACACACAAGATTAAGAGAAATAAAAGATTACTTTCTCTCTAAATTATTCTCTTCATATTATTTATGCTTTGATAGTTCTAGTTCTTTTTGCTCTTAAAATATTTCATTCTATAACAAATTGTATATAGATAATATCTTAAGAATATTAATAATATACAAATATACTAATTACACATTAGATAATTATTTTAATTTATGTTAAATAATAAGTTAATATAATAAAAAATATATATATATATAGTTTTATAGAATCGAAAGACAAGTATTAATAAGTTCACATAAAACTACACTACTTATTTTTAATTCATGTTATAATTATATTTTAATTAATATAAGTAACTAAATTAATTTTTATAATCTAAGCATAAATATAAATACAATTCATATTAATAATGTTAAAAAAAATAGCAATTATTTTATATATGTAGTTCAAATGTATGTCCACAAGTCTGTGTATTAATTATTTTTGTATTTTTTTTATTTTTTCATCATGACTTTTAATGAATATTTATAATGTACTCGTACGTATCAAATGCCCAATCTTTTCAAGTCACATATTTAACTAACTGCGGAAAATAAAAGTTATACATGACATATTCATTTTTTTATTTCTTCAATTGAGGAACCTGACGTATTTTTTCTTCCAAAACAAATGGATATCGGTGCATACAATTATATGCAATAAAAATGTAACAATGGGACTACTTTTGCAAAAATTTGGTTCCTGCGGGACTGTTTTTCAAACGTAGGACTAAATTCGCAATTGAAAAAATTTTGAGGGACTAAATATGTGATTTTCTCTCCTCCATTGTTGTACATTAATGGAGCTGGTTGTTGCCTCCATTAAAAATTTAACAGTGGTACTATTTTTGAAAAAAAAAAATTATTCCTATGGTACCATTTTCCAAACGTGGGACTAAAATTGCAACATGTCAAATCTTATGGGATTAAGTATGCAATTTTCTCAAATTAAGGTTTCTTATAAATTACCCAACTTCTTCTCTGGAGCTACTAGTTTTCCGAACGAGAACTTGCATGCGACATCAACAAACATTAGATGGATCACAGAAAAGCTCATCCGACGCTCAAGTCGAATGTGTACAAGAGGAAATCGAGCAAAGAACAATAAATTGTGAATGCTTAAAAATAACAAAAAGTGATCTTCTGATACCTTGTTGATGGCTCGCATGGGCCTCGTAAAATAAAGTGGGCCCGCATCCAATTAATTATAGGGGAAATTCCACCATATACCCTTTTTTTTGAAAAAATACCACCAAATATGCTCTTATCATTTTTATACCTATTTTTTTTCTTTTTTACGCTCCAACTTATTTTTTGATTATTTTTACGTTTTGTTTTTCGATTTTTCTTGTCCATGTATTGTTTTATATGTTATATATGTTGTTTCGATGTTGTTTAAATTTATTTATTTGTTGTTTCTCTTTTGTTTCTTTGGTTGTTTCGATGTTTCAAAACAACTTTTACCTATTTTTTATGCTACTTTTTGTTCATGTATTATTTTGTACATTGTTTCTATTGTTTCTGTGTTGTTCTATAATATATTTAATGTTGTTCGAATAATTTTTTGTTGTTTTCATGTAGTTTTCAATGTATAGATACAATTTTTACCTACTTTTAAACTCTTTTTATTCATGTGATATTGTTAATATTTTGTACGTTGTTTTTAGGTTGTTTCCATACCGTTTTAAATGTTGATCTTATGTTTATTTGTCGTTTCCACGTAGTTTTCGATGTTTAAATAAAAATTGTACCTATTTTTAAGCTCCTTTTGCACATATGGTGTTTTCTATATTGTTTCTGGTTTGTTTCTATTGTTTCTTGATTGTTTCCATGTTTTTTTATGTTTTCATGCATTGAATTAAAAATTGAATTTTATTTTTTTACTCAAGTTGTTTCTATATTATTTTCAAATTATTTAGTTTTAATATGTGTTGTTTTATGTGTATATTTCTTATTTTTTAATAAGATTTCAAGTATAAAATGGATTATCTAACAGGGCAAAATTTATTTTTCACTGAAATTTGATTAAAAGAACACATGTTTGAAACAACAAAAAAACAATAACGTAAAAAAGTTCGGAAATTTTGGCAGGAGCGTATTTTTGTTTAAGGAAAGGAAGAAAACGTAATTTTGTCCAAAAATGCCAGAAAACGTAATATTTTGTTTTTTGTCTAGAAAAATTGGATAGTTGTGTCCTTATTCCATAATTATATTTGTGATTCGATAACAAGGTTTTTCCCAATTAAGTCTTTTATCGTTTCAAAAAGTATTCATATACAGAAACATCCAATTAGTGACATTAATTTCAATTTCTTCTCAACAATGTGGTTGAACTATGTACGTTTTGAAAGAATCTTATAAATGTACAAGTTGACATTAACAAATGGTGTCGTGGTGTAGTTGGTTATCACGTCAGTCTAACACACTGAAGGTCTCCGGTTCGACTCCGGGCGACGCCATTTAATTTGCAGAGTTTTTCTTCATTATGCTTTCAACTATAAATAAAACCGAACCCCAAAATAAACGCGCGATTTGAAGACACAACTTTCATACAGAAACCAAATTCATTTTCACCTTGAAATCGCGACGCCAGAGGTCTTCTTTTTTTTCTTTTTTTTCTTTTTTTTCATTTTTCGTAGTTCAGTAAGTTAATAGTTGAACATAAGTTCCATTTTAATAAAGTTTCAGTCACATTTCTTGTTTAGTCATTAAACAATCACCTAAAGACTTAATTCTATTTCACTTTAAAAATTAACAGTTCTGAATAGGGAATGGAAATGCAAAATATGTAAGCATATATGTTTTTTTACTCATTCCACTTTTTATATTAATTTTCAGCCCAATATATTAAGTCTTTACCATGATTTTTTTGGGGATAAGGACAAAAATACCCAACATTCCTGAAAAAATGACACATTTACGCTCCCGGTTTTTTTCTGGACATTTAGAAGCTCCCACCTTTTTTTTCCTGATATTTTTACGCTCCAACCAATTTTTCTGAATTTTTGACTTTGTTGTTTCATTATTGTTTCGAACATGTTTCATCTAATACAATTTCAACGAAAAAATAATTGTTGCCCTCATTTAATAATCAATTTTATACTCAAAATCTTATAAACAATCAAGAAATATACACATAAAATAACACATATTAAAACAAAATAAATTAAAAATAATATAGAAACAACACATTAATAGAAAAACACAACTCAATTTTTGATTCAATGCATTGAAAACGTCAAAAACACATATATACAATTAAGGAATAACATAACAATATTAAAAACTATATAGTAATAACCCCAAAATAATATTAAAAAAATAACAAAAGAACAAAAGGAGTTTAAAAATAGGTAAAAGGTTGCATTGGAACATGGAAACAATAAAGTAATATTTGAGCAACATTAAAAACAATACAAGAACAACCCAAAACCACAAATACAATATACAAAACAACATATTAACAAAAAAGAGTGTAAAAATAGGTAAAAGTTGCATCGAAATATCGAAACAACACGTAAAAAACAATCAAAAATAAAATAAACAACATAAAACAAGTACAAAACAACATAAATAGCATAGAAAACAATTTAGGAACAAAAAAAAAAAAATAAATAAAAATATCCAAGAGAGAGAGAGAGAGAGAGAGAGAGAGAGAGAGAGAGAGAGAGAGAGAGAGAGAGAGAGCGTATTTAGGTCGCGATTGGATGTCAATGAGAATTCATTTTGATCATTTTTTTTTTGACCAAATATTCGATTGTTTATGAAAATTTTAAAATATACTATTATCTCACTTTCACTTTTTCTCATTTTTTCTCTTATCAATTACATCTACACATTTTTTTCACAAAAAAACTAATCATTATTACACATTCTCTGTACAAATTTTATTATTCACCTGTTCACACATTTCTAACTACCAATCGCATTCAATCATTATTTTATCTATTTTTAAATCAAATCAACTCCCATCATTACTTTTTCATCAAACATCCAATCACACTCTCAAAATTTAACTTTTTTTTTTCCAAATTTTTTTCACCACTATTCTCTAACAAAATGAAAATTTTCAAAATGAAAGTATATCCAATCGCTACACCTTAATGTCTTTTCTTCATAATTGTTGGGTAGTTTTGGAATAAATTTTTTTTTTCAAACTATATTTAAAGGGATTGGTGGAAGCCCAATTGATGAGCCTAACTGGCCCCATGTCCATTCGAGTTCCACACTTAAATTCAAACTTTGTTTGAATTGGTTAAACAGAGTGTGGATCATTCTTTAATTTGTAGGCCTAATATTATTATTATTATTTTGTGTTGACATACATATTGGATTTACAAGTCCATTCCAACATCCCATTAAATCTTTTATCTGCATTCTTCATAGTTGGAATTAGCATAAAATTCTTGCACCACAAATATGGACAATAAGGCCAAAATAATTTAATTAATGGTTGGTTACTAGTTTAATTAAATTCATTGTTCAACCCATGTTGCATTCAATATAAGGTATTATGGTCGTGCTACACCATATGTATTACAACTTGATATATGGATGAAGGACAACTATCCTATTTTTAAAAAATGAGACACGTGTATAATGGATTTACACCAAAATATATGTCTTTTGATCAACTTTTGATATACCATTTACAAAACCTCGCTATACATAGTTACATACTATGTTGCACACGTCCGTATTTTAAGCTGAATTATTGATTGCAACTTGACAAGGCTAAGGATGTCTTAATTCATACATTAGTTTAGTCACATGATTGGTATATTAGGTCTTCAAAACCTAGGCAAGTGAAACAAACCCTGTCTAATTTATTGACTGATTGCATAATTATAATATAGATGAATAGTTTTTAGTATCTTTGATGAATCAAAATAGGTACACTGATATTCTTTAGTTTGATCTGTTTACTTCATGAATAAATTATATCATGTTATAAGTTCCTACATCTTATAACATGTTTTTACTTTTTAAAGCATGTATATAAGACGTTAGTTTTACTTAAAAATAAGTGTTGAAGTGTTTTGATAAATTAGATGGTGTAGGTTTTAAGTTAAGATGTTAATAATGCCAATTATATAATTAAAATTATCAAAATTAAAGGAGAAAATTGTTGAAATAAGATCTTATTTTGAAAAAAATATTGGAATTCTTCACATTTTTAAAAAAACAACTTATAAACTTTTAACATCTTCTTTGGGAGCTTTTAAGATCTTTTTTGAAAAAATTTACCAAATAAATTTAAATAGCTTATAAGCTCTCTAACATTTTATAAGATGCTTTTAAGAGCTTATAAGCTCAACCAAACACCTTCTAAATCACGCATTGATGAAGCATCTTAAATTATTAGATAAATGTGGCATATATGATATAATATAATATGGGAAAATTATATAGTTCTTTTAGGTTTTAAAGACGTGCACGAAATTGTTATTAAATTAAGTTTTCATAGTTATATTATAATATTTTAGATACGTAAGAGAAGTTATAAAGTCTTGTAAGATACTTCCGAGTAGTTTGAATAAGATTTATTGTTTGGTTTAATTTATAAGATATGACAAGGAATTAGATTACTGGATTATAGAGTAGAATAAACTAGCCACATATAAACCCAGTGTATTTGAAATTTTTGGTCATACTTCATGCAGTAAGATAAATAGATTTAAATTTATCAAGTAACATATATTTATTATAAAAAAATTAAGAGGTAAATTTAATTTGCCTCCAATCTATACGTGTTTTTCTACTTTGTTTACTTTTTGAATTGTTCTAATTTACCCCTAATCTTTGCAAATTGTTGCTTAATCTATGATTCTATATATAATTTCCAAATTTAACTCACTGTAAGTGGATTGTGTAGCTAATGCATTTTGAACAATTATTTAAATAAGTTTTTTCAAAAGCTTCTCATCTTTAGTCAATATACAAATAGTATTAACTAGTGATAAATTTAATCAATAAACATAAGGTGTGATACCATTTTTAGAGACCACAAAATAAAAATAATTATAAGGATTAATGGGTAAATTTGGAAATTAGGCTAAATGCAACAATCTGCAGAGTTCGGGCGATAATGTAGAACAATTCAAAATTAAATGGTCAACAAAATAGAAACACGCATACTTTGGAGGATAAGTTAAAATTAAACTGAAAAAACATATTATAAAATGCAACAATTTGGTGGGGTATTTATAATTTGGGTCATTATAATTTTTTTTTTTTTTTTTTGAGAATGGGTCATTATACTTGGTTTTATTTGGTTCGTGTTTAGTACGCATTTAATGTGACTAACAACTATTTTTTTTAAGGATGTTTGATCTTTAATAACTATGTCGACTGAATAACCTAATCACCACCTAATTTTTTCAACTCAAAGAAAAAGAAATTTAAAGAAAAATCTCTCAACATCAAAATCATCTGTCAACTTACATGAGCCAACTAACAAAAACAGTTCTTGACGATTTTATCTAAATAAAAAAATTGTCTACAAGAATATTAACATTTAAAATTGTTAATTATCGTATTATCTTGATCAAGAGCAGTTACATAATATCTTTGGCGGCATCTTACGATTCCACAATTGCTCAATGCACACAAGACAAGTCTCTTTCATATTAGTTGACACAACAAATTGTTTTTATTGTATCAATCGATCATCATTTTATTTAAATATATCGAGTATGTTATTATTATTGTATTACAAATATTATCAACTAAATATTATCAATCAATATATTTTGGACATTATAGCTTGATTTTAAAATCAAACAAGAGAATTCGTACTTTAGTTAGATCATTTGATTTTAAATACATTATCATGATTGATGCTTTTTAGATGTCATGGATTAAGGAAGATAAAAGGCTAGAATTATTCAATTGTTATTCTGACTTAAACAATATAAAAGGATCGTCACAAGAAGCATAGGATTTGCGTTATCTTACATGCTATGTTTGATACTTTGCTTGAGAGGTTTATAATTTATATCATATTTAATAGAATTTCGGTGATATCTTTGATTACACCGACATAATTGATTTCGACTTGAGTGTAGAGATGTGACATAGTATGCAAAAACCTAAATTGGACATAAATTATTTGGAAAATATAATAATTAGTTGATGCCTATTTTTAATTGCATCATTAATAAATACGTGTAATATGATGGCCTAAATCAACCATAATTTGCACGTATCAATGCTTGTCGGAATAATTAAACAACGAGCATGTCTCTTGTAAGACAATCGCAAAATGCGACACATTGCACTTTTAGTGTAAAAATGATATTTTAGTGTAGTGATACTTTATGAATACACTTAATTTTAGTGTATTCGGATAATGCATCACTTTTTACACTAAAAATATCACTTTTACACTAAAATTATCATCTGACCGTGCGACCATCTTATATAGGTTTTTGCCTTAAACAATGTAGATTCTTAGTGTTTTTTTTTTTTAGTTTTCCACTCACACACAATTGGGGTTTGGAATCTTGACCTCCCCTATGGAGGGAGCCGATACCACTAGACTCATTAGTCATCGGTATTGGTATGTAGTTTCTTTGTGTAAATATACCACTATATATAGAAATTTAAGCAAACACTGTGTTAATCTTATCTTCTTAAGTTACTTTATAATTTATATATGTAAAATGAAAATCTTATGAAATATCTTTCAGGAAAAGAGTAAAAGACTCCCCAATCAAGAAATAGAAGGAATTAAGAAAAAACAAAGGAAAAAGAAAACATAATGACCAATTTGCACCTATGCTACGCAAGTTGAATCACATATTTCTAATAATAGTTTATCTTTTATTATACTATTGGTTACATATTTTAAATATGTAATTAATTTACAATTAATATTTATTAATAGTATTAAAAGAAACAGATAATTTAAAATAAAAGGCATTGCGCAGTAACAAGTAACTCTGCCCAAATCTGAAACAGAGACTTCCACTTTCTGTGGCTGTGTGTGCTTTGTTTTGCTTTCTGTCTACTTGCCCCATTTGATAGCTTACTTTTGTCGGAACAATATATTAATAACAGGGTGGCTTAGCCTCCCGACCACCACAAGAATGTGACTTGGAGGTTAGGGGTCAAATCTCTGCTCTTCCATCAAATTGCTCCCTAGGGTATATCTTATTTGGTGAAAATTTGTTGGGAACTCATCTTGAATAGCATCCGTGTGGGTTCGATTCGGGAAGAGATCGGTATTAGTAGATTGGGGGGTCGAACATAATTGTTCTCTTTTCCAGGAGGATCGGTTGTACGTCCGCCAGACCCCGTCGAACACCTGGCTAGTGCGTGCACATCCGCGGTTTTACCTTGGCGGCAAAGAATGAGGAGTCGGAGTTGTTGTCTCAAAAGCATAGTCGAGGACTAAGCCCAGGAAGGCTCGAAGTTATCAAAAAATATATATATATATATATATATATATATATATTAATAATAATACAATAATAATTGTGTTAAAAACAAAATAATAAAATAATTGTTGAAGGCCTTCCATTTATTACATGCCCTTATACCGACAACTTTTAGGTTGAACAACGAACCAAATAGTGATAATCAACTCGAAATCAATAGTTAAATATTTATTTGAGTCGGCTTGTTAACATAATAAACTAATATAATTTTTTGGTTCGATGAAATATAAAGTTAAACTCGAGCTCGACTCGATTTGTAAGAAAATAATAAATATGTGTAAAAGTATCAAATTACTCGAGTTTGATCAATGTTTGACTTAATGAAGCTCATTCAAGCTCGATTCATACAAAATAAATTTTGAATTTCAATAGATAAAATTCAATCTATCTTGAACAATATTATGTTTGACTCTACTAGATGGAGTAGTATTTAGAGTTCTTATTTTTGTATCTACAAGGTATTCATTTTGATTATATATCTAGATGTCGTTTTAATGTAATTCAAAGTGTTTTTTGTTTTTTTTTGACACTGTAATTCAAAGAGTTAAAAAAATGAAAAAATAGATTTTTCTCGGGCAATTTTTTTTTTTTAGTCCTCTAACTAACACCACTTTGAGATTACGTCGTTTTTTCTTTTTGCTTTTTACAAATAGTCCTTTTCTCGGCAAAAAATTGAGATTTGGTCCTCTTACCTCCTATATAGCGAAGTAATTTTTGACTGTTGGTGATGTGACATTTTTATTTTCAAAATTTTTATTTTTCATTTAAAAATAATATCCAAATCTTACATGGCATCCTAGTTGGCTTAAGTGGTGGAAAAATTAATTAAATAAAAGAAAGTTTTTGAAAAATCTGAAAAAATTTATCTAAAAATTCTGAACATTATTTTACCAAAATTTAAAATTATTTGAATATACTTAACAAAGTTTTAAAAATTCAAAAAAATATTTTAAAATCTAAAAATTAAAATATATAAAATCTGATAGTTTCGTTAAAAACTAAAAATAGTAAAAAAAAATCGGAAATTGTTTTAAAATTACAAAAAAATGAAATTGTTAAAAAAAACTATAAACTGTTTTAACAATTGAAATTTATTTGAAATATTATAAATGTTTTAAAAACGCATGAAAATTGTACAAAAATATGAAAATTTGTCTAAAAATCTGAAAAATGGATTAAAAATAAATATTTTTTGAAATTTTACAAAAAACAATATCTGAATTTTTTTATAAAATAAAAAAATAGAGTAAAAAATTTAGAATTATTTTTAAAAACTATAAATTTTTTTTACAAAATCTGAAAATTACGCCAAATATGTAAAAATATCTGAAAATCAAAGGAAAAAAATCTGAAATTTGTTTAAAAATTAGATTATTTTACATATTTAGCGTAATTGTCGGATTTTTTTAAAAATAATTCAAATTGTTTTGTAAATATTTAAGAAGTCTTAGTTTTAATCCATTTTCAGTTTTTCAGACAAATTTTCATGTTTTTAGACAATTTTCAGCTTTTTTTTTTTTAATTTTATATTTAATATTTCAAATAATTGTTAGAATTTTAAAAAAATAGTTTTTAAACAAATTTTCAGATTTTTTAACATCTTTTAGTTTAAAAACAACTTTTTCAAAATAATTTTGAGTTTTTCCATTTTACAAATTAAAATATTTTTCAATATTTCAAATAAATTTCAGATTTTTCAAACAGTTATATTTTTTTAACAACTTTCGTATTTTTTTTTTTTTGTAATTTTAAAATAATTTTGATATTTTTTTACTATTTTAGTTTCTTACAGAAATTATCAAATTTTAGATATTTTAATTTTTAGATTTTAAAATAGTTTTTTGAATTTTTAAAACTTTGTTACAAAAAGTCAAATAAATTAAATTTTGTTAAAATAATTTTCAGAATTTTTGGATAATATTTTCAGATTTTTCAAATTTTTTGTTTTATTTAATTAAATTTCCATCATTTAAGCCAACTAGGATGCCATGTAAGATTTAGATATTATTTTTTAAATGAAAATTAAAATACCACATCGATCAACATGTCAAAATTACTTGCTATAGGAGGTAAGAGGACCAAATCTCAATTTTTTGTTTAGAAAAATGACTATTTGTAAAAAGCAAAAGGAAAAAGGATGGAATCTCAAAGTGGTGTTAGTTAGATGACCAAAAAAAGAATTGCCTTTTCTTTGAACGATGTGTATGGTTATTCCTTTTTACTTTTTTTCTAACTTTGCAATGGCGTTTTAACTTTTTTTTCCTATTCACTACTTCAATGATCACTTTAATACCATAAAATTTTGACTCTCAAATTTAAATACTTTTAAATTTTAACTTCCAATTTGAGTTTATAGCGGTGGTTTATACGGGATATTTATACGAGAGTTCCAATTTGAGTTGTAATTGAATTGTGATTACTCTTCAAAGAGTTTATCATTACAATCCCATCATATTATCATGTAAGTTTTAAGAAAATAAATTAGAGACAACTAATATTTATACGAGATCTAGTAATCTATTATTTTAATTCACCACATAAATGTCACATTTATAAAATGATGTTTTCTAGAGGGTATATAAAATTATGTTACTATTTGTAAACATAACATTCACCTTTGATATGAAAATTACCATCTAGCTTCGCCAGGTCGAAATTATCATCCTAACATCGCTCGTTGTAAATTACTAAAATGCCCTCGGGATCCGCAATTTTTATATGGGTCCCGATCCAAGATTGGATCGGGTCCCCAACGAGCTCTCCACCGTGGATGAAGTGTTACGTGTAACGATAATTCGCATTTCATGGTGAACAATATTATAAATACGACCACGAAAATCAAGGTAAAGGTAACTTGTCATTATTAGAGTTGTCAATTTCGGCCTGGTCCGATTGACCCGATTTTTTCAAAGTGTATTTTGTGGATTGGGCTCAAGAAATAGTGGCCGAACACTATTTGGCCCGGCCAGTTTTTCATTTGGCCCGACAGCCGACATCGAAGTGGGTTCAACCCGTTTGACACCTCTAGTCATTATTCTAATTAATTATCTCGCTCTTTAGCTTTCTAAGAACCTTAAATACCTAATTCGACTTACGCATCGGATGACCTTAGGCGAGGGTCATCCCAGGCTAGACTAGCATGTGCTATGTTTCAGTGTACCCTCGAACAAAGTACATCAACTCGTTTTTGGGACCCCGGGTCCAGTACCCTCGGATAAAGTATCTCACATCGCTCAATAGGACCTAGGTTATGTACATCCGATTTACTTTCGTAATCACACTTGTTGGCGCCGTCGTGGGAAGGTGAGAATTAGTAGGAGTAATGGAGACGAGAAAAAGAACGACGCACCGAACACTCGGACAGAAGAAGAACAACGAAGCTCAACCTACACGAATATCCTCACCCTCTTTACGAGTGAGTGAAGAGTCTCTTGAAGACGAGGATCCCATAGTGCGGATGAAGTCAAGTGACTTGGAGAAATTAATGAAGCTAGCAAGCATTTCCTAAGAATATCTTAGGAAGGGCAAAGCACCAAAGAACACCTACAAGACAAGGGGAGTTCCACCAAAACGCGAGGGAGGAAGCCTCGCCTCATGAGGCTCCTCCCAAGAAGCACAGAGAGATGGAAGAGGAGGAAGTAGCTAGTAAGAACATCCAGGGAAATGCAGAGAGGGAGCTGCCAAGAAGACCCCCTGAGGGGATAAACGAAATTAGCGAGCAAATTGAACAAGTCACTAAGAAGCTGGATGAGCTTAGGAGGAGGGGTGCGGTCACATCCGCTCTGCAAAAGAGAGGATCCCCTTTGTCAAGAAATCATAGAAGAAGTAGTGACATCTACCTTCAAGCTCCCAGATTTGCCTAAGTATGATGGGAACCGTGACCTCAAGAACATGTTACTGCCTTTGAACATGTGATGCAATTGTATGGGCAGTCAGATGCTATGAATGCGAGAATATTTGTAACCACATTGGTAGGAAGAGCACAAGAGTGGTTCACGGGACTACCAATGGGGACAGTAGTCTCTTACGAACACTTGATAAGGAAGTTTCTGCACCAGTTTGCTAGCAAAAAGAAGACTAGACGATCCGCCACCCATCTCTTCACGATCAGGCAGAGGGAGGACGAGTCGCTGAGAGAGTTCATAAACCGATTTAATAATGAGGCGCTTGATGTGCAAGAAATGCGCATAGACATGCTATCCAGTATATTGATGCATGGCTTGAAGAAGGGACCATTGACCTCAGCGTTAGCACGCGACCCACCACCCGATGTGGAAAGCTTGATGGAGATGGCAGAAAGATATATCCACGAGGAAGAAATGAACTTGTTGAAAGATCAAGAATGGGCAGCCATGAACAAGCCCAAGAGAGAGCTCAGAGATCCTCGAGAGGTACCCCGATCTCGATCTGAGAAAGATAGGGATCGGGACCGAGATCAGGATCGAGCCAGAGTAGGAAGGTTCATGCAGTACACTCCCCTCAACGCCCCTCGAGTGCATGCTCTTATGGCGATCAGTGAATCAAATATGTTGCAGTGGCCGAAGAAAATGCGAGCTACCCCTAACAGAAGAGACATGAAAAGGTATTGTCAATTTCATAAGGATCACGGACACGATACGGAAGAATGTGTCCACTTGAAGGATGAGATAGAAAGACTAATTCAGCAAGGATACTTGCGCAATTTCGTGGCTAAAAATGGGGACGTAGCAACTCGAAGAGAGAGATCACCTAAGAAGCGATCGCGGCCGATCCCAAGAAGAAAGAGCTCCCGGGCGAGAGAGGAGGCGGGGGATAGACAATCACCCCGACCCCGATCCCCGGGAGGCACGACCCTCAAGGAGATAACCTACCCGTAAGAGAGGGTCATAAACATGATCGGAGGACCCGCAGGGGTGATTCTACTAATGCGAGGAAACGAAACAAGAGATCAATAGAGTGCAGGGAAAAAGAAGTTGGAAGTTTTAAATGTGCAAGAGGCGGACTCCATCACGTTCAATGACCTCGACCTAAGAGAGGTGGAGATGGGCGAATGAATGAAGAGTAGTAATTAGCCTGGATATAGCAAATTTCACTTTGTGCGAGAAGGTCCTGGTCGGCGGAAGCTCGGCGGATGTGATATTTTTGGATGTATTAAGAAAGATGGAGCTAGCGTGTCCACCATAAAACCGGTGAACACTCCACCGACGGGATTTGGAGGAAGCGAGATTGTCCCGCTGGGAACAATAGATTTGCCTACATCCACGGGTCGGGACCCTTGCAGAAAACGGTCATGATGAAGTACTTAGTGGTTGATGCGCCATTCGCATACAACGTGATCTTGGGACGCCGGGGTTAAATCAATTTAAAGCGGTCGATCTACCTATCACCTGAAGGTGAAATTTCCCACCAAGTATGGGATAGGAGAAGTGAGAGGGAATCAAAAAGTGCAAGAGGAGTGTTATAACCTCTCATTTGAAAAAGAGAGAACCGAGAAAAGGTAACCCCAGGCAGGGGAACGATGATGCAAGAAGCGAGTAAGAGGCACCAAAAAGAAGCCGAGGCAAGAGGCTAAACGGGAAGAGTATAGGGTGAAACCTTCTGAAGAATATAAGATCATTGAATTAGAACCAGGGAATTCAAGCAAAACGACACGAATAGGATCACAGATGGACCCAATGATGGAAGTATTGCTAATTGAGTTCCTTCGGGAGAATGTGGATATATTTGCGTGGAAGCCGTCGGAGTTCGTGGGATCGACCCAAGGGTGATGGTTCACCGATTGAACGTCGACCCGATGCCAAGCCTATTAAGCAAAGAAAGAGAAATTTCGGAGAAGAAAAGAATAAAATTATAAAGGAAGAGGTAGATAAGCTCCTGGATGCGGGTATGTGGTGGAGGTCCAATACACTGATGGTTGTCAAATGTGGTCTTAGTGGCGAAACCTCATGGGAAGTGGAGAATGTGTACGACTTCACCAATCTAAACCAGGCATGCCCAAAGGACCCATACCCCCTTACCCCTAATTGATACCCTGGTAGACTCCACGCGGGAAGTGCATTATTAAGCATGATGGATGCTTATCAAGGATACCACCAAATATTCATGGCGAGGAGGATCGGTTAAAAACTTCCTTCATCACGGAGCGGGGAGTCTATTGTTACCGAGTAATGCCTTTTGGTTTGAAGAACGCAGAGCCACCTACCTGAGGCTAGTAAATTTGATGTTCAAAGATTGCATAGGCAAAACTATGGAGGTCTATGTTGACGATATGCTAGTCAAAAGTGCTAAGGAGGCGAGATCATGTGGAGGATGTGAAGAAGGCATTCGCCACTACCATGAGATCTTACGGCATGAAGTTGAACCCTGACAAAGTGCACTTTGGGGTGAGGGGAGGAAAATTCTTAGGGTTTATGGTACACGAGAGGGCATTGAAGCGAACCAGAAAAAATAGATGCGATCCTCCACTAGGACCACCGAAGCGTGAAAGATGTACAAAGATTGACGGAAAAATAGCGTCATTGAACAGGTTTATCTCAAGTCGTCACCGATCGAAGTTTGCCTTTTTCAAAATCCTAAGGAACATGAAAACTTCCAATGGGATGGAGAGTGTGATAAAGCTTTTGAAGAATCGAAAACCTACGATGATGACGCCACTACTAGCCAAGCCCGAACCGGGGAGAGCCGTTATACTTATATCTGGCGGTGTCACCAAAGCGGTGAGTTCGGTTCTAGTTAAGGAAGAAAGTGGGGTACACAAGCCTGTGTACTATGTAAGTAGGATGCTGCAAGGAGCGGAAGAAAGGTACCTGGAGGTGGAAAAATTGGCCCTCGCGTTGGTGGTGTCAGCCAGGAGGCTAAGACCTTACTTCAGTCTCATGAGATAGTGGTTTTAACAAACCACCCTCTTAGCAGATCTTGGGTCGGCCGGAAGATCGTGAGGCCGGTGAAGTGGTCAGTAGAGTTGGGAGAATTTGATATCAAGTATCAATCTAGAACATCAGTGAAGGCTCAGGTGTTGGCAGATTTCGTCAACGAAAACGTTAGCATGCAGGGAGTAGAGGAAAAAGAACCCAAGGCCACTTGGATAATGCACGTGGATGGATCCGCCTTCCGAAAAAAGGGGAGCGGGGAATACATTTGCAAGGGCCTGGGGGTTCGAGTTCGAGGTCGCGGTGAGGTGGAGTTCAACGTCACCAATAATGAAGTGAGTATGAAGCCGCTAGCAGGGCTAGAGATAGCAAAAAATTAAAAGTCAGCAACTTGGTGATATTTACGGATTCCCAATTGGTCGCTAAGCAAATTGATGGTACGATGAGGCGAAAAAAAAAACCATGACAGAATATTTGGCTAAGGCAAGGGCTACTCAAAGAATTTGAGGAGGTGCAGATCCAACAAATCCCAAGAACGGAAAATGAGAAGGCGGATGCCCTTGCAAGATTTGCTAGTCAGACGGAACCGAATCAAGAAAGGTGACGGTATTCACTGCAGATAAGCCAAGCATACGAGGTAGTTCTGACCCCATACCCTTTAATTTGGAAGGTGATTTGGCTCTTCACATAGAGATAAAGGCAAGTTGGATGGATGAAATAAAAAAATATTTAGAGACGGGAGATCTCCCTGATGAGGCAGTAGAAGCTAGAAGGTTACTTAGAAAAATTCCGCGCTTCACTTTATTAGATGGGGAGTTATATAAAAAATCCTTCCAGGGACCTTGGTTGAAATGTTTGAGGCCAGATCAAGCCATGTACGTGATGAAGGAGATCCATGAAGGAAGTTGTGGGAACCACTCGGGAGGACGAGCCCTAGCTCAGAAAATTCTAAGGCAGGGATATTTTTGGCCTTCATTGGTCAAGGACTCAGCTGAATTTGCAAGAAGGTGTGAAAGGTGCCAAATATTTGCTAATGTCTCCCACCACCACCCAGCGTGCCCTTGGACCCGTCGAGGTGTCGTGTCCATTTGATCAGTGGGGGATAGACATAGTGGGTCCTTTTCCTCAGGGGAAGGCTCAAAAGAAGTTTTTAATAGTAGCAATTGACTACTTTTCGAAGTGGATTGAAGCCGAAGCCTTAGCCAAAATAACCGAAAATGAAGTTATGAATTTCATCTGGAAGAATATTGTGTGTCGTTTTGGATTACCCAGGGTCTTAATTTCAGACAATGGGACGCAGTTCCAAGGAAAGAAGATTAGAAGTTGGTGCCAGGAGATGAAGATACAACAACACTTTACAATGCAGGTAGGGAACCACAAAGGCTAATGGTCGAGACGGAGGTAGCAAATAGAATATTCCGCAACATTTGAAGACGCGATTGGAAGCATGCTAAGACATATTGGGTAGATGAGTTACCGGGGAGCCCTATGGGCCTACCGAACAACACCCAGGACCTCGACAGGGAAACTCCTTTGGGTTAGTTTACGGATCGAAGCAATAATACCGGTGGAAATTGGGAGGCATCACTCCGAGTACGCAGGTATGACCCCGACTCGAACGCCGAGGGTAGGGAGCTTGACCTGGATGTGATTGAAGAGAAAAGAGATCGGCCTTCCTCAAAATCCATCGGCTAAGAATAGGATGCGAAGACCTACGACAAAGAGAGTGAAGAGCGTAAATTTCCAAGTGGGGGACCAGGTGTTGAAAAAAGTGGAGTATCTAAGCATGTAGGTAAGCTAGACCCCAATTGGGAGGGACCTTACAAAATAACGGAGATCTTGAAAAGGGGGTACTTATCGCTTGGAAGACGCGAAGGAAAGCCACTACCACGACCCTGGAACGCACAACCTTAGAAAATTTTATGCTTAAGTATTTTGCTTCACCCTCTTTTGCCAAGAGGTTTAATGGTTAATGACAACCTCGTTTTCTTAAACCGAGCAAGATTCGTATAAATTGTTTATCTAATTATTTTCGTATTGTTAAATATATCTAAGGCCGAGAGACCTTAGAGGCTCGGCTTCACCAAGATGAGAACCCCAAATAAGGCCAAGTGAAGAGGCGCACACCGGAGGGTCACCGGAGTTCATCAAGATTAATCGAAAAAGATTAATTGACTACTTATCCGAAAAAGATAAAATTAATCTGAAAAAGATTAATTGACTACTTATCTGAAAAAGATAAAATTAATCTGAAAAAGATTAATTGACTACTTATCTGAAAAAGATAAAATTAATCAAAAAAGATTAATTGGCTACTTATCCGAAAAAGATAAAATTAATCAAAAAAGATTAATTGACTACTTATCCGAAAAAGATAAAATTAATCGAAGAAGATTAATTGACTACTTATCTGAAAAAGATAAAATTAATCTGAAAAAGATTAATTGACTACTTATCTGAAAAAGATAAAATTAATCTGAAAAAGATTAATTGACTACTTATCTGAAAAAGATAAAATAGTCTAAAAAAGATTAATTGACTAGAGTAATGACATTGATCCCAAGAAGCTTATCATATAACAAAAGCAATGCATAAAGCATAAGACAGGCAGTTCTAGTACAAAAGCAATGCATAAAGCATAAGACAGGCAGTTCTAATACAAAAGCAATGCGTAAAGCGTAAGTCAGGCAGTTCCATTACAAAAGAAATCAATAAAGCGTAAGACATGCAGTTCTATTACAAAAGCAAGCAATAAAGCATAAAACATCGGGCAGGCGGTTAGGGCAGGCAGATTAGGTAAGAGGTTAATGTGGTGCAGGCTGAGACCCATCACCCCCACCCTCCACGCTAGAGCGTGAAGAGCCTGCCTCGTCCTGGGAGCCAAGGTCTTCGCCATATTCCTCTTTCACCAGAAAAGTAAACTCATCCTCCTCAACCTCGCCTTCATCGTCATGCGCGGGGTCTCTAAGTTCTCATCTTTCAAAGGTGTCGGTTGGGTCAAACCCAGGAACAAAGCCCTTTAACTTCGCAACTGGGCGGCATTTTATGAAGCCATTGAGTTCATAAATGCGTACACAGTTAGCAAACGCGACGCCGAAGCCGGGCCGACTTCCCGAAATCAATAGCTCCTTCGCATGCGAGCCTCTTGTACTTTAGTTTTAAAATCTTCGAGCCCTGGTATTCAAGAACACCAAGATGATCTACCCGACCTTCGAAAGAGTCCCTCTTAGCATCAGTTAAACCCTTCTTGGCATCATCTAGTTGGGTCACGGTGGTGTGTAAGGAGACCTTCAAATTTTCTATTTCGCGATCCCGATCCTGAAGGGAAGCCTCAAACTCCTTTCGGACATCCTCCCTAAGTGAAGTCCTCAGATCTTGTTCCATCTTGGATAGACGCTCCTCGCAGCCAGCCTGATGATGTTGATAATTGGTCACTCAAGAGTCGTTTGGTGAATCATAGCCAAATTCTACACACAAAAAAAAAAAAAAAAAAGGGTCAGCTTCCATAAGGAAAAGGAAATAAGAAGTCAAAAACAAGTAAAGCTTACCATCATAGTATTATGAGCAATGCCTTCCTCAAGCTGGGTCATGCCAAAGCCTTGGACCCCAATTTGATCCAGGGGAGTAGACAATGCCAGGCTGTACTCGAAAGAGTCACCCCTAGGTGAACGAAAAACAGAACTATCGTGGTGATGTTCCAATTGGGTATGACCCGAACCCGACGCGGTAAGAGAGGACGCGATACCCCACCATTCTCGGTTGTCCGAAGATCGGCCAAAAGCTTCTCTCGATCTTGAAGTCTTGCCATGATCTCATCGAAACTCCCTGAAGGAGCACCAGAAACCAAAGGACGAGGCGAGACGAGAGATCTTGGGCTAGGTCTAAAGAACTTATCTCCACGATGAGATCCCTCCTCTTCTGGTCTCTTCCTCTTCCCCCCCTGAGGGAGAGGAACCCCCCTCCCAGGAATAGTTTCCAAGTTGGTGGGAAGGGTAGGATTTCCAAGTTGCTCCTCGGTAGAGGGTGCCCGAACCTCATCGTGGGAGGACGAAGGATTAACTTCGGGCGTGGAAGACACTTGTGGGCGAGCGGCGGGAGCGACACGGGCCTGGGAAGCCCTCCTTTCTTGGCAAGTTGGGCCTTCATTTGCTTGGCTACCATAGAAGCACGAACAACCATCTCTACAAAAATATAAGAACCATTAGTATTAATACAAGCAAGAGAAATAAAAGTAGAAATTTAAAAATAATTACCAAGAGGTCGGTCCGAAGTACGGGGCGCAGGGCTAAGCCCCACAGTAGAGAGTATATCCTCCGCAAGTAGTTTGGATGTCTTGAACCAACGCTTAGTTAATTTACGGGAAATGAATGTATCACTCCAGGTGGGAGACCCAAGGCCCCGGGGTCGAGGTCTAGATACCCTCCATACCGAAGACGCCTTCCAAAGACGATCCGGAGGAGGCCGAACATACACAAAGGAATCTTTCCAACACCCAAGGGATGAAGGAGGCTTGTCAAGTAGTTTGCAGTGAGGCTTAGGAGTGAGATAAAAAAAGCCTACCTCACCCGTCTTGGTAGAGGAACTCATTGAGTAAAGAGACCAGAAATGTACGAAGGAGGGAGCCATGTTAAAGAAGCGCATAATAATGATAAATCCCAAAATATGTCTATAAGAATTGGGTACCAATTGAGCGGGGGTGACATCTAAACCCACCAAAATATTTTCTACATCATCCGAAGTGGGAAAACTCCGAGCCCCGCCTCAGACTAGCCACGTGAAATGCAAGGCGTTAGGCATTGGGGAGGTTTATCCATCCTATCTTCGGGACTAGGTATCACGATTTCATGATCATCAGGAATATAAAATTTTTCATGAGAGAGAGGGTATCTCATGGGTCTCTACGGAAGACTTAATAAGAGCCCAAGGGGAGATATTTCAGATCTATCTCACTACCACGATGGGACGGGAGGAGCTAGTAAATGACCCCGATCCCGACCTTAATCGATTTGGAAAAGCTAGAAGACATTAAAAGATGAGAAGTAATCTACCGGAATAAAGGGAGAGGATGAGCCCGATCTCGGAAAGAACCTTAAGGGGGGTTGAGGCGACCCCGACGCGAGGCGCGACGCCGAACGACAAAGGGCGACCCCGACGCCAAAAGACGAATCGTAGGCGAGGGAGGGACGATGCGCGACGCGAGGCAACGCGCTGAAGCGATGGAGCGGACGTCGAGACGAAGTGCAACGCTGAACGACGATGGCGACGCGCGACGCTGAATGACGCGATGCGCGAGGCAGAGGAGACGATGCGCGAAGCAGAGCAAGCGATGCGATGAGGCAAGGTGCTGAGGCGACGCGGCGCGATGTGCGACGCGCGACCCAAAGCCTGGGCAGATGCGATGCGAGGACGATGCGATGGCAAGACACGGCGCGAGGGGCTGAGGCGATCCGAAGCGCGACGCGAGGGGCGATGCGCGACCCTGAAGCCCAGCCGATGCGATGCGAGGACGAGGACGATGCGATGCGCGAGGCACGGCGTGATGTGTTGAGGCGATCCGAAGTGCGAACAGGTGAGGCGTGAGGGCGATGCGAGCAGACGAGGCGCCGAGGGGATGCGGCGCGATGTGACGCGATGCGAGATGCGACGACGCGCGACGCGCGACCCGGAAACCCAGCCGATGCGATGCCAGACAACGCGATGTGCGATGCCCGACCCTGAATTTCAGCAGATCCGATGCGAGACGACGCCGATGCGAAGCGCGACCCCGAAGCCTGGTAGAAGAACCAAATTTTTTTTCAAAAAGATGAACCCACCCTTTTTTCCTATGAGATAGAATAAATGAAAACTTGCCCCCTTGTTAGTATTTATCACCCTTGGAGAACCACATTCAACGAACCAGATCTAAACTTCTTTTATTTAGAAAATAAAAGAAGTTGGGGGAGTAATGATAAACCATAAAGTGATTTTACCACTTTACCCTTAAAGAAAACCCAAAACTGGCTAAATTCGCTAGGATCCGCGGACTGCTCATCCGGGTCGGGGCAAACCCGACCCGAACCGAACCGAACCGAACCGCGACCCGAACCTATGAACGCCATTGATTCTCTCGACACGTAACTCCCGATGATGCCACGTGTAAAGTAAAGTAAGCACTAATCGAGATTACTATAAATAGCCCAGTAAATATTTAGAAGGTTAATTTTTCATCTGTTCATTTTAACCGCTTCGCTACTTTTACTTTATTTACCTCACGATTCGATCCGACTTAAGCATCGGAGGGCCTTAGGGAGCCATCCCATTAGCCTAACGTGTGTTCGTGTCTCGAGTCACCCACATATACAAACCCGAAGCTCGACCCGAGGTCCGACCGGAGAGCCTTCTGTACGATTTTGTTTGGTTAAATCACACACAATATATTGATACACCGGATAAAACACGATATAGAGTATTTGATTCAAAATTCAAGCTTGCTAATGTATAATATTAATGTTATTGGAAATAATAGAGATGACCTATTGGACTAACACGTTGACGGTGGCAAAAATGTATAATTGTCTGACTAATTTAATATAAGGACATGTGTTACACATAAAATAGACCTGAAATAGTCCTCTATTCTAGCAATAATTTAGTAATCACATGATTAATTAATGTCAGGAATTTGTCTGACTTAACAAGTGCTTCAGTGAGGATGTCTGTTCAGACTGTCTGAAAGTTTGATGTAGTTTGAGGTTTGTGCAAAAGGGTAGACAGCTCAGAATCGCTGGATTTTTTCTGCCTGATTTTACGGCTTCATGTAGAAAACTAAAGGAAAGAATCCCATGCTTGACTTGTTTTGTTTATATAAAAATTTATAATTATATGAATATTTAAATGAGCACTATATCAGAAATTAGTCATCATATAAGAAAATAACTAATATGTTATATTCTTAATAATAATAATAATAATAATAATAATAATAATAATTTCGAATCATACATGTATCCAGGCATGAGCGGGACAACTAGTAAAGGGGGCCAAGAGTAGGGTCAATTTTGTCGTGTTTCTTGTTCGCGGGTCGTGTTCTAACACGATATTACAGTGTCCGACACGAACCCGAAGCACAACCCTTTAATTATTTGTATCAAGGATACACAAATACGACCCATTTATGACATAGGTACCACGACACCACACAAAAACCTATATAATTTAAAGTTGACACGGAAAAAAAAATGGAGAAAAAAATGAAATTACAAATAAAAAATACATTAAATATTAAAAAATATTAAATTCGTGTTAGGTTCGTGTTGGGTTATCGTGTCACAAATCGACGCCCTGGCCAAGAGTAGAAAACAAAAGATCATATTTGTGTATATATACAAGATAATAAAGTTTATATATATTACATTTGTATCAAAAGAATATATTAATATTCATTAGCAAATATTTACAAAATACATCATTAAATTCTTAACTTGTTTAGAGTCTCTTTTGCATATCGGAAAACCATCAACAATTTAATTTATCCTTTTTTTTAATTTTCTTTTCAATACATATTAGCAAATAATTCGAGAAATCCATCTTTTGATGAATAGAAAATATAATTTTAAGATGATAATAAGATAAAATAAGACCCACAAAATCTTCAATTTGAACTTACTAAATTCATGGAATAATTTTTATCCAACAAAATTATGAGGGGGCCAAAGTACTAAATAATAAAAATATAGGTACTAAAACGAAAAAAATGGGGGGGCGGGGCCCTCTTATGCACCATGTCCATGTGGCTCCGCCACTGTGTATCCTAATGGATATTAATTTTTCATCACATACCCATCTCAATTTCCAAAAAATAAAAAATAAAATAATTATATATACATGTCTCATTGGGGTCTAGGTAGGTGGATACTTGTTTCAATCCATCCTGCACTCATACCTTCTTAGAAAAAGGACTCATGTTTTTTTCTCTATGTTTGCTCCCATATAATTATTCAGAAAAACTAAAAATTGTTTATTTTAATTATTCTTGACCAAAAAAATTATTTTTGAGAACCAACATATTTATAAGTGAAACCATAAGTCACATGACATACTATGCTATTTGTGGGATGGATACATTCGCATGCAAGTAAGGTGTGGTTTATATAAGTAACGATCAAACCCCTTTTTCCAAATTTAAATACGACTTTTTCAGGACAAAACATGAGACAGCTGGTCTCTTATAAGACCGTCTCACGGGATCTAGATCCGTAAAATGGAGCTCCATACCCACAACCGACCCGTTGCTCCAGTGCTCAGACAAAAAAAACGCCTGTTGACTCCCAACTCCCAGCCCTACTAACAGTCGTTGACTCTCCCCAGCCCAATAACACAACTCCCAGCTCGGCTGCTACTCCCAATCACACAGAAAAACACGCAGAGAAAGAACGTTGCTGCTCAAACAAGCTCCTCCCATCTCCGGCGCTGAAGCACGAAGGCACACCATCTCCGGCGCTGAACAATGCAAAATAGTGATGCTCGTGACGATGAAGGTAATATAATCTATTCATACAACAATACTATTTTGCGATTTTGAATGTTAACCACAATCTTGCTGCGTTTTAAAATGTAATTTTTGTGTTTTGTAGATGAAGTTTTTTTGTTTTAGATACTAGTGGTGTACCAAATGTTGATAAATTATGAGAAGGTAATGTGGTGCATATTTCATAATATAGTTTAAAGGTATTAATTTTACATTGAAAAGTATTACTTTTCCACCACAAAGTATTACTTTCTCTTGGAAAAGTATTAAGTTTTCTGTGAAAAGTATCAATTCCAAAACATATAGTTTTACATTCTCTTATGTGTATCTCTTTGGTTTTTGTAGATGAAATTCTTATTTTACCTACCAAAAGATTGCACCACAAACTGAAAATCAAAGGAAGGTAATGTGTAACATATTTGAAACTTAAATTTTAAAAGTATTATTTTCTTGTAAAAAGTATTGCTTTTTGTATCAAAAGTATCATATTTCGACATAATGTATCACATTTCGGTGGAGCAATTGTTATTGATTCTAGTGATGAAACCGATGAAATTACTAGTTTTAAAGATGCAAGTGACATATTTCCCATCGAAGATGAAGGTAATGGTTACTTATTGTTTGTTATTTTGAATATTAAGTACAAAAATGATTTTATAAAAATCATGCAGAAAACAATAGTGGTGGATTTGATGTGAGTGGTTCTCTTCTCCATTTAACACGAACTTTTAACAATCAAAGAAATGCATAAGTTGTATTGTGACCATGCTCGTGTTGTTGGGTTCAAGATTAATGGAAATCAACTACTAGAAAATCTACGGTATTGCTTTACAACATAAAAGTATCACTTTGTGCATAATAAGTATCATAACATTTCTTCCGCAGTTTTTTTTTATTATTCAAGAAGAGTATTTCTTTGCACATAACAAATACCACTTTTATCAATAGAAGTATTATGTTTCTGTACAAAGCATCGATTACATCCGTTTTGTTTGCATTTGAGATCAAGTGGATGTTGTCATTGAGAAATATTTTGTATGTTCTACTACGGATTTAAGGACACGCTAGCACAACAAAAAAAGAAGACTAATGTTACACGCACGGATGCAAAGCTTCATTGCGTGTAAAATTAAATGGGGACAGACTTTTGAAGTTCTACAACATGTGGCAGACCACAATCATCCACTAACTAGAAAGGAATGGAGTCGTCTACATCGTTCGAGAAAGAGTCATTACAGTGAAAAAGGCAAAGCTATTGAAGATATGATAACTTGTGGGATGAGAGCTACTCGGTCTTACTGGATATATGGTTCATGATGCGGGAGGAGAAGAATCCATTGGCCATACTTTAAAAGATCACGAATTTTGTTAATCGTTTGAAAATGGATGCAATAGAAGGTGGCGATGCACAAACTTTGATTGGCATATTATATCGCCAAAGATACGAAGAACAAGACTTTTTTTTAGAGTGAAGTTGGATGATATGGGAAGATTAAGTAATGTATTTTGGAGGGATTCCATGATGAAGGAAGACTACAAGATATACGGTGACGTTATGGTATTTGACACAACATATCGCACGAATAAGTACAACTTGATTTGTGCTCCTTTTGTTGGGTAAACAATTATTGGAAAAATGTGATGTTCGGTTGTGCTTTCTTATCCGATAAAAAGGCTGACTCATTTGAATGGTTGTTCCAAGTTTTTTATGAAATCAATGGGTGGGAAATATCCTATAACTTTGTTCTTCGATCAAGACCAAGCGATTAGCAATGCTATTGAAAAGGTGTGATATACTGAGGCGAGAAAATATATACTTTTAGTAACAAATATGATACTTTACTTCATAAAACATATACTTTGCCTCAGAAAACAGAGGGTTTGTTTTTAAATTCTAATTTTTTTCCCTTTACTTTTATGTAGGTTTTCCCTCAAACAAGGCATAGACTATGCTTGTGGCACCTTCACCAGAATGCTATAAGTCGATTTGGACGGCTGAAAAACAACAATTCTTTCAAGGAAATGTTCAACAAATGTTTGACTGGTTGCATTGATGAAAATGACTTTGAAAGTTGTTAGAAATCTATGATATGCGAAGACGAGTTGCAAGATGACTCTTGGTTTAAACGTATGTATGATTTGAAACAGAAATGGTATACCACACTAAGCAAAGATTTCTTTTCTCGGGAATATTATCTTCGCAAAGAGTGAGAGTACGAACAATGCAATAGGATTCAATGCCAAGAAAACGACGACTTTAACTGAATTCTATGACATTTTCCAAGGGGCGATAAAGCGTTGGAGAAACACTGAGAAAGAAAATGAATTCCAATGCTCAAGATCAATTCCAAAATCGGTGTTACCATTGTCTGGGATTGTTGAAGCATGTTGTAGAGATATATACACTAACAATTTTTAAGGATTTTGAGGTTGAGTTTATTAAAAGTATATCTACCAATCGCACAATCGTTGAGGTTGAACGAACTTAATGGTTTATGACATTTCATCAAATGATGATAATTGTTGTCATCGTGTGGTGTATGATTGTTTGCATACTCTGATTAATTGTTCTTGTAAAAAGTACGAAGAGTGTGGTTTACTTTGTTCTCACAGCTTAAGAGTGCTACATATGCATTCTATATCCAAAATTCGGATCCGTTACATCGCCAAAAGATGGACAAAGTTTGCAAAAAGCGAAATATGGGAAAAGTTTGGTTCAAAGGATTGAAAGTTCGGATAAGCTAATGATTGCGTTCCTTGGAGACATGAATCGACACGCAAATATTATAATCTTGTTTTGAAATGCCAATACAATGAGGATGCAAGAGCCATTTTAGAAGATGGCTACAACGGGGATTTTGTGGTGTTGATGCGTTGATAGATATACCCGATTCAACAGAGCGCAATGATCTTTCAAGTTCTTCTACAAGCATTTTGAATCCAAAGACAACTGTTACAAAGGGGAGAAACAAAGGATAAAAGGACATTTCCAAAACAAAAAGAAAAAGATAAGCGGTGAAACGTCCAGACACACATCCATCAAAGGAGTTTGGTTCAAAACTCCTAATCCTAGATTGTTTTAGTAATCGATCAATACTTTTGTATCAAACGATAATATTGTTTTGTAGTTTGTTTGAATTAATACTTTGACAATATTTATTTAATGTCGATACTTTGTTGATAAAAAGTGATACTTTGTTGGTGAAAAGTAATATTTTATGCATATAAAATAGTGAAAATTTAAAGATATACTTTTCTCGGTAAATGGTGATACTTTGTTGGTAAAAGGTGATACTTTGTTAATTAAAATCAATATTTTATTCATAAAAAGTGATACTTTGGATATTATATTTTTGTTGGGCAAGGAAAAATATGACTAAATGAATCATACATTTTGGTTTATTTGTAATGAGCTCAAAGTAATCAAACATATCAATCGCGATGCAAGCAAGCATTGAGTATTGAAAACATATCGATAGTTGCAACGATAAAATTACACTTGAAAAAGTGACAAAATATAACCATTCGAGTTATACTTTGTTGGCAAATATTGATACTTTATGCACATAAAGCGATACTTTTAAATCAAAAAGTGATACTTTCAATACATATAACATAAACCATGCATCATTTCCATACAAATACTAATACCCATTCTGAGAGAACATAAAGCATGTTTTCCCTATACGTAACTTTACCCCAACAAGCACAAATCCTCAAAAATATCCCAGAAAACATCAAACTAATAAACATCCAAAAAGTACTAATAAAACCTCAAAACATCGAGAAAATTTCAAACTAATAACATCCAAGAAAACATAAAGTATCATCGGTTCTACATTGTAAATCAAAACATTCTTTTGTTCTTTTTTCTCCTTCGTGGCTCAACAAAGCAAACCATCTTTCTCCATTTGAACCCTCATCTCATTTAAACGGTGCAAAGACAATCCTTGAACAATACGACGCCCTCAACATACGTAATTGTTGTGGCTACAATCACAAAGGAAAAAATTAGTATACAAAGGATTTTTAAGACATTAAAACATCAAACACAAACAAAAAAATTCTTACTGGACACAAATTAGGCTCGGTGTAAACACTCACGAAGTTTTCCATGTGATGCATTAGAAAAACACCACAATCGATGTTTTTCAAATTGCTGCCATGGAAAATGGACATTATCAAACACATATCCTCAACTTCTTCACCTTTGGGGTGTCTTTGTTGCTCTTAAGGAAAATTGACATTTCCTTTGCTAAAAAAAAAAAACGGTATATTAAATTTAAAACATTACTTACATTTTAAAAAATATAATTAAATGATGCAATGAGATAGAGTTATTTACCACCAATTTTGCAGATCCACATAATCATGGTAAGCCAACATCTTCGTGGAGACCATATTGTCAAGTAATGTACCTTTTCGATCCACAAAACTAATGAGTCGCGAGAAGTAGTCCGCACATAATAAACCAGTACAAAAATCGCACATAACAAATAGATACTTAATACTTCATATTAAAATGTAAATACAAAAAGGCAAACAAAAATCAATCTTACAAAATCCACATTTCTCAAATCCTTGTAATTCCCAGACAATATCATGTTGTTCAAAGAATCTCGACATTTTGTGAATTATCTTGGCCTCCAACTTTCTTAAACAAGTTCTCAAGATACAATTTGTTATAAAAGAATAAATTGACTAAAACAATAAAATGGTTTTTTAGCTTCAATGTCGTACTATTATATACAAAAGTAGTACTTACAGTGTTGGGCATTGAAATAGAAACAATTTGAGGCTCAGGGTCTTTGTTAAGCAATACAACCCATACGTCTATAATTCTAACATGGATCAACTTCGATGAGTTCAATGTGGAAATCCCATCAAAGGCAATATAGTGAGCCCCATCATGAGCAAAGACATTTAAACTAAAGTTTGAAAACAAAATACCATGTCTTTGGTCGAAATTCATAGTGATACTTTGTTGGGGGAAAATGATACTTCATGCACATACAGTTATACTTCTAAATTCAAAAGCGATACTCAAATCAAAATACTTTCAAAGATACTTACTCTATCATTCGTTTGTGCATGAAAAAAGCAATAATCCACGATGTCTTTCTCCTTCCTGCTCATATGCTCAAGAACATCTTTGTTTTTCTTCATGAATTGGCAATGGAAAATTGCTCCCTCTGCAACAGGCCAGGGCTCACCTTTTTCCTCTGCCTCCCCAGACACTCTTTCATCACTCTCTCCAGAAACTCCTTCGTCTTGAGAAAAAAATTCTCTGTGAATTTCATCACCATATTTTTCAATGTCAGCCTCAGTGGCATCTTCAGGAGTAAGCAACTCAAAGTTTGGCATCTCATCTGCCAGGTTTTTCATTCTTTCAAAGTTCTCCACGACTTTGTCAATGTATTCATGAAGTCTCACATCCGAAAAGAACTTCTGGCTCTCAGTCACTGGAGACTGTGAAGAACTTGCAGTTTTTTTCTCTTGCTTGCCTTCGTTCTTCAGGTTGTTAAACATCTCCATGTGATATCTGGTGAGAACATTGAAGTTCCTCCGAAATAGCAGGAATGCTTCATGGATATTCTACAATTATAAAAATAAAGTAGTAAGTGAAAAAGTTGTACTTTTAAGGTTAAAAGTGATACTTTTAGGGATGAAAGTGATACTACAATACTTGGCAGAAAGCATAAGCATATATGGTGTACTTATATTAATAAAGCGATACTTTTACTCATAAAAATCATACTACTATAGTTAAAAGTGATACTCCATAGTTGACAATCAAAGTAAAGAATATAAAATCATACATGTAATACTTTTATCCCTAAAAGTGATACTTTATGGAGCCAAAAGTAATACTTTTATGGGTAATATTGATACTCTATACTTGAGAAATATCACCAAAAGCATACTCACATATAGTATACTTATATTAATAAAACAGATACTTTTAGTAATAAAAAACATACTATTACAATTAAAAGTGATACTACATAATTGACAAAATCACTAAAGCATATATAACTTCCATCTCTGGCCATCCTGTGCACCTCGTCATCCGAAAGCTCATCGCCTCTCGGTAACTTCAGATTTATAAAATCTGACGGATTCTCCATACCGTCATCGGGATGCTCCTTCTCGGTTCTTTCCTTCTTTTTTCATCCGACTCTTTCTCAATCTCTTCTTCATCGTCCTCATTTGATTCATCAGATCTCTTTGTCAGGCTCTTTCTCACCACGCTTTTTCTTAGCGTCTACTTCCCGGTCATGAGCTAATCGGGTATGCGTCGGTGACCCACTCACCCCGCCCTTTTTTCAACTTTTTGGCATCCCAATGAGAAATTAAGGGTAGATTGATCGGTTCAGCGTTGCGCTTGCCATTTCATTCTATGAAAGTATAGAATAAGCATCACAATAACACAGCCACTGACATATCTTGCGCTTGGATTCTCATTGTACTTATTCACCCCAACACACAATTTTTTAAAATGTACGAACACGGTCGTACTCTCCTATCATGTTCACGTCACCAAACATTTTATACAATTCAAATCAACCTTCCTATTGCTCATAGGTGTTAAAAATACGACAAACAAGTAAATAACAAAAACTCTCTTGAAATCATCACCGCCATCCGATAACGTACTCAAAACAGTCCTTAAACTAGGCACTAAACTATCAGAATCAATGTCGTAGTTCTTCTTCAACTCGTCCATAAAAACAACTGACTCGCCCCGCTTAAGCTCTTCAACAGCCTGACAATTACCCCTAGGTACTAAAAAAACGTCCTGAATATCATCAGCGGTTACAGCAAAAGCAAAATTGTCGAATCTCAACATTCGACTGGTACCATTAAAACTTTTTACCAGTCTTCTAACCATATCCATGGGGAATGATGACTCAATTGAAAACGTCAGCAAACCCCCAAAGCCTATATTTACTACATCTTCCCTTTGTCTATCACTTAAACTACTTATAACCTCAAACAACTCCTGAGGTTTACACTGAGAAATGAAATCCCTGAAATTAAATAAGATATTTTTCAGAAAACAACTAATAATTAACAAACCAAATAATTGTTCATATAGAAAACAACTAATAATTAAAAAAAATACATTTATACCTAGCTTCTTCTTCTTCTTCCCACCTTCAGCCTCATCCGCCACAATTTTTTTGTCTTCGCTGCAAAACAAACAAAAAACAATGTACAACTAATAATTAACAAAACCAAATCATTGTTTACATAGAAAACAACTAATAATTAACAAAAATTACATTTATACCTAGATATCTTTTTCTTCTTCCCACCTTGATCCGTCCGCCACAATTTTTCTCGTCTTTTTGCAAAACAAACAAAAAACAATGTACAACTAATAATTAACAAATCAAATCATTGTTCATATAGAAAACAACTAATAATTAACAAAAATACATTTATACCTAGCCTTCTTCTTCTTCTTCTCACCTTCACCTCGTCGCCACAATTTTTTTTTGTCTTGGTCAGAAAAACAAACAAAAAACAACATTAACAAACAACACGACAAAAAAGATTATTACTAATGATACTATATATTACCTTTCTTGATCGTATCTTTAGTTACTTTCCTGAAATCTTCATCTTTTTTACAACCTTCTCACGCTCCTCATCAATTTCTTCTTTCTTTGGTGTTACATCCTCGTCTACTTTCCTTTTTCCCGCTCTTTTTTATCAACGGACCTCCGAGCTTTAGCTTTGAAATACCCTTTTTTCCTTGGTACATTCTCAGTGTTTTATCTCCCTCACCCGCAACAGAACTATTCTTGAATCATCGGCCATTGCAATTGCCTACAAAAAAAACATGTGGAGCAATATCTCACTTCACATACATTGTGATACTTTTTAAATGAAAAGTTATACTTGTTATATAAAACCGATATTTGTTATATAAAAAGTAATACTCGTAAGTGAACATAAACACAATGGTACTTCATGAGAAATACAACTTAAAACACATGCTCAAAATAAACACATGCTCAAAACATATGCAACACTATCATTACAAAAACTCATTATACTTTTTGTATATAAAGTGATACTTTATATAAAAAGTTATACTTGTTATATAAAATGTTATACTTGTTATATAAAAGGTGATACTTTTGATAGTATTACACAATTATGTAAAGAGCCTTATAAAAAACACATGTAATACTTCCTTTACAACAATCGATCTTTGTTAACACAAAAAATAATACTTGTAAGGGCAAAAGTGATACTCAAAACTTACATACTAAATACATAAACCTGGAAAATACATAAACCTAAAAATACATCTAGACACATGCGCGAATTAACACCTATAGTCTACACTTCACTTGAAAAAAAAAAACATACTAAACAAAACACTAACAAACTAGGAACCGAAAATTAAACAAGTAAAATACGAGAAATTAATAGGGTTACCAAACCCTAAAAAGCTGATAGAAAGAGAATCGAATGAAATTGAAAAGAAAACGAATCGAAAGGAATACCTTATTTTGCTTTCAAATATGTTGAATGCAAGATGTCGGTATGAAAACACACGCTAGTGAGGGAAATAGATACTTCCACGGGACGATTTCGACTCGGTTTCGACTCGACGGTTTCACGACGTGGGCGACGGTTGAGGAGGGCGAAGGTTGATGAGTGCGAGGATTAAGGAGTAGTGGGGGCTTCATTTCTTTCTCGTGTAGTGAGAAGCAAACCCTAGTCTCCGTGAGAGAAACCCTTGTCTCGTGTAGTTGGAGAATACAAAGAAAGAGAGAGAGAGACAAAGAGAGAGAAAAATCAAAAGATCGAAATGAAAAAGGGGACCCATTTTCATGAGTATATCGAACCCGTTGGTTGCGGGTGTCATGTCGCGGAGTATGGGGCTCAGATCTCTGGAACTAGATCCGTGAGACGGTCTCATATAAGTTTTTGTGAACATGAGATTAAATCAAAGCATATAATAGACGCTATAAAATAATTATATTTCTTGATTAATCGATGTGAAGCGTATCCACACTAATGCTCTTAATATAAAATAATTATATTTCTTGATTAATTGAATAATATTTTTTTATATAAATACGACTCATAATGGACTAAATGATTTTGTCAATTTACTTATATAATAATTATTATTTTTTGTTCATATTTTTGTATTATATTCGAAAGATTAAAATAAAAATAAAAAATGCATTTGAAAAGAATAAAAAACAAATAGGGAGTTAATTTTATTTAGTTTAACTTCTTTTTGACAAAAGAGATATATTCAATAAAATCTTGAAAAAGTGCAACATCATTACATAATACACTTATATTCTTAACATAAAACATTATCCCAAACAAAAAAAAAAAAAAAGGAGGATGAAGACAAAAGAAAAAAACTCCAATAGAATATTGAAAGGCATGTATTCAGTTCAAATGGCAATGAATCTCTATGGACACGACTAATAGAGAAGCGGATGACCAAGAATCTAGATTCTCTCAAAATCTGCAGATCGACGAAGAAAATCCAAGCTCGTCCGAGCAAACCAAATAATCTTTCATATGATCGAATGAAAACACTCCCATAAGAAATGAGGGAAGAAAACTTCTACGCACAAAGAGAGAGGATACCTACTTCCACAACAAGGAAGAACAATATTATTGTAAGAGAGATAAAACATAAAAATAAAAATCAAATAAAAAAAAACACATAGAAATAAATTTTTCTCTCTCATCCTCAATTGGAGGATGGATTGAAGATGTCGACGTAACATGTAAAGATGTTAAATGGGTTAGTCTTAGCGGTTTCGGGTCGGTGCGGGCGGGCTAAACGAGCCGCTATTAAATAAGGCTGGCAATATTGGAACCTAACTCTAACCCTAGCGGGCTTCGAACCGGACTAAACGGGCCATTATCGGGCTATAAGTAAAAAAATTAAAATATATATATTTAGATATAAAATTTTAAACTCGAATATATATATAACTTTTAAGTTTAACATTTTACGTTGATGGCTCAAAAGCTACTCTAGGAAACCATAGGCAAGTGCACCTATCATTTTGTAGTATAGATTATTGAGTCATGAGTGTTCCCACGAGGATTGTAAGTACTAATAATTACCATCTTTTTGTTATTTAATCTAGCAATTTTCGAGTTTTGTTTGTTTAATGAAAATGAAAAATAGAGAATTTTAAAATAATTGCAACTTACAAAAGATCAAATAAAAATAGATTGTAGAGTTAAGAAATCAAGAGCTAGAAATGTGTTTGAATGTAAATCCCTCTAGAATGTTTTTGTGATTTAACAAGATAAAAATACAACCATAATCTCTTAAGCAAAAACCAACCTCTTTTAGTAAAATCTCATGTTTCATGGATAGTAGAAATTCGATTTAAGTTAAACCCTCTATCGAGCGAATAACTTCTAATCTCAAGTTGATTAACTGAAATCTCTTTCTAGTTAAAACCCCAAGACATCATTATAACGATTTGTGAATTCCCATATTAGGTTTGACCCTAATCCGGAAGATTTATGTCGTCTATATCTAGGATTGCATGCAACTCTTTTCACTTATATAGGTTTTATTTCACCATGAATCTCTCGATTTCCGGATGAAAAATAAACCTCAAATCAATATTGCGCATATATCAATTTGAATGAATAAAGCATAATATAAGTGAATCACACAAAACATGGAGATTTTATTAAAAACATACAAACCTTAATCACAAATTCATTCTAGAGTTCATTACATTCAAACACTAGAAATTTAGCTACACATGGCTTTGTCAAAAAGAGTATACTACACAAGAAGATACGAATAAAATGAACATGGTGTACTTAGCTCTTATTCAAGACCAATACAAGACTTCCTCCTGGTTGATTGCAATGATGTTGAGCTCCAAGCCTTCTCCTCTATTGCTCTTCAACTTCCAACTCTACCCTCTCTTTTATCCTCTCAATGTATTTTGCTTTGAAACTTAGAATATACAATGAATCTCTCTATCAATGAATACTACATGAATTATATATCTTTCCCAACTCAAGCTCTTGGCTTTTTTATAGGTACCATCTTTGTGAAAGAACACATCAATAATGCTAACAAATGCTCCACTTCCATGGTTGTTGGTTGAATCATTGTGTGCACATTCATGGTTGAGTTGGTTGAATCATTGTGTCCACATGACAATTGAGGGAATAATAGAGTTTGGTGCATCAAAATGAGGTGTAAAAGTTGCTCAAAGGTTGTCAAAAAGCAAAAAGGAAAGTCTCCATAATTTCCGCCAAAGAAAAACCAAGTCCGACGAAAAGCACGGCTGGCCGTGTTCGCGATTTTCCCGAACACGCGCCTGGCCATGTTTGGTACGCGCCTTGGCGAAAAATTGCTTTCGGTTTTGGCTCCTCAAAAGCACGGCCGTGCCTTAAAAACACACCATGCCCGTGTTTGACTGAAAAGGCCCCGAAATGACGCGTTTAGCTTGGGATTTTGAGTGTTTTTGCATCCAGAAACCCCCGGGTATGTTTTGACATGAAACCATGGCCCAAAATTCACCAAAAACATCTCCAAATCATCAATCTACATCAATAAAAGCACCTCGGAGTAATGTGAACTATGTACAATCAAAAATTTATGAAACTAACAATAAAATAACTCAAATCATACTTAAATATACACATAAACCATGTATAAAAGACCACTTATCATACGTTAAAGTATTTATTATAAAAAGGTCACATAGTTTATAATTATATTGCATTAACAAAATTATAATTTTTTTTAAATTCATGATCGAATTCTAAAAATAAAAGTATAAAAATAAATATACCCATATAAAATGGGAAAAATTAATATATTTCTTTAAATTACTCATATGAATATAATATATTTATATTCAGAGTAATTATATATTTATATCAAAATATGAGGAAGTGTGAATTTGAAAATATATTCGATAATAGGTAATATGCAATAAAATAGATATATAATATTAGAGTTATATTTATTTTAAAAAAAAAAAACACAATTGGCGGGCTAGCTAGGCTAAACGGTAGCCGAGCCAAGAAAGGTCGATTTAAACGGGCCAAACTAATTAGGTCATAACTCTCTTTTTAGGTTTAAACGGTTAAAAGTCGTGGCGGGGACAAACACAACGAGGTGGTGGTGGCCACGCCCCTTATCTTGCGATTGAACCACTATAATATATTATTTAATAAATTAATATAGTTTATATAAATATAAACCAAAATATCTTGCCCCTCCTCCCAATTTCCATGTAACGTAGTTATAAAAACTTGTATGTTTTGTTTTTATTTATATTAGATTTGAGTTTGTGAGTTGGTCCAAGGTTTTGAAAGGCCTAAAACAAAAAATAATATATATACAATGGCGAAGATGGCCCCCTTATTTTTTTTTAAAAAATTACTAGGTAAATGTTTTTTAAAAAAATTAGTTAATATTTATGTGTATTTTTTTTTAGTTTTTTATATGGCCCACCACGTAATAATTCTGCTACGTCATTGTGTGTATATATATATATAACACTTCGAGGCCCTGCCGGTGGCCCTGTGCGGCGACACCATCTGCGCGCCCCAAGGCCGCCTGAATTTTGCCCCAAGAATAAATTTATGCGTCCTCCTCCCGACGGGCCATGAACCGATTTAACATCTCTAGTAACATGTAACACGTAAGTACGTAAGTTGAGTTATAAAAGAATAATGGAAAAGAGAGTGATGGGTTTTGGGGTTTAGTTTAACATCTCTAGCTTTAGCTTTAGGTTGTGGTTGGTTGTACTTTCGTTTCGTCTACTTTCATTTTCCGAGTGAATAATGGTGAAAAAATTTTGAAAGTGAAAGTTGAATGGATAGAAAAAAATAATAATTATGTTAATATGATTGAGAATCTTTTAGATATATTGATTGTTTGTGGAATTTTTGTGAAAATAATAATGTAAAACATAATGTAAGAAAAATAAATAAAAATTAATAATTGAACAAAAAATAAGCAATATGGATCTCATTTATGCATTGTGTTATCAAGATTAAGAGATAAATAACAAAATTATGATAAAATAAAGAAATTACCGAAATTATTTATATGAATAGTGGAAGGAGAGAGAAATAAATAATGTAGTTTTTTTTTTTTGAAGTGGAAATTTCATTAAATTTCGAAACGGTCGATCTTGATTGAGACAAGAAATCGGTGGTGTTAGCCACCAATTATCAATTACATCGAGAAGATTTAGCAAATCTTGCTAATTCATGAGCTATGATGTTCTCTCTGTTCTTGGAGTCCAAAACAATCCTTTGATCTTGAGTTGGCGCGATAATGTGGCTATATCATTGAGAATGAGATCAAAATCTGTCATGGAGGTAGAAAGTCGCGAGCGGTGATGAGGATAACGAATGAGTCTCCTAAAATGGACGAATCAAGCGTAACCTTCCGATTTTGCGAGCTAAAGCCTCTCGGAGTGCAATTGTCTCCGCCACTTCCCGGTCCAAACGTGTGGGATTTTCTTCGATAATCCTTTGATAAAAGAGCCATTACTACTTCGAATGTAGACACGATACCAATAAGCATTTATTATTACTAGAAATGGCGCCATCAAAAAGATATGCGTTCCTTTCGGTGGGTGGCGAAGAGCTCGAGATCTGCGGGGATTGCTCGGGCGTTCCGCCATGATTTTGCTGATTGGAAGGGGAAGTAAGCGCGAGGCTTGCCGAGGTAACAATTGAGAGCGGAGAGAATGGTTGACCTCGAAGACCAATTTATTTCTTCCATATGCATTCCATTGCACAATGTGATCGAAAATTCAACAATCTATTTTGGTGAGTCTTCAATCACGTCACGTAACCATAAGGATAGCGATGGTTGTTGGAAGTGAAAAATTGGGTCGAGGATTCGGACATATCCCAGGAACGGGGGCGAGGGGCAATGAAAAAGACATGCATATCGGAAATGTCGTTTGGTAGAGGGCGCGTGAAGATCACATGAAAGGTGACGCCGGGTGAGATTGTGTGGGGTAGGAAGGGAATCCGTGAGGATTCTCCATGCGAAATGAATTAACCTGGCCGGAATGTTGAGTTTCAAAGCCTTTTCCAAATTTGAGAAACTCCCATACTAGAATTTCCGTGATTCGTGCATTCGGTATTTAAGCTCGGAGAGTGCATAATGGTGTGGTACGCCGATTTAACGAAAATTTTCCGTTTTTCTTTGTGTTGATACCAGTATCCTTGTGCTCGGAGATTTGTAGTGGGATCGAGAGGATAAGGCCGGCTTCATGTTAGAAAAAATATTGGTTATCGCTCCGCATTCGGTCATTTGAAAAGATTTAGGAGTTGACCACCTTCATGTTTGGAGAGTAGTCACTTGGGATATGATCGTGATGACGAAAGTGTTTGATACATGTTTTTATCTTAATTTTGATGATTTTATTTTGTCACCAAAACAATGCTTTTAAAAGTTGTCCAAATACTCCTAAATGATTTAAAATGGTTTTAATATTTTAGGAGTATTTCCTCAAGTTTAATTCGATAATAATGGACAACACTTTTGATGATTTTTATCAATGGATTTTTTCACTCCTTAACAAGGTTCCTAAATGTTGTCTAAATACTCTCGATTGGTTTAAAATGTTTTTACTAAATTTTCGGAGTATTTCTTGGGTTTTATTTTCGACAAAAATTGGACAACATTTAAATCTCGTGGTCGGCCAAAGGTCGCCATAGGGCAACCCGTGTACACGAAGATGTTTTTAGAAGCAGAAAATGAGACGGAAGGAAAACAAGCGGTCGATCGGTCGCCCAATCGGCCGAGAGTACTGCAAGTTTCATTGTTGAAACAGGACTTAAACCCTTCGTATTTTTGGTTAGGGAGACCGGTTGAGGCAGGGTCGACCGGTCGAAGCTTCGTCGGCCGGTCGCCTGTTGTAATTTTCAAAGTGTTCTCTTTTTCTCTTATTTCTGTCGTGGGCAGTCGCATCTGTGTATTAATGACAAAAATATGACCGTTTGGTGAGACACATTTCCTTAAATTGTGGGATTGATTTCTAATGACTATATTCTTGATTTTAATTGTATTTTTCTCAGATTTTCAATCCCCAAGAGGAGCCTATGCTTGATCAATCTTCTCCTATAAATAGAGGAAGTTTTGGAGCAACCAATACAACAATTGTGATACAACACAACAAGATACACTTCAAGCAAACACTTGGTCTTTCATTGTCTTATTTCTTGTTGTAATTTGCCTAGCTATTCACTTTCACATTCTTGAGGTCTAGGCTATTCTTGATTACACTTGCACTCAATTGTATTATTCATTATCGAGTTGTAATCTTGAATTTGTGGTCGTCATTCAAACACAAGATATCCTTGTGAGTGTTCTTTGTGGTAAGAACACACTTGGGTGATCCAGGTGTTAGGTGTGAGAAGATTGTGGTAATCTTCTTGTTGAGGTGTTGAAGAATTTGGTATTCTTCAAGGTTGAAGATGTGGTAATCTTCACAAGAGTGCCGTTGAAGGAAGATTGTGGTAATCTTCAAGGGGAGATTGTGGTAATCTCCAAGGTGGTGTTGAAGAAGAGTGTGGTGCTTTCTTCAAGGTGTTGTAAGTTGAATTTGTATTAATTTTGGTAATTAATAAAATTCTTTTTCTTTCGAAATCCATCCCGGATATTGGGGTGGTAGAGGATTAGGCCCAGGTGGGTTGAACCTCTTTAAATCGGCGTGTGTTGTTTATATTCGCACCTTTATTATTGTATTTGAGCATTCGGTTTTAAAAAGAGGCGAAATCGAAAAGATGGAGATAATCTATTCACCCCCTACATTATCGTAGCGGCTTGGACTTACGAAAGGGGATATAGTTGGGTATTGAAAAGTGTGAAAATGAAGAGAAAAATGAGTTAATTTTTTTAAAAAAATAAGATTTTCTTTTTTAAAAAAACTCACTTTTTTACAAACAAGTACATTCCCTAAAAATTTTCCTCTCAAAAATGAATATTTTGAAAATTTTCTCACAACCAACATAATTTTTATTTTCATTTTTGGAAAACATTTTTGGGGACATTTTAATTTTTAAGAAGATTTCTTGACAGATTTGGATAAAATAAACGCGTCTGTTCCAATAAATTTCAAACTTGACCAATTGATTTGGTATTCTATATGTTTAGTAAATAATTTTTGTACATTTATTCTATGAGTAGCATATTCTAGAATTCTTTTAAAAAAAGAGCATATTCTAGATTAGTTGTGATCTGAAACAAAACATGTGTAGATTCGAAGCAATAGGGAAATTAATTAGCTTTTCAAATGAAGAACATGTGATTTCATCTTTTACATATTTTTAAATAGAATTCAAATGCAAATTACTATAATCACATGCTTCTTCAATAATGGCAATTTCACCTATATTAAATGCAGTTCAATCTATTAACTGCATGTATTAATTTGGTATTTCAATATATTAAATAATACGTGTATCATAATGACACCATTTTATACACAATAAGTAACAATGTATAATAATGATGTCATTTTGTGTACACAAAATTGCAAAGCAAACCCAATTAAGACAAATATGCAAAAACAAAATTGAGCAGTATAATTGCAACAATTTTTTTCTTTTTGAAGACAATAAAACATAATGTTCAATTGTAGAAATATTGACTGGAAAAAAAGGAGGCAAAAAGTGCGCTTGACAGCCACTTAAACCTTGACTATTTTGTCCCATGTCGTTATCCACTTTGTTTCTCAAACATAATGTTATCACTTACTTTATTATACCCAAAAAAATCTTTAAAAAAAAAAGTGTTTGAGTTTATTTTATATTTCATTTTTAGGGATTAATTTTTTTTATTACATTATTATGTAGAATAAATTATTTAGATTAGATATTTTTCCCTCTTCATTATAGAATTTCAAATAAAATATAATTATTCTTATAATACTTTTTGAATGAAAAGATGTGAATTGTTTTTTTGGTCCAAAATTCAAACTTTACAAAGGGATTGTAGAGGAAGGGTTGTGAATAGAAATGAACCAAACTACTCGATCTCATTTCAGGTCGATCGTTAAAAGTTCGTTTGAGCCTAGGTTCATTAATATAATGAACCAAACTTGAACACATTTTTCATTCGATAAGATGTAAAGTTTAGCTCAATTAGTAAAAAAAAATATGTGTAAAAATATGAAATCTTCGAAGCTAGATTCGTGTTCGGCTCGACTACAACTCGTTCGAGCTCGATTCGATTAATAATCAAACCAAACTCAAACTCAAATTCTAAATCTCAATTAAAATTCAAACGAATCGAACAATACTATTTTAGGCTTGACTCGAATCAAATCGTTTACACCCCTAGTTGTGAATGTTAATGAACTTCAAATTAAGTAATAATTAAAAATAAGTAAAATAAATATATTTTAAAACAAAAGTTTAAGGATACCAGTACATATTTGGAGATGAAACAAACCTCCAAAGAAATCCTTGCTGGCATAAACAAGAAATTATTTTCCATTTTCTAATTAGAAGTCACCTTTTCCCAATTTCCTTAAATGTTGACCTAATTTTCTTTAAATATAGACTCCCCCACTCCCCACTCTGCCTCTCCAAGACTCTCCTTAACTTCAAAAAAACCCATAAACACTTGCATGATCATTGTCAAAATCTACAGGAGAAAAAGGCAAAGCTTTTTAGTATTTTTTTTTTTGTTTCTCGTTTCCTAATTTATATTATCTGGAGAAAAAAAAAACAAGAAATGGGAAATTCAATTGGGTGTTCGGCTTCAGGGAGAGATTAGTTTCAGCAGCGAGAGATGGAGATTTTGCAGAAGCAAAGATGCTTTTGGATGGCAATCCATGTCTTGCTAAATACTCAACTTTTGGTGGATTAAATTCTCCTCTGCACTTTGCTGCGGCTAAAGGCCACAACGAGGTTTCAGAATTTTTTTTTTTTTTTTTCAATCCTGTGATTTTTTGGAGAAACCCTTTTCATATATATATATATACATATATATACCCCTTTTTAATCTTAGTTTTTGAGTTGGGTTTTGGTGGGTTTCCTTTTTTAATCTTGATTTTTTGGTTTTTTTTTGGTTTTTAGATTGTGGCTTTGTTGCTGGAGATTGGAGCTGATGTGAATTCTAGAAATTATTCTGGTCAGGTAAAAGATTTTCGTTTTTCTACTTTGATCGCTGCTTTATTTCAATTTTGTATAGATTTTTGGGGAAGATTGCTCTCTCTCTCTCTCTCTCTCTCTCTCTCTCTCTCTCTCTCTCTCTCACACACACACACACACACACACACACACACACACACAAGAAATGATCGTCGTGTATACGTTCTATGTTAGTATAGCTGGTAATTTTAGATCAAACCAATTTGTTCATAAAAATGTTTTTAAACCATGTTTTTCCAAACAAAGGTGTTTTTTAACCATTTTTAAGTTTAATTGTCCATTCTGTCCTTTTTTATTTCCCGTGATCTGTAGATTTTTTGGAATCGAGATTCACTGAGAAATGTAGTATCGATTTTTTAAAAATTACAAAATAACTCATCAAAGAATACAAAAGGGGTTAGTCGATGTCACCCACTTAGGTTGGCTAAAAGTGAGTTCTATACCGTTGGATCAATATATACACACATCCACATGGGTGTGTGTTAATCCAATGGTATAGAACCCAGCAGGTAGCTACCTGGTATGGGTAGCACCGACTTTTACGAGAAAAAGGAGAGTATGACTGTCAGTTTTCCAAACAAAGGTTCTTTTAGCCATTTTTGAGTTCAATTGTCCATTTTGTCCTTTTTTTTATCGGGATCGCCTATTTTTTGGAATCAAGATTCCCGAGAAATTTACTGCATCGATTTTTTAAAAATGCATAATAACTGATAAAAAATACACGAAGAGTATGAATATCATTTGTTTTTTTATAGTCAAAATCGCTAAAAAAAAGTGTTTTTGAAGTATTGGGCTTGTATGGATGTATTTCCAAGTCCAATTTCCAGTTTCTAGTGTTGGAAAATGAATTTCCAAACATTATTGATTTTCGTATGAGAATTGGGAATATGTTTGGTTTGTTGTCTGAATTTCTGTGTGAAAATGAGAATATGTTTGGTTATAGTTTTTCAAATGTATTTTTGACATAGGTTTGCGTGATTGTAGTGTATTTTTACCTAGGTTTGCGTAATTGGAATGAAAAATTGTTTGGTTGTGTTTTCAAAAGAATATTTTCCATGAAAAAGTGAAAAAATGGAAATGACTTCATTTCTATTGAAAACTTTTGAAACAAACATAAACTTATTTTCGAAATAGTTGAAAAGTGGAAAAATGGTGTTGGAAACACAACCATACAAGGCCAATTCATTTTCAAAAAAACGTGGATGGTTTTTCCCTATTTCCACTTTGGTTTTTCATATGATTGAGTTGAGAGATAGTGTAGTTAGGAAATTTTCTTTGATGAAAAAGATTGTTGGATCTTTGATAAATATTAAAAATTCATCGTCTTCGTTCTGTTTCTGCAGACAGCATTGATGCAAGCGTGTCGATATGGGCACTGGGAAGTTGTTCAAACTCTTCTTCTCTTCAGATGCAATGTGAGTTTTCACTTAAATTTCCCCCATTTTTTTCCCTTCCATTTTTGTTATAATTCATTGGGATAATGACAAAAAACTCCCCGAGGTTTGGGCTAATTACAAAAAAAACCCAGAGATTTTTGAAAATTACAAAAAAAAACCTTTAGATTTGATCCGTCTTACATTTTCACCCTTCATATGAAAAAAAAAACATTTCAAAAGCTCCCCTTACTTTTATCAAAATATTACATTTACCTCCTTAAATTTAAGACATAATCGAACCTCAAGGGGTTTTTTGTAATTTTCAAAACCTCTTGATTTTTTGTAATTAGCTCAAACCTTAGGGGACTTTTTGCAAATTATCCCTAATTCATTTGATCTTCTTATTGAGAGGCAACTTTATGTGTACAATGTTCTATAAATTTCAACTCTTTAGTTGTAATTATATTTGGGTGCTTATATAGTTATAAGAGGACATGTGCTATAATCTTTTGGGGAGTGTTTGCAAAAACTTCTGCTTTTAGAGGACAAGTGATGTATTAATTGAGAATTGTTTGCAAATAGAAGCTAAAAGTTGCATAAGTTAAAAGAGAGTGTTTTGGTGAATGAGTTATAAAATACTTTATTTGTGTGTAAATTTCAAACCAGAAACAAATTCAGAAATCAAAAACACACCTCGCACTGCTTTTAGATTCAAATTAATTTATGCAAAATCAAACTCAGAAGTTGACAATTGAAAATACGAAAAACTATGTTTTCTCTCTTTCTTTTTTTTTCTTTTTTATTTTTAGCTAAAAGTGACAATCATTTTTTAAGTGTTTGCAAACACTCCCTTGATGACCCTATCTTTAAATTCTGATTAATTTATGCAAAATCAGAAGCAAGTGAAAATACTAAAAGCTACTTTTTCTCGCTTTTTTTTTTTTTTCTTTTCACAATCACTTTTTCTAAACTCCCTTGATGACTTGGTCTGATTGGTTTACAGGTTACTAGAGCAGATTATCTTAATGGGAGGACCGCTCTCCATTTCGCCGCTGTCAATGGACACGTGCGATGTTTGAGATTAGTGGTTGCCGATTTTGTTCCAAGTGCTCCATTGGAATCTTTGAAGGATCAAACAATTTGTGACAGGAGCGATGGTTCAAATAATAAAACCAAGTATGAGCAAAGGTTTGTTGGTTTTTCAGAATTCATTTTAACTCATCAAAATCTCGTCAAAATGGAGAACATAGCCAGTGTGAGGTTATGCTGAGACACAAGCTTTGGCATGTTCAAGAGAATGGATAATTACAAAAACTACCCCTGAGCTTTGGGTTAATTACAAAAAAGAAACCCAGAGGTTTGGTTCTGTATTACACGTACCCCCTTCATAAGCAAAAATATTTTGAACACTCCCCTTACATTTGTAAAATATTACATTACCCCCCTTATATTTAACACAAAATCAAACCTCACAGTTTTTTTTTTTGTAATTAACGCAAACCTCGGGGGTAGTTTTTGTAATTATCCCTCGAGAGGATTGTTTGATCTGGTTTGAGTAGGACAAGAGAATCTACCAGAATTTCAGGATATTGAGGATTATTTGTGGAAACTCTACTTTGATCAATTTGTTAAATAAGATGAATTAAAACGGGTTAAAAGCGTAAAACTTGTTATTGTTTCTTATTGTACATCATCCTTCTTGCACTGCAGTGCTCTCTCCAAGTTAAGTAAACAAATCTGCCGATGGTGGTGTTACTGCTCTTCATATGGCTGCGATGAATGGATACTTTGATTGCGTTCAACTCCTACTCGACCTTCATGCAAATGTGAAAGCTGCAACATTCAACTACGGAACATCAATGGATTTGATAGGTATGTTTCTTGATTATAGATAACATATGAAGCCGACTTAGTTTGTCGCCTAAAGCTATCTATATTCATACTTTTGTAGGAGCTGGGAGCACTCCTTTGCATTACGCCGCATGTGGAGGAAATTTGAAATGCTGCCAGGTGATGATAGTTCATTCAATTTTTACGAAAGGATTAAATGTAGGGTTAATTACAAAAATACCATTGAGATTCAGTCAAATTACAAAATGTCCCAGCTAATATACAAATTGCACAATAAAAAAGGAGGTATTTGTTAGGCAAATACAAACCTTAAAAGGAATTGTTTTTAGGGATAATTACAAGAACACCCCTAAGGTTTGTGCTAATTACAAAAAAACCCTTAAGGTTTGATTTAGTCTTACATTTTTCCGGTAATTTTCGATAACATTTAAAAGAACCCCTGACATTTGCAAAAATATTACAATTACCCCCTTAAATTTAAGACAAAACGAAACCTGAAGGTTTTTTTTGTAATTTTGAAACATGTCTGGGTTTTTTTGTAATTAACCCAAACCTCTGGGGTGTTTTTGTAATTATCCCTTGTTTTTAATGCCATAAGGAGGTGTATTTGTAATTTTGAAAGATAACTGGATTTTTTTGTAATTATGTTCAACATCAGGGTCAATTTTGTAATTTAAGTATATAACTGTGACACTTTCCTGTCTGCAGATCCTTCTTGCAAGAGGCGCCAGTCGTTTGTCACTAAATTGCAACGGGTAATTTCGCTGTAGATATTGTTTTCTGAACTTTGATTATATGCCTGTTTGCGTGCTACAACTGATCGACGTATACGCTGTTTCAGATGGCTTCCGATTGATGTTGCAAGAATGTGGGGGCGTCATTGGCTTGAGCCACTGCTGTCGCCTAATTCTGTTTTGCCACTCCCAGTTTTTCCTCCCTCTAATTATTTATCGTTGCCACTCTTGAGTGTGCTAAATATAGCTAGGTAAATTGCCAGAAAATTCAATTTAGCTTTACCGCTTATCATATGTTTTGGTAACTGTTTATATGTGCTCAGAATAAAATCCTTGTTTATATATCGTGTAAATAACAAAACTATCCATGAAAGTTAGCCTAATTACAAAAAATCCAATTATCTTTCAGAATTACAAATACCACCTTACGGTATTACAAACACGTCCTTGAGGTTTGTATTTGCTTAACAAATACCCCCTTGGAGGCGCAATTTGTAAAAAAGAAACAAATATCAAGGGGGTAGTTGTAATTTTGAGAGATGGCAGGGTCTTTTTGTAATTAAACTGAACCTCAAGGGTATGTATTTTATCTCACTCATTTCGACACTGAAAAATCCGGCTTCTTGCTGCAGAGATTGTGGGTTGAAGTTATCCTCTACTGCTCCAGATGATGCGAAGTTTGTGCAGTTTGCTTGGAGAGAGCATGTAATGTGGCTGCTGAAGGTAATTTCTGTCTCTTTTCCTGTGATAATACTTTCTCTAGTTGGATTATATGTGTCCATTGTTCTTTAACTTGTTTTGTTGGTGTTCAAATTTTTACATTCTTGTTCATTCCTGCAAGAGATAATTACAAAAAAAAACCCTTGAGGTGTGGGCTAATTACAAAAACTCCGGAGGTTTTTTCAAAATTACAAAAAAATAACCTTAAGGTTTTAATCCTGTCATTTTCCCCCTTCATAAGCAAAAAAACCTTTCAAACCCCCATGATATTTATAGAAATATTATAGTTATACCCTTAAATTCAAGACATAATCAAACTTGAGGGAGCTTTTTGTAATTTTAAAACATCTTGCATTTTTTTGTAATTAGCCCCAACCGCAGGTATTTTTTTTGTAATTATCCCTTCCTGCAATTGACATTAACTAGTGGCAAAAACTGATTGATGTATGTGGCAATTTACTAATTTTGATATGGACAATGTTACTTGTATTGGTGGATGCATCTTGTTTTCGACAGTATCAAGGCCCTTTAGGCATGACTGCAATTGCTAATGATATGATTAAAGGGTAAATTACAAAATCTATCCGGAGGTTTAGCCTAATTACAAAAAAAATAAAATAAAAAATTGTCTTATGAAATTATAAATTTTCCCTTAAGGTATTACACACACTCCATTGAGGTTTGTATTTACTAAACAAGTACTTCCGTCTTGAGGGTGTTATTTGGAAAATAGGAACAAATTTCAAGGGGGTATTTGTAATTTTAAAAGATAATTCTTTTTCTTTTAATAATTAGACTAAACCTCGATGGTATCTTTTTGCACTTTACCCTATAGCTATATATGTTTATGTAAGATTTTTGATAAATTTGAAAACATTTATCTTTTCCATGCCCTTGGACTCGAAAGCTTGAGTTGATATGTTATATATGAAAGTTAGAGGGTATTTGGCTAAGCTTATTTAAAAGATCTTGCAAGTTCCTACATTTTATACGTTGTTTTAAGAGTTTATAAAATGTTAAACCTTACTTTGAAATAAGTTTTTCAAGTGTTTGGATAAAATAAGATAATGATAGTTATGTAATTAAAATGGTCAAAATCAAAGGATGATATTAAATAAAATCTTATTTTGAAAATAAGTTGGGACCCCACTCCTTTTCTGAAAATAACTTAGAAGCTCCTAACATCTTATTTTGTGAGCTTATAAGATTTTCCTAAAAATAAATTACCAAATACTTTTGAGAGCTTATAAGCTCTCAAACATCTTATAAGATATTTCGAAGAGATTATAAACTCGCACAAACACCCTCGTAGTCCACCTTTATACATCGACAATGTTGAACTTACTCAAATATTACATACATTATGAATTTTGAAAACAGAATAATCCTTCTGCTTAATGTAAAACAACAGAAAATTCTTAAAAACACGATTCTCTGTTCTAACGTACTTCAAATTTTTACGATGATGTAAACTTTCAGGATGTGCGCACGAACTCTGCGTAAGATGTGCTCTCTACCTTTGCTCAGCCAGTAATATTCCTTCAGACTCGTCAATGCCACCTGGTTCGATTCCATGTCCTCTTTGTCGACGCGGCATTTTGTATTTCGTAAAAACACCTGGTTCTTCAGAACACGACATGGAATCACCATTATCGCCGCTTATGTACACCAGATAATGGAAACAATGGCCGAGATTCTGTTTCTTCGAAATCTTCTGTCCGGTCACTTGTAGTCCGTTTTCTTCTGTTTCTATCCCTATACGCTCGTGCAATGAAGGAGCTTGTCGAAATTTTGACTCTGGGGAAAGTCATCCCCAAGAAGAGACGCCTCGTTGTTCACAACCCGTGCTCGAGTGAACAGGAAAGAACGGAGGGGATGAGATTGGAGAAAACGACGTGTTCGGTTATGTTTTGGTTTAGAAGAAGACGCAATAGGGATAATCAGTGCAATGCTGAATAAATTTGTGAGTGCTTTTAGTAGAGGTCATATTCTTGATTATTTTTTTATGGGATATTGATTCAAGCTTGTTTGAATTTTACGGCATTGAAAATAGAAGGTAATGAGCAATTTTGAGTTGAGATTTGTTGTTTTGTTTTCTTTTCCTCCGGAGAGAGTTGAGTAGGTTTTGTTCACAACACAATGAATTGACCTTTTCAAGGTTCAGAATGGGATTGATTATAGCAGTTTGCTTGTGGCGGGTACATTTTTCTTTGGGTCAATTACAAAAATACCTTTGTGGTTGGGTCTAATTACAAGAAGATCCCAATTGTTTTTAAGATTACAAATACCCTCTCGACATTTGTTTCTATTTTACAATTGTAATCTTAAGAGATGTATTTGTTAAGTAAATATATACCTCAAGAGGGTGTTTATAATGATTTGAGGGGATAATTTTTGTAAGGGACAATTACAAAAACTACCCCTGAGGTTTGAGGTAATTACAAAAAAATCCAGAGAAATTTCAAAATTACAAGAAAAAACCCGAGCGTAAACTTGGAAACCGTATTATAAAAAAAAAAAAAAAAGTGAAAACATAAACAGCCATTGAGTTAACTGTTATTTTCATATGTAAGTCCATATTAAGAAATTAAATTAAATTCTTACACTAGGATTGATTACTAATTTACCTTTTTGATTGAATTCAACTTTACTTTCTATTCTGCAAGAATATATGAATAATGTTTTTGGCTTATTGGCTGGCTTAGAATTTGTTAGTATTTCTTAGAAGCACTTTAGTTTAGTATTTCTAGTATTCCATAGCCCCAACATTCTTGTTTTGGCAACCAAGTGGCTCTTGCCACCACCACACAATGATTGTGGGATGGAGGTCGGGGGTCAAATCCTACTCCATCAAATTGTTTGTGGGGTGGAGGTCGAGGGGTTTATATCCCGCTCCATCAAATTGCTCCGGGGCATATGCGGTAGTGAAGATTTGGTGGGAACTCATCTTGAATAGCATCCGTGTGGGTTCGATTCGGGAGAGATCGTTATTAGTAGATTGGGGTCGAACATAATTGTTCTCTTTACCAGGAGGATCCGGTTGTCGTCGTGACCCGTCGAACACAGCTGTCTGCGTGCACATCCGCATGGTTTACCTTGGCGGCAGCAATGAGGCCGGAAATTTGTTGTCGCCGGGCGTAGTCGGGCGTAAGCGTAGAAGTTGAGTTATAAAAAAAAAAAAAAAACATTCTTGTTTTGGAGATGCATAATGTTTTTGGCTTATTGGCTGGCTTAGAATTCAGAAAATGACTTGAATATATTATCGTGGCAAACGTGAATTCAGCTTTTAAGGTGCTCCTCTAAATATAATACAACATGAAATGGGAATGCAAAAGTATCTTATCACCAAACGTGGACGGTATGCTAATTATTTTAAGTCAAAAAGTTTACAGATGTATCATCCTTCTAAGATGCTTCCCTGTGTGACGTGCTATTTTAAGGCAGATTATTCAAGTCAATTAAACAAATCTTTTTTTTGAAACGAAAGTCTTCACCCCACTCCTTTTTCTAAGGAAAGTCTTTTTATTTTTTCTTCTTCCTTAAGGAGAAGTCTTCAAGTCTTCTCCTCCAGAATCGAAATATCCTTCGACCTTTGGGAACTTGCATGCACATGTACGCAAATGTTAGGGGTTCCTTAAAGTTTTCTACGGAGGCCCCTTCGACGCTTAAGTCAAAGACAATGATGAGCAAGCGAATAAACATTAATTGAATATTGAATAAATGAATGCATAGCGTAGGAAAATAATAAATTAATTTACTTACAGATAATAGAATAAACCTTTTTATATCTAAAAGATGGGTCATGTGGGTCATGTAGAAGGAATTGGCCGATGGGCCAAACCCATACACCTTTGGGCTGTTGATTTATTAAGAAAGCTCATTGGGTAATTAATATTAAATAAACATATATACAATAAATTATATATTTAATTAATGAAATTCCGTTTTTAAAAGTGATTAAAAGTAATCGAGAATCGAAGTTTATAGTGTTTACAAATTTAATATAAATATTTGAAGATCGAAGTTGGAGTGCTTGGGAGGAAAAAACATTTTCAAAATTAACTTTTGAATAGAAAGATAACACCCATATATGAATAGTATGAGTATTTTGGAAGAGAAATGACAGTTTTGGATTATAATAAAAATTTGAGGATAAAATATTAAAAACAAACTTCTTATTGATAAAAATACAAAAAATATTTTTCTAAAAATGAGAAGCACCCGATCCAACTTTTAGATTTTGATTAAATAGAGCAAAACCACAAGTTGGCATTTACAAATACTAGAAAATATATTTTTTGGTTGGCGCTATTTGGCACTCCCTTTTTTGATGAGTACACTCACTTTTTAAGTACATCATTCCCTATTTTTTCAAATATGACACAATTGTTAAATACATCCCCCTTTTTTTTCAATTTTATCCTTGCACTTATTTTCCCTCTCAAATACACCCAAAATGATAAACCCAAGGCGCGACGGCGCGTGAAGAAATTCCACCAATCTTTTTGTTAAAACAGCGAAAAAAAGATGCAATATCTTTTGGATTACACATTTTTTAATTTATTTTAATTTTGAATTTAATACTTTACTTTAATTTCGCACTTATAGTTGGATTAATTTGGGTAATTGTTGGGTATAAGTGTTGGGTAATTGTATTTGTTTGAATTCTAGAGTTACGTATTTTTTTTTTGGTTTTTGTCCGAGTTTGGGGGGAAGAAGGCGATGGATGGCACGATGGTATATACTCGATTGTGCCTTATTAGTAACTACGATCGTGCCATCGTGCCAAATATCGTGACCATTATTCAACAAAAGATTTTTTTGTAAAATGAAAAAATAGCACACTTTTAAGTTGCAAATTAAGGATATACTTATATTATTCGACAAAATTAATTTTTGTTGTCCATATTTGCAATAATATGAGTGTTTGAAAATCTAGGGTTTACAAAATAAAAAGTTCAGCTTTTACAAAAATGTGGGTAAGTGTGAGGAAGATGAAGTGTATTAGAACTTATTTATTTAAGTAAGGGTATTATAGTCTTTTAAACTAATGACATTTTTGAAATATTATGAAGAGGGTATCTTATGATTTTGGAGGAGTGTCGATAAGCCACCCATATTTTTTAACTATAAGTTGAGAATTACCTTTTGTTTTAAGTATTCGCAAACACTAAATGGATTATGTGGAAATTCTTCGATGTTTGAACATTGATTATAGTAATACTATCATTGTTTTTTTTTTAAATCAGTAATACTATCATTGTTAAAAATTCAATAATTAAACTTTAGTACATTTTATTTTAAAATATAATAAATAACTCAAACTTTTGAATTGTTGTACATATATTCTATTTTATAATCAAGCTACCACGTTATACATTACATTAATAGGAAAAATAAGTCTAAAGAAACTTCCTGAAAATGTCCCTACCCTGTTTTAGATAATCAAAATTCTATCAGATCCAATCATCTACACTATTCCCCACTGCACCGGCCACGTCGATTCTCAAATTGGTCCCGCGTGTAACACGATGACTCTTCATTATCACCTCTCTCATCATGATCCTACGGCTCACATTTAATCTCTCCTACCGGAAGCTGCAGCTGTAGATCCACCCCATCCTCCGCCGGAGTACCTTCGTTTTCCCTCCCCGTTTCGCACATATCGGCACACCGAATAATCTCGCGCTCATTTCCTCCGCCGCCGATCTGATGTTATTTTCTCCGCCGCCGTCCGCCGCCGCTATTTCTTCGTAAAATCTCGTCATCGGTAGGAGATCCAACGGTTGCGCTGCGGTTTGTGTAAAAAATGATTTGCAGCTGATGTGTTCCTGGTCACCGTTGCTTCTGTTATTGTTGTTACTACTCGCGGCGTAGTTCGACATTAACACGAAAATGTTGCTGCATAAATTCCTCATGTGGCTCAACTCTTTGTTGAGCTGCACGTTTTCTTTCTTCAGCCGCTTGTTCTCCCCAATCAGCTCCGCCGTGCAACCGCTGAACTTGAAGATGTCGGACGGAGAAATGGAGGATGAAATTACCTGCTCTTCGCCGGAATCGGACGTAGACGCCGTCGGTAGCGGCGCAGCTGGAGTCAGCTGAACGGTCGGCGTCGCGATTTTGCGTCGCTGAATGTCGCACAAGAGTTTTTCTCGCCTCTTCGGAAGCATTCATTCGAGAACTCCCATCGATCCGGCACAACCTTCCTAAATCCCTGAAAATAGATTAAAAACGACTCAATCAATCACCGAAAACAACAGATTCGTCTCATAAACCGAAGGACTCAACGTTTCAAGCTTACGTAAGTATTGAGTTGGCGAATAAAACTCGCGAAATTGCAGTGTTTGAAAAACTTGGGAGCAAATCTCTCGCGAACTCCGCCGTATTCCACACGATGAAAGTAGATCCGTCTACGTTCCAGGAAATGACGTCATCGATGTCTCGATCATCAACAAGCTGGTAAGTTTTGGTCAAAAACGGCGTCGGAAGCAACCTCGACGTATCGCCGGCCGTCGATTCCCCACCGTTCCGATCCACCAATAACAGAGCCATATATACAGTTTGTCTACCAAAACCAAAACCAAAAATTACACAAACTCTCACTGAAGATAAAACAAATAAGAAAAAATGGAAATTAATCACACTTACGAGTTCTGATTCAGTTGAAGCGCGGAAGACGACGCAGAGCAATTCTAGAAGGTTCTGATGATAGATGATGCATTTTTAGAGAGAAGAAAAGGGAAATTTTAGGAGATTGATAAAAATGGGGTGAAAGAGAATGAGAAGTTTCGGCAGACAGCTCAATGTGAACTGTGTGTGAAGAAGATTCTTCAGAGGAACAGAAATAGTGTGGACTTGTGGTGCACAGATAAAGGCGCGTGTCTTTGTTATTTGTTAACTATATTATTATCTAAATTAAAATGAAATCTGTAATGTTAGTTTTATTTGATTTGATATATCTCGACAATCCATACCTTTTTTTCTGCTGGGACCCAAATTTTTCGGATGGGATCTTGAAAAAAGTGTTTCATCTCCTATTCCAATCGTGTGGATGATTGTGGCGCGTATTGCACTTACCATATTAATTTTCAAGCATAAATCAGCAGAAATTATAGGGTTAAAATGGTAAGTGTAATCTGGCGTGTCAATCATCCACACGGCCGGTTGGAATAGGAGATGAAACTGATTTTGGAATAGAAGATCCCATCCGCAAATTTTCTTCCGACTTTATACTCATCGTTCAAACTTTTGGATTAATGATATGTGTAGATACATGTAAATAATCAACCATCTATGTTTATCTCTAATACGAGAGAGTTATTCAACGAGCAAGTGGAATAAGAAGTTGAATAAGAAAATGGAACGAGAAATATGTTCATGTTATTGGAGTTTTGCCTTTTGACCTATTTATCACTCTGTAAGGGAGAAAATGTTGAGGGTCGAATATTTGAATCCTATGTTATATTTTGATTTATTTTATATTTATAAGAATATGATTTTTAAATATATATTTAAGTTCAATTATAACATTTAAGAGCTTGTTTACTCTCATTTTGATTTGATTGATTGTTTTATTATATCCAACATAGTCAAATGTTTACTTTTTCTCATTATGGCTCCTCATAAAACTACCATAGATTATTTTTATTGGATAATTCATCCCACCTCTTGAATATGTAATGAGAGCCTCCTTTTAAGATTTCTAGTATATATTTTGACCATGATACACATTATTTTAAGAGTGTTACTGTTTAAACAAGAATAATTTATGATTTTTTTTATATTAAGGATAAATTAATTAGTCAAGAGCACAATAATCCACTTATAAGAATATATTTGAAAAATCATATGAAGTACACATCAAATTTATTAGATAATTAGTACAAGATGGTGAAGGTTTAACTCTTGAAAATTCTTAGCTTAATCTTATTATTTTTAGGGGATTTAGTGAATGTGAATCAGGTTTTACAAGTCAAAGTTCCATCAAATCAAGGTACCAGATTGGAAAATTCTACTCAGGAATCAGGATCATTTTGGTCTAGTCAGATTTAGGGATGGCAATGGGTGGGGCGGGGCGGGTATTTCAATACCGGACCCCATCCCGTCTCCTCCACTGGGCGACCATTTTTTTTAAAATATTTTTATCTTGTATTTTATATTATTAATAATTTTTAATATTATATTTTGTATTATAAACACATGTTATTTATAAAATTTGTCATTATATATTTTAAATATAATATAAAATACATAAAACTATATTATATATTATATATGTAAAATACACAATAAATATTATAAAAAAATTGGGTTTTTTGACAAAATATTGTGCTTTGAAAAATTATTTGACAAAATGTGGTGAAATTTTAACTTATTGTGTATTTAGCGCAGGGCGCATCATCTCAGATGTGTCTTTTGAAAAGGCACATTAGCCTCATGCGTTTACTACTCTCTCTCCACTATCGACCGATGATTTTTTTAAAAAAACAAATGAAGCGCATACGCTGTATGCGCCTGGCTCTGATAAGCTGAAAATCAAGCGCATGAGGCAGGTGCGCTTTGACCAGCCCTCTGCTCCCCAACCACAAAAATAATTGAGCAATAATTGAAGTTTTTATCCTTTAAAAACCGCATGCAACCACCTCAAGCAAAATCAAACTCTCAATTCACTCACCCTCACGGAAAAGAGAAGCACCGGCGGTTGGAAAAAAATTCGGGCAGTTGGCGAAAATTTTCGGTGATTGGCAGACGAGCGGCAATTGAGGCATTATTTCGAACCGGAAGCTCGGCAAAATTTTCCGGTTAGACAACCTTATTTTTCGCGAACTTCAAAATTTTCGGCATTCATTTTCGGCGAACTTCAAAATTTCCGCGTTAATTTTCCGGCGAGACAGCGGGGTAGCGGCTTTTTCGAGCGAGACAGCGGAGCAGCGGCTTTTTTTCGGCAAGGCATCGATATTTTCGGCAAAATTTTCAGGTTAGCAATTATTTATAGTATGTCTTATTATAATGTTTATATTGTAATGTAATGAAAAATTACTATTTAACAATATATTTATATTTTATAGAGAATGTCAAATTCAAATATGATAAATATAGTTGTGTACTTTGGAGGACAAATTGTGCAAAATGGTAATGAAGTGAGATACGATCGTAATGCAATTGGTTGTAGGAGAGTATCGCGTGGGGCGAATCTATCTAATCGCATAATATATTATTTGCAATGACTGGTATTCTTTGAAAATCAATATATTTTGAGGGTTTGACCAAATATTGCAATAACAATGTGTGGGATTATTTATATAACGAACGATCAAGATTTGTGGTGCTTCTTAGATCCAAAGGTAGGAAATCGGTACATTGATCTGTTTGTAGAATCGAATCAATAATGCCTAATATAGATCTCAATAATTCAATGGACACTTCCATATATCATCAATATCTTGATTATCTTAGAAATGGATGTGTGATCGATGACCCGCCTGAAGTCACGCGAAAGTTTATGACTCAAGTACACATGAGTTTTGCGTAGACATTGTTGGTTCTAGTCATGGTAATGCACATCGAGTGTTTTAGTTGAGAATACAAATATTGTAGATTATTTAAGGTCGGACGAACCTCTTTTTCCTCGAACAGGATAAAATTGAACATGACGATAATCCCGATACCGATGATAATATTGATTTAGGGGTGGTCATGATAATCGTAATAACGCACAAAACACTTCTACCATCGATGGTCAATCGCAACATGACAGTAATAATGGCATGAGTTCGAATTCCATTCTTTGACTCAAGCTTCACGAAACCCCACCGACTCATTGAGTCGCCTAGTCGCTTTCGGTTTTATGACTTTGAGAGAGGTGTCCTAAAAAAAGGCATGATGTTTAAAGACAAAAATATTTGCAAAGTGCAATCAAAGATTACTCGTGCGATGGGTTAAATGGGAATTCAAAGTTGTTGAAAGCACACCAACTATTTGGAAAGTTGTATGCAAACACAATCCTGGTCATCTATATTGTCGGTTTATCTTCTCAAGAAGGTAATCGCTTCCCGATATTAGTGGACTTGGACCACGATGCATTACTCATCTATGGAGATCCCATTTGTCTCTCATTAGCTACGCTATTGTGGAGATTCACCACCCGTGAGTGAGTGACGAGAGGCGATTCGATATGCGGCAAAGATATTCGGGACGTTGATCGAGTCACATATGTCACTACATTCATTTACTCGTCGGGGCCGATCGTCATGATTGGCTTACTCGAGAATCTTTGCGTGGGTGCGATTGGGCTCTAGCTGCGACCTCTATCATCACAATAGAACTTATGGGGATGGCCCCGGCGAGATCATGGTTATCATGTTCGGTATAATAACATTACCCGACGACTTATATCACCGCCAAACTTGCATACGAGATGGAGATGGATATCGGCCACAGACACAAAGCTCGTGATGCTATGGTAAGATGTTTGTGATTTTAGGATTATGCACTTTTAAATACTTATTGCATAGTGTAATGATAAGGTCAAACATGTATTTTTGTAGTGTATCTTGCTCGATCGATTATCGATCGGTGTTCGAGATCTTAGTGTTGATGACCTCGGTCGGTGCACCTACGACACGAGTTTCGTGATGGGATGGCCAACATGAGACGCGTCTTTTGGATTACTGCAGAGCGGCCCACCGATCCATCCACGAGAGCCTACGCAGAGCAAACTAGAGCTAGCCGAGGAGGAGGACGAGTGCGGGGATGACTTATACCACTAAGGATCCACCCACATATTCAGCAGTCCGTCCACAATGACGTATCATACATTTTTGTCTCTCCAACATATTCTGCGCAGCCCGCCCACATCGACGTACCATTCATCTTAGGGTATGGACCACACTTTGCACGTATATGCGCCTCGATCTGCTGCAGGTTATGAGAGTTTTATCACTCCTCGTTCACCTCTTTTACATCATTGCTCGACACGAGTACAGGCATCTCGTATCCACTTAGACAACAAAGATCCATCCGACTTTATGCGCCCGCATTTTTTAGGCGTCACTTGTTCCATTTCCGAGTGGACACGACCGGGGTCACAGAGAGATGGAGAGTCGACTTTACCATCTCGCATCGGATCGGCATGATGATGATTATCGGGATCATGAGCGGAGGAGGAGCACACGAGTGAGATATCCACCCGGATGTGGCACAAGAGGACATCGAATTTAGGATTATCTTTGTTAATGTAGTTTATTTTATCTTTTAAACTAGTATATTTTAAATTAACTTTAGATTATCATAATTTTATTATTGTATATTGCTTTGCTTTTTAGTGTAAAACTTAAAAAAAAAAAAGGGAAATGAAGCACATACTCAAAATGTGCTTCATTTTGACGATTAAAAAACAAAAAAAAAATATACATATGAAGCGCATACTTGTATTGTACCTTTTATAAAGGCACAAACAAGTAATCTTATCTTGGCAATTTTTTTTAAAAAAATATACATGAAACGCATCATCGTGATGTGCCTTTTCAAAAGACACATACTGGATGATGCCCTACGCTTAAATATACAATAAGTTAAAATTTCACCACATTTTGTTAAATTATTTTTCAAAGTTCAATATTTTGTCAAAACCCCCAAAAAAAATTGTACGAGCAAGAACTCACGGGGCGAAGTTGATACCCCAGACGCCTGCCCCCACCGGGTCACGGGCGATATGGGTTTTGCTCGGAGGGCGCGAATTGCCATCCCTAGTCAGACTCTCGGATGATAAAGATTAGAAGTCTAAGAGGGATAAGAAAAGTTCAATGAACTTCTCATGAACATAGAAAGACACTTTATATTTCTACTATATATGTACCTTTTTTGAGGAAATTTACTATATATTTATTAGTTCAATATATATGAAGAAAGTATATATTATGAAAAATAATAAAAAGAAAAAAATTGTTGAAGTAACTCGTATACATAAAGCACTTTACCCTTATTTTTCATAACAAATTGAAAAAAAAAAAGAATCCTTTTTTATTTCACTTTCCTTATATTCTAAATCCTAATATTCTTCAAAAAAAAAAAAAAAAACAAGTCTATTCGACTCAAACTTTCGGCTAAAATTCTCATCCAATTCAAAATTTAAACTTCTTAAATCGTACACTCTTGGACACAAATTAGGTTAACTTCTCGTTCCAATTCCTTAATGTAGTTACTAGTTAGGTTTTGGAATGATTTCTTGTATGAACAAATCAAGCTTAAAAAGGAAGTTGAATTCACAACCACCACAACTCCCAAAGTTAAAACTCTGGCACAAAGCAGAAATCTTGGGCTGTGATTGGACATCTTTTCATTTCGATTTTTTTCCTATTAGAGAATAATGATGAAAAAGTTTTTGATGGAAGAATAATGAATTTTCAGAATGTGATTGATATGAGATGAAATATAATGATGATAATTGATTTGATATAGAAATAATAAAATAATGATTGTATACGATTGTCGATTGAAAATGTGTGAGTGAATACATAATAAATTTGTGAGAAATTGCTTGATATTGATTGATGATTTAATAGTTTTTTTTTTGGAAAACATGAGTGGTTGTGATTGTCGTCACTGTTTGGTATTATAAAGATGAAATTGAGTGAATGATGTATTTTCAGAAATATTTTACAAACAATCTTGGGATTAAAAGAAAATCTATAGTGGAACGGGAAAAAAAAAGATCATAATCATTCGCAACCTTGGCCTTCTCATTTCTTCCACCTTCAGGCATTGTTCTAAAAAATCGCTAGGCAGGCGACTGACTGTGGCCTAGTACCTAGGCAGAGTTTGGACGGGGTTAGGCGGAGCCTGGGCAGGGTATGATTGGACCTAATCGAAGAAATAATGTAAGCGGACAAGAGGAACGTAGTGGCCAATGGAGACTCAATCGAGGACTAGATAGAGATATTTAGAATAATGCCTTCAGACAAAGCAAACTCTTTGAACCACTTTTTTTTCCATCAAAGTGAACAATATACAAATTATTGGTCTCGAACATCCACAAATAGGCATTTTGTTGCCAGTAAATGTCAGTTGTATGATGCTGATTTTTTTGTGCCCAAAAATCTCCATCTCAGACACTGAACACAGCTAAAGATTTTGTGTCAAACTTGTGGAGCTACAACAACATAACAAGAAATCCATTTTCTAAATTATTTTGTTCAATTCACACATTCTAGATAGTACTAGATTAATCCTATAATCCAGAAAGGCAGGAGGGTCCAGTTTTTATGTGGTTCAAAATGAAGTGCAAAATTTATTCTCATCCAAACACAGATTATTATGGTCCCCCAAGAATTGTAACACAATCCTTGATTGATAGATTGTTGGCTTTACTTTCAACTGATTTATCCAGAGGAGAAAAATACAATGATAGTCCAGAGAAGGAAAGTGACTTGTGTTTTTGTGTTTTTGCAAGAACACATTTGATATGCCCTAATACCAATTTTACTATTTTACCCTCCTTAATTGTCCAAAATGGCTCTCTCGAGCCCGGGTCCGCGTCTTTCTTAATTTTTAAAGTGGGTTCTGACCCAGCCCGGTCAGACCTGAGATTTCTAAACCATTGATAGATTCACAAGGATGATGACACGTGGCACAAACTGTACGGATATTGAAACCAAGAACTATAATTAGGACACCATTCACTCTCTTTTGTTTATCCACCTGATCTGAACTGACTTAAGCATCGAAGGGTTTTAACTGGGGGCCATCCCACAATCCTAACAATGTATTTTCAGGTCACTCACACCAAAGTATCCAAACCTAAACAAACGATCTCACTCGGACCAAAGTGAAACAACCCAAACCTAGATTGAGGAGCCGGATGACGAAGCCTCCTCCTCAGATAAAGATGTGTTAGGAATAGGATCGACCATCTCATCCTCGGAATCCGAAAAGAAAGCAGAGGGAGAACAAAATCACTTTGTTTCAGTGACATATCTAATCAGACGGAATAGGATTTGAAGAGCTGTCACGATCATTCACATAAATTTCAGCAGGCAGGAAGGGCACGGAAGTTGTACACTGATTATTCTTGTTTAATGAACATTAATGTTAAATCATCAATGCATACAACTCATGAAATCATCTTCCCCAAAAATTATTCGATAAATGTACCTTTTACGCAGACGATACTCTCTAAACGAAGAAGTACCGAGCAAGAAGAGCATATTAATTAACTACTATTTGAGTTAAATTCATCTAGTTCGAGCCATATGAAACCAACTTTTCTGATAAACCTATGTTCAGTTTGCCACCAAACAAAATATGGCAGATGAACAAATTAGTGTATGCATATAACTGTGGAGACAAGAGGGAAGATGAAGAACCACAAATTGGCATTTGAATATAGGGAGGCAGTATTATCCAGAAATAACTAACAGCAAAAGCATTGCAAAATAAACAAAATACATTAAGTAAAACTTTGCCAGTTTGCTTTTTGTGTGAATTTGTAGTGTTAATTAATTTTAGACAATTAATTGACACTATAAACTACACACCACCGACCCCACATAGTGGGATAAGGTGTAGTTGATGATGATGGCATTACGTAAACAATTAAAAGTCGGTACAATAGCTCATTATTTAGTAAACAGTCTAGGCTGACGGCTGTCTAGCCAAGTCCAAGTGAAACATCTCAGCAGTTACTATATTTAATATTCATATTAGTTATAATTACAAAACTACCCCTGAGATTTGGATAGTTAAAAAAAACCCGAAAAAGTCTCAAAATTACAGAAACCCCTTGAAGTTTGACTCTGTCTTACATTTGACCCAACCGTTAGTTGAGGGACGTGATTATAATGTTTGTAATATTAAGAAAAGTTGTCTGGCTATTTGTAATATTTAGAAAAGTTGAGGGACATAATTGTAAAATTAAAATGTAAGACGAAAAGTTGGGTCTATTTGTAATATTTAGTTTTTTTGTAATATTTAGAAAAGTTGAAAAATGTAATTGTAAAATATTTGATAAAGTCGTCAAATTCCGTCCGTACAACTAACGGTTGGAGTAAATATGTAAGACAAAAGCAAACCTCAAGGGGATTTTTGTAATTTTGAAACTTCTACGTGTTTTATTGTAATTACCCCCAACCCTCATGGGTCGTTTTTGTAATTATCCCTTCACCTTAACTGCATTACATCATACTTCTGAGCAAAAATTGGTGAGAGTTCTAAACAAGCAGTCAATACATGCATTTGAGTTATTAAATTAGCCTAATGTAATCAATCAGATAAAAGCATTGCACATTAAACAGATACCAAGTAAGAGAATTAAAATCATCTTACTGCAACTCTTACCATATATCTCCATTTCTTTACCATCTATGTACTAATAAAAGATCTAAGTACAATTCCTTTAAACATAATTTTATACCAGATGTAGTGCAAAACAGATTAAATTCCATATCTTACAATAGAACACATATATGGCTCTCAGTGCCAACAATATCAAGAGGCAAATGGTTGTCCAAGACAATAATATTTAGACCTTGTGTACGGCTAAATGAGCCCATAGTAGAGATTAGTAAAAAGCACTCCGATAGGTGCATGCATAGGTAGAAACTTTAACATGAATAATTGCAGCATTCCAATATCAAGCTAAGTGTTGGAGAGAAAATTTAATTTAAGATTTCTGTTTTGAGTAAAATACACACATGTACTTAAATAAAACCAAACCAAATAGAAAGATAAGTAGCGAAATCTCTGCAAGAATGTCAAAATTGTACTTGTGGTTCCTCAATTAAATAAAAAAAGAGGATAATTTTACAGAATCATACTGACTAATCACCTCAAATTAACCTTAAGACGATCAAAACCCGTGGCAGCATGGGCATATCAAGAAATGATGAATACTAGTTTCAAGAAACGTATAAAATTCCATGGCGATACAAAGCAAGAATGGCTGAACTAAGTACAGCCCAAACAAAGATAATCCACCAAGCCATAAACAAAGCAACTTCATTCGCCAAAGCCAATAAATTTAAAAATTCTGTGTCAATGGAGTACCTTTCAGAAAATTATCGTCAAATTGCAACAAGCCAAAGAGAAGAAGTACCACCATTGCAGGCACGAAGAACTGCACAACTACGAGACATAAGTAGTGATTGTGAAGAAAAACTTTCGCCCGGCTATAATCCAACTCAGGAACCTTGCTGGCGTGCAATCTCTGGTACCAACACAACACGGCCGTTTAAGAACATTTGTACGTTAGGTCGCACGGCCAAAAATTGCAAGAGTCCCGTAATTAACAAGCAATAATGCCTCAAGCTGTCGAAACTCAATTTTGACGCCGATATACCCAACCAATTCCATACCCCTCTTACCGTTTTTACCATCAAGATTCTTGTTAACAAGAAATTCTGCAAATGGGCTAATCCAAAGCAACGAAGTGAAGATAGCCATGATGTGATTAGCATAAAGAAGCATTCTTGAGAACCATCCACACGAAATTATCGACAAATTACAACGAATCTGATCGGTTCCCAGCCAAAAGGCCCTGGCATTTCGTAATGCTGGAATGTAAAGATAACCCACAATGCATCCCATGAGAACAGCAAGAAAAAACTTACCTAAACCATCCAATGATTCAAACCTAAAATCAAGAACCCATTTAGGGAAAACCTCAAAAACAACAGTTATACCTAGAACAAACCCTAAAACACCAAACACAAAACTCAATTGCCACTCCAACTTCTTCGACGCAGATTTTTCAAATACAGCCCTAAAAATCAAAAAGAACAGTCTACAAACACCCACAAGCCCTAACAAAAGAGGGATTATAGTCCCATTTTTCACTACCCCGGAATCTTCATCAACCCTCAAAAATCCATGAAGCAGCAAAGACAAAAACGCAATAAGAGTGAAATTAAAAACACTATAAAATTCCTTGAAATAAATCCTCGATTGGAGGTGACCTTCGTTGAGTTTCAATCTGAAGATCTGCGCTTTATTCTCATCGAACTCGAATTTTCCCTTAGATTTCTTTCTGGGCTTTGGTTGTTCGGAGTTAATCTCACCTGGCCTCCTAATTGCAGCTCGAATTCCACTGGAAGATGAATTGCTATTGGGGTTGACGTCATCTGGGTGAATATAAGTGTGAAGGCCATGGAGAAATAGAGCTGGGATCTTGAGGAAGGAGAAGATGAGTGTGAGGGAGATTGCGAATGCTGTGTGGATGATGAGATTGTTTGTGGGGAGAATTACTGATATTAGAGAGGGCATTATTGCATGGAATTTTACTGCACGCAACCTGTTTGTTTGAATGGCGAAATGAAAAGTCAGATTAATGAGAAACAATCTGAAGATCTCGTAGCGACCATTGTTTGTTGTTTGTTTCAGATTTGATTTCTTTAGGGCACTTTTCTTAGTTTAATTTCTAATTCTTTATTCTTGTAAGGGTACTGTACACATTGTTTCTTTATGGTACACATTATTATGAGTCTTTTTAGTTGGGTTATTTACAAAAACTACCTAGGTTAGCCTAATTAAAGTAGTTGATGTTTTTCCCTCAAAAAAAAAAAAAAAAAGTAGTTGATGTTTTAAATAAAATAACATGAAAGTCTTATAAATTTTAGTAATGACAATTTTAAACTTAAAATAACTAAAATGAAAGGAAGTTATTAAAATAAGATCTTACCTAAAATAAAGTGAGATTTTTATATTTTTTTAACAATGGTTTATAAGTTCATTACATCTTATTTTGAAAACTTATAATGTTTTTTAAAAACAATTATCAAACAGTTTTAGAGGCTTATATATAAAACTCTCATACGTCTTAAAAGCTCATCCAAAGGCCATTTACATATAACATAAGGGTGTAACGAGTTGAGAAAGTCGAAAGATAAGATAACATAAGATCTTGTTCAAACTTATTTGAATTTTAATCGAACTTCATAAATTTTGTTTGAGTTTGATTTGATTATTAATCAAATCGAGCTCAGTAGCTTGATATTCGCATATTTTGTTCTTTTTTTTACTAATCGTGTCGAGCTCGAGCGAGTTTTGCATCATATCGCGATATAAAATGTTCAAACTTGGTTCGTTATGTTAACGAACCGAACTCAAACAAACTTTTAACTATCAATCTTCAATCGAGTAGCTTGGTTCGTTTTTCAACCCCATATCTACGGGCAGACCAAAAGAATAATTTAAATGTATCAGCTAATCTTTTCCGGAAAAAATTTTATCAGCTTATTAAATGCATATTTCTTCTGCAGCATAATAGCATATATATAACGAGTAATTTCAAAATATTAAAATAGTCTATTTTTCATTACTGAAAACACTTTCACCTTACAACAAGTTAACGGCATATACGTCATCCAGCGGTAATTATAACAGTAAATCCTCGTGTTTCAGATTTGATTTCTATAGGGCACTTTTCTTAGTTTAATTTCTAATTCTTTATTCTTGCAAGGGTATACAATTAGTTCGATCAATTGATGTTTTTTTGGCCCTAATGAAATCTGGAACAAAAGGGAGAAAAACCCTAGGATGCTCTTTTTCTCTCTTCTCCCAAACTCTGGGCCGTGCCTCCATGATTTTTCCTGACTTTCCCAGCGTTAGGATACAAGCCGATTATGATGTTTGCTCATTTGCTACATCTTGTTCTCTGTTGGTTTTTCCTCTACGAGTTCTCCTATGTCTTATGTGAATTTTGCGGCGAAGGTTTATTCATGGATCCTTCGAATCTCTTACATGGGAGTGCCATGAACTCATCAAAGGTGGTCACCTTGGCGGTCCCCCTCCTAAGGTGATTTCAACTGTGGTCCTCCCAAGATGGTTCAAAAATGTCCCCTCCTCTCCTTCAAAGGCCAACACTCGGAATGACAATGGTCCTCCCCAAAGTATTCGCTATACTGAGGGGGTGATGGCCCCGGGCCGCCGTCGTCGTCCGCATGGAATCCCTTCAACAGGCCCCCGCCCAAAAGATTTGTTTCAAGGATGCACCTCAGTTGTTGGAATCTCTCCCCAAGGACATCCGATTATGAATCGAACCCGCGACATTCGGCTCATAATACTAATGCTCAATCCCATTTTAGTCATTCTTTTGCTAAAATTGTTTGAGTGTACTCACCACGATATGGATTCGACGACGCATGGCCAAGGTAATTTTACAACATTTCGGCATGTTGTTCTTTGGTAAATCCCATTCTATCCCTAAACCTTTGTTAGAAAGGAGATTATTATTCGATTCACGATTGATGAAAACGTTTATCAACAACGCCTCGCCGAATTTTCTTATTCATTGATTGGAAGGGTGATTTTGGGCAAGGTAACAAACCATGGGCGACTATGCTTCTCGCATAAACGCCTCATTTATGGGGAATTAAAAATGATCGAAACTAATCCCCCCAGGTAGGGATTTTTTCGCGTCGTCAAGTTCTTGAATGCGCAGGATAGAGCTCGAGCCCAAACATGTATTAATTGGGCACTCAACCAAGGAACTATTAGGCTTTCCATGGGTCCCGGTTTCAATCCGTACAAGGTACACACGTCGGTGGAAAGTGCTTGGGTCCGAATCTTCAAGCTCGGTTTGGAGTACTAGGATCCTAATACCATCTTGGGATCGCCGGTCAATTGAAAATCCGTCTGATTGATCAACGATCGCCAGCGGCTCTGGGGCATTTCATTCGGGTATTAGTGGATATTGATCCGTCGAAACCGTTGGAGGAGCACATCATGGTAGAACGGGTTGGCAGTGTTCCTTTGTGGCGATTCTTATGAGAAATTACCGGAATTTTGTTCAAAATGCGGTGGTAACAGGACATTCGACGGTTTCTTGCCGTATTACTCTCCCTTGCAGTAACTCAACCACCTGAAAGACGCGCCTCTCGACCGGGGACGCCCCAGACATCATCACGCACGCCGAATTCTATGCAACGGGGTCGTTCGGGGTCCATAAAGTTTACCGTCCGGTGCGGCGGAGAGAGGCAAGCAAGGCCATCAAGGTCGTGTTAAGGAGGGTGAACCTTCTTCTTCACATATGCACACTAAGAATTCTTTTGATGTTCTAGGTGCTCATTTTAGATGATGTGGCATGTGATAATACGAATTTGGAGCAAAAATCGATAATGAGAATCCGATTATGACTTAGGAATATAATACTAGCAACACGGACAGAGCCATGGTTCCTTATCAACCGCAGCAACAAATTTGGATGGACATGGATGAACTAATTTGCAACGTGGAATGAAAATAGTTTCAAATAATTTCCTTTTAATGATTATGTCCTTAGCTCCAATGATCCTTCTGAGGGGTTCAAGGCTATGGCCGTTGCTGCCCGGAAACGTTGGTCAGATATGGCGGATGAAGACGATCAAGATGATGCAGACAAATTGGAAGCTTTAAAGACCAAGTTAGGCGACTCTTCAACTGCTCCGATTGTCATTCACTTAAGTGATTCGTCGGAAGCTATGAACACTATGGCAATTGTGGTGGAGGATCCCAGGCCCATATTCCACAGGATACAACAAACCATCGGGAGGATACTCAAGACGTGCAACACAAACACATGCCAATGTCCTTCGAAAATCCTCTAGAAATAAACGCCCATCATTTCGATTGAGATTTTAAGTTATTTCTGTTGTTTCTTTTATGGGGTACTCTTTTTCCTATCAAAGGTTTTTCCCAATGGGTTTTACTTTGATAGGTTTTAACGAGACCCCTTTTTTAAAAGTTGCTTGGCTTGTAAGCAGTACACTATATTTTCTTTTTTAATAATATTTTACATTTATTCATAAAAAGGGTATACATTAGTTTCTTTAGGGTATACATTATTATTAGTCTTTTTAGTTGGGTTAATTACAAAAATTACCTAGGTTAGCATAATTAAAGTAGTTGAAGTTTTAAATAAAATAACATGAAAATCTTATAAAATTTTAGTAATGACAATTTTGAAATTAAAATGCCTAATGTGAAAGGAAGTTATTAAAAATAAAATCTTACCTTGTGAAAATATAGTGAGATTTCTGTATTTTTTAGCAAAGGTCATGAGTTCATAATATCATGTTTTGAAAACTTATAATATCTTTTAAAAAAATTTATCAAACACTTTAGAGGCTTATAAAGCTCTTAAAGGCAAAATTGCTTTTTTGGTCAGATTAAGTTGGCTCGATTTTGCTTTTAGTCCTTTAATTTTTATGGGTTGCGTTTGGCAAACACTAACTTTTCTAAACTCCGTACATTTAGTCCGATTTCAAAATTTTGGGATATCTTATCCCTAAAATCTGAGTTGGGTCATTTTTAATGAAATGACTATTTTGCCCCATTTTTCGGATGGAAACCTTGGTCATGTGCATATCACATGACTTGTGTAATATCTCAATAAAATTAAATAATAAAAATAAATATAAGATTAAATTAAATTAAAGAAAAATATGAACATATATTTATAATTTTATATAAAGTTGACAAATATAAAATATATGTTGGACTTTTTTTTAATTTTATTTAAATAAAATAATCTGAACATATATTTATAATTTTCAATTGTAAATAAAATTAAAAAAAATAAAAATAAAATAGAAAAAACATGTATTTACAATTTTCAACTATATATAAAAATTTAAAAATAGAAACAAAATATATATATATATATATATATATAATTTTCAACTGTAAATTGAAATTAAAGAAAAATAGAAATAGAAGAAATAGAAAAACCAAAAGAAAAAAAAATAATGTACCTTTTGTTTTTCTATTCTTCCTTGATTTTTATTTAAAGTTGAAAAATATAAAATATATATTCGAATTTTTTTAATTTAATTTAAAAAAAATAATATGAATATATATTTTTAATTTTCAACTGTAAATAAAATTAAAAAATATAAAATAAAAATGAACAGAAAAAATATGTATTTACAATTTTCAACTATATGTAAAAATAAAAAAAATAGAAAACCAAAAAACATATATATTTGTAATTTTCAATCGTAAATTAAAATTAAAGAAAAATAGAAAAAAAAAAAAAGAAAAATATAAACTTACAATTTTCATCTGTAAATTAAAATTAAAGAAAATATAAAAACAATAAAATAGGAAAATATATATATATTTATAATTTTCTAATATAAATAAAAATTAAAAAAATAGAAAACAAAAAGATGAAAAATGAAAAAAAGAAAATAAATTTCTATTATTTTTATTTTCTATTTTTATTTAATTTTATTTAATGTTGAAAAATATAAAAATATATATTCGACCATTTTATTTAATTTAATTTAAGTTTATTTATTTATTTATTTTATTTAATTTATTATTATTTTTCTATTTTTCTTTAATTTGAATTTTTTCAAAAAAGGGGCAAAATAGTCATTTCAAGGAAAAATGGTCAAACTCAGCATTTTAGGGATAAGATATCCCCAAATTTTGAAATCGGACTAAATGTGCAGGTTTAGAAAATTTAGTGTTTGTCAAACGCAACCCATAAAAATTAAAGGACTAAAGGCGAAATCGAGCCAACTTAACGGACCAAAAAAATAATTTTGCCACTCTTAAACGTCTTAAAAGCTCATCCAAAGGCCATCTACGTGAGGGTGTAAACGAGTCGAGTCGAGCCTAACATAATCTTTGTTCAAGCTTGTTTGAATTTTAATCGAGCTTCAAAAATTGTGCTTGAGCTTGGTTAATTATTAATCGAATCGAGTTTGAACGAGGCTTTAGTCGAGCCAAACACGAATCGAGCTCGAGTAGCTTGATATTTTTATACATATTTTATTCTTTTATTTACTAATCAAGCCGAGCTCGAGCCGAGCTTTGCATCTTACCGAACGAGAAAATGTGTTCAAGTTTGGTTCGTTATGTTAACAAACCGAGCTCAAACGAGCTTCTAACGATCCATCTTGGTCGATATCGAGTAGTATGGTTCTTTTTCATCCTACATCAACACAAAGTAGGCCAAAAGATTAATTTAATTGTATGAGCTTATCTTTTCAAAAAAATAAATCATATCAGCTTATTAAATGCATATTTCTTTTGCAACGTGTATATATATATGGCTAATCTAACAGAATATTACAAATACCATACAAATTTGCATTTGTGAGTTATTTGTGAAACCCCTTAAAAAAAATAAGTGTATGCGCCATTTGTAGTCTCAAACTATATAGTTTCATATCATTTTTACCGTGATGTTGTTGTTGGCGCCTACAAAATCTAAAATTAAAAAAATGTAAATTTGTGTGGTATTTGCAATACTATGTTAAATTAGCATATATGTAAAATACTTGAATTTGAGAGAGAAAAGAAGATCATATTGAATCACAATTGAAAGTATAATTGAATGAGTTGAGATTGAAGTGTTATATACATGAACTTATATACAAAGCAATTACATAACAGATTTTAATCTAATGGCTGAGATTGAGCATGATCAAGATGAAGGCGTAACTATACTAACTGTCATAATTGACATTTAACTAACTTTAAGCCTTATTTGGAGCTGAATCTTGACACTCCCGCAAGTAGAGCATGAATGTTAATTATGCGCAACTTGGTAGTGAAATGATGAAACAACACAGCAGTTTGTTGAATATAGGGTATGTGAATGAGTTTTATTAGACATTCTTGTATCTTTTCCCTTACAAAGTGGCAGTCAAGTTGTATATGATTGGTTCTCTCGTGATGACAAGAATTTTGAGATATAGCAAATCTTTGATTTGCTATTTGTATATATAGTTCTTTGGTTTATGATGTGTGTAAAATATACGTGCATTTTGGGACTTAAAATGATATATATTTGATGCATTTGCACGCATATTTTATATGTTTTTACTTGGTTTCCTTAAAAGGGCATGATCTGCGTATTCTTGTTATTTTACAGAAACGGAGCTTAAAATGAAGAAATATCAGTTGGAATGCCCGACTAAGATTGACGAATGCGAAGAGAAGATTAAACGACGAAGAAAATGGACAAAAATACTTCACACGGGCATGTGAAAATGCAAAGTGTGAAACCACACAACCGTGTGAAGTGGGGTAAAACAGGGGACGAAACCAAAGCACCACACGGCCGGTCGTGTGAACCCACACAACCGTGGTGGGAAAGGATATCACATCGCACCGGTCAGGCCGTGTGAAGAAGGGTTGAACAACAAACCACACGGCCGTGTGGGACTCTACCAAATGTATTTTTCGGAGTTTTTTCCCATTCCAACTCTACAAGTGACCTCTCCAAGTACCTATATAATGGGCACCAAAGCCTCGAACAAATTTTCATAATCATACATCATCCAATATCACTTCATACGGAGAAAACACATCAAATTACATAAGAACGCAAGAATCAAATATCTTCGAGAGAGAGGAAGGCTAGGTCGTGAAGAACACCACAAGGCCTTTCGCATCTACGAAAGCACAAGAGCTTGAAGGCTTAGGAGGGAATCCATCCCGACAAGAAGGGTTTTCTTTCTATATCTAAGATCTCTTGTCTTTGCTTAAACAATGTCATAATGTTAATTTCGAATTTGTCTATGAGTTTGTAATCAATGTTTGGCATATCTTTCGGATCTTAGGGGCATAATCGAAATCGTGGATTCATGTTAAATATGATTATTTATTTTCTTAATTAATTCATGCTTTCTATTTTATGAATTCGAGTGATTATTCTTAATTGCTTTTTATTTGGCCAATAATTTGCATGTCATACTTGTTAGTCCATAATCCGGGAGGTAAGTTCTAACGAGACAAAAATCGACCAGGACATATAAACGAGTAATGTATCGGAGACTACTTGTTTGTGGAGAGTATTTCAATTCCAAGATCTTTTAGGAGTTAATAATAGTTGTGATGGCTCGGGAGACCTTAATTATTATTTATTATTAATCTCTTGTTTATGTGCCACCCGGGAGGGGAAATAAACTATTTTAGGAGTTGAACCCATAGAATTGCATGAATTGATTTTTAAAACTTTAATTGTATTTTATATTGAAGAAACATGTTGAGATTATGTGCCTAAGATTGCTCCTGTGGTTGTTGAAAATACTTGTGGGGTTCACAAAATTATTTATTTTTCCTTTTAATTTTCAATTTTTATTAATACTCAATATTCGGTCGCTTCAATAAGATTGGAATGCAATGTTATATAGCATAAGTGTTTGCATATCAATCCTTGAGGAATACGACCTTGCTTGCCATTATTCTATAAAACTATTTGTACACTTGCGATTTGTATGATCCAAATATTTTTGGCGAACAAATTTTTGGCGTCATTGCCGGGATTGATTAGATTCTACTTAGATATAGTAATAAGTAGTTCAATCTTAATTGAAGCGTTTTTTTTTGTAAACATTTTTTTCTTTTTCTTTTTATTTTTGATTTTTTCTCTTCTTCGTTTCTAACATTATTTTTGTTGAATGCGAGATCGAATCTTTGGAGATACAAGTAGCCCAAATCGCAACTTCGGTGGGAGGCCAACATCAAAAGGACAAATTCCCAAGCGATCTGGACTAATTTGAGAAAACGAGTGCAACACCATTCGTTTGATGGATGGTACAGAATATGAGGGCTCGAGGATTTCAAGCTACCACGGTTCAACGACAATGATGTTAGAAACTCAAGTCTGGCTGAAGACGTAAAACTTAGCGCTTGTGAGAGGCAACTCAAGAGACGTCGCGACAAACTTCGGGGTTAAAAAACATGATCGACGCACATGGGTGTGTGGACGCACATGACCCGACCATGCGATCTGCTTCTCTAGTATCAAATTTGACAGATGAGCTCGCTTCACCGGAACTATCCAGGTAAGTACTCTTTACGCATTCCTCTTTTCTTTTGATAATTTCCTCATATGTTTGGAATGAAACATATTTTAAGTTTGGAGAGTTGTCAAGAATGCGTAATTTAGTACTTTATTGCATTTTACATTGCATTTAGGATTGCATGTAGAGCATAAAAAAATTGATTTTATTATTATTTTCGATTTTTTGTTTTTATGTTAGCACGTTTATTGCTTTAGCACGTTTAGTTGCTTTTGTGTGTGATTTTAGTTAAGTTTTTAAATGCACAACTCCCATATGATCTTACTATGAGCATCTTATAGAATGAGATAACATACTTTTGGGGATAACATGATAAATTGTTGGGAAGAAGTTATTTATTTGCTTGGCATTTGTTGAGAAAATTGGGTATTTGAGCATGATGCGAAAAATAAGCCGATGAGCTTTTGCACTTGAAGCGCTTTATATTATGCAGACTTATTTTGTTCTTGAGTGAGTCATTCATGAATGATAGAATTCTAGAACTTGCTCGTATCTTCATTGAAGCCATGTGTGTGCAATTTTTGAAAATGATCTAAAGCCATCTTTGTTTAGCCTACTTAGCCTAAAAAGACTACCTATGAACTCATGATTCCCTAGTTAGCAAATTTTGAGCCAAAACTATTATTCTTAGCCACATTGATCTTTAAAATTGCAAAATGATTTTGTCCTTGAAATTTCTTGGGCTTATAGAAAATGAACAAGTTTGGGGAGAAGTAGTGAAAATTTATGAAAAAATAGAGAAAGTTGGCAAAAGAAAGAGGGATGAGCAATATCTAGGTGAATAAAGAAAGCATGAAGCTCGAAAAAGAAAGAAATCTCTCGAAAAAATATATAGAGAAAATCAAACAAAAGCTAATGAAAAAATTCTGAAAATTACGAAAAAAATGAGAGCATGAGGCTAAAGAAAAGAAAATAGGCAACAAGGCCTAAGAATGAAAAATGAGAAATAATGGTGGAATTGAGTTGAAAAAGAAAACTAATATTATGCAAAGCAATTGGGTTGGTGAATTGCAAGTCGTAAGCTTAAATTCTATTTTATCAAGTCAAGTCACTTAATCCAAATTTTTCTACCCTTACCAAAGAACCTACATTACAACCTAATAAAAGTCCTTTTTTATTCTTAGATTTTTGCAAAAGCGGTAGAGATGATAGACGATTTGCAAGTCTATGGTAGTTCTACATTCACTGAATTGAATTTGAGCGTAAACACTACCCATACACTTTTAAAAGTCGAGTGATGCACTATCTACTTGTGAGTCGCGATGTCAAGTACCCGAGAGAGTATTGACTATGCCGAGTTTATGAAAGATGACTTCTTGATAATAAATTACATGGTTTCCTTGAATATGGAGTCAAATGTTATTTAATGTTCATAGTATTCTTGGGTGTTCGTTTTACCCCTTAATATTATTTTTCTTAATTTGCTCGAGGACGAGCAATGCTTTAAGTTTGGGGGATTTTGATGTGTGTAAAATATACATACATTTTTGAAATGATATATATGCATTTGCACGCATATTGATAAGTGCCATTTTGTACATATTTTGTACATATTAGAAAAATCATAGTTTTCTCAAGTATTTTTAGCATTTTATCGCGGGATATGTTTAACATTATAGGTGGAGCAATTTGAAGCCAACATCAAGTAAAAAAGGAAAGAAAATCACTCAACATGACTTGGGGGTGTCAAATAACATGGCCATGTTCAAAAAGAAGAAAATAAATTGAAGAAAAATTGGAAAAATGGTCCAAAATGGCCAAACCGTGTCACCAAACACGTCCATGTTGAAGGGGATCAAAAGAGGAGAAAAAACGCACAAAAGCAGGACCGAACACTACTGTGTCCGGTGTTTTTGCCAAACTTCAGAGAAAGACGTACGGCTGGCCGTCTTCAACACTGGCGTGTCAGGGCTACTTTCAGACACTTTTTATGGGGAAATTGTTGAAAAGTCACCAACCAAACCTTTTTGATCACTTTTGAATACCTTTAACATCCTATCTTGCGCACCATGTCCCCATGTTCTCTCAATTGTCATGTGGACACAATGATTCAACCAACTCAACCAATGGAAGTGGAGTATTGTCATGTGAATATAATGATTCAACCAACTCAACCAATGGAAGTGGAGTATTGTCATGTGAATATAATGATTCAACCAACTGACCATGAATATGCACACAATGATTCAACCAACAACCATAGAAGTGAAGCATTTGTTAGCATTATTGATGTGTTCTTTCACAAAGATGGTGCCTATAAAAGAGTTGGGAAAGGCATTCATGTAGTATTCATTCATATAGAGATTCATTGTGTATTCATCATTCAATTCAATTTAGACACTTAGAAAATATTCATTGTGTCCAACATTTTGAGTGGAATTGGGATCAAGAGGTCTTGGAGGAGTAAGCTTGTAGCAACATTAAAGAAGAAGGCTTGGATCAACATCATCCATCAAGGAAGAAGTCATTGAGATTTTGAGAAAGATAAGTACATCATGTCTACAATACTTAAATCTTCTTGTGTAATTTACTCTTTTGTCAAAATCATGAGTAGCTAAACTCTAGTGTTTGAATGTAATGAACTTTAGAATGGATTTGTGATTAAGGTTTGTATGTTTTTAATAAAATTCTCATGTCTTGTGTGATTCACTTATATCATGTTTATTTCATTCGAGTTAATATTTCCGGTATTTTAATTTGATATCTATTCCTCATCGGGTAATCGAGAGAGTTATGGTGAGAAAGAACCTTTATAAGTGAAAAGAGTTGCATGCAATCCTAGATATGGGACGACATAAATCTTCCGGATTAGGGTCAAACCTAATATGGGAATTCATAAATCGTTATAATGCAATTTTGGGGTTTTAACTAGAAAGAGATTTGATTAATCAACTTGAGATTTGGAGTTTTTCGCCTTGAGAAAGGGTTTAACTTAAATCGGGAATTTCTACGATCCACAAAACATGATACTTTATTAAAAGAGGTTGGTTTTTGCTTAAGGGCTTTTGGTTGTATTTGTAACTTGTCAAATCACAAAACATTATAGAGGATTTACATTCAAACGCATTTTTATCTCTTGATTTCTTCTTTTACAAATCTTCCTTCATTTTTACTATTTATAAGTTGTTAATTTAGATTATTTATTTTCCTTTGTCATCAAACAAAAAAAAAACTCGAAAAATTGTTAGATTAGATAACAAAAAGACGGTAATTATTAGTACTTACAATCCTCGTGGGAATGACACTCGGTACTCAATAATCTATACTACAAAACGATAGGTGCACTTGCCTACGGTTTTCTAGAGTAGCTTTTGAGCCATCAAATATTTTGGAGCCGTTGCCGGGGATTGTAATATTAAGAACGCTTTATTCTTGTTAATTTAATCATTTTTATTTTTACCTTACCATCATCTTTCTTTTTATCTATCTTTCTCAGTCGTAGATTATACTTATCCTCTTTATTTACCGCAGTGCATGCCTACTCGTCGCCGAATTTGGAAGCGCGACACCGCCAAATGAGAAACACGAGAGAAAAGTACTAATCTGACCACGAAGAAGATATTAACGAAAATATAGATTTCGGCATGGCGGATGAACAAAGAACCATGTACGGCTATGCCAAACCTTTCATGGAAGGGACGTCATCGAGTATCGTACGGCCCACGGTTGCAGCCAATAATTTCAAGATCAAACCAAATGTCATTCAAATGGTGCAACAATTTGTTCAGTTCGACGACCTACCCGATGAAGATCCAATAACCATATCGCAAATTTTCTCAAAATTTGCGATACCTTCAAAATAAATGGAGTCTCGATGATGCCATCCGTTTACGCCTATTCCCATTTACTCTTCGGGGAAGGGCTAAACAATGGCTAAACACTTTACCGAAGGGGACAATCACCACATGGAGTATTATGGCGGAAAAGTTCCTTCCTCAAGCAGTATTTTCCACCCGCCAAAACCGCACGATTGAGGAATGAGATCTCTTCATTCACTCAAGAGGACGATGAGACCCTGTACGATACTTGGGAGAGATTCAAAGAATTACTGCGAAAATGCCCACATCATGGCCTTCCCATTTGGATGCAAGTCCAAACATTTTACAATGGGCTACTCTCATCGACGAGGCAAATGATTGATGCGGCGGCGGGGGGAACGTTGAACAATAAAACACCGAAGCCACCCAAGATCTCATAGAAGGAATGGCCATGAATGGCTATCAATGGCAATCCGTACGAGGAAAAACCAATAGGACAGTGGGTGTATACAATGCGGATGCGGTAGTTACGCTAGCCGCACAGTCGAAGCTCGACTTAAAATTGACGGGTTGGCGGCTCAAAACCACCACCACAACAAGCCTTCTCATCATGCGAGACTTGTGGAGGATCGCACAACCACCAAGATTGCCCTCACGCGATACCGCCGCATGAACAAGTGGATTATCTAGGTAATCAATCTCGACCCTTTCAAAATAATCCTTTCAAGAACACCTATAATCTAGGTTGGCGTCAAGACCCCAACTTTAGTTGGGGCAATCAAGGTCAACAGAAGCCTAATCCAAACGCACTCCCCAATTAAATCGCACCTCCCGGTTTCAACCGCGAAAACCAAGTTTGGAGGACTTATTGTCTAAATTCGTTCAAACAACGGAAACCCGTTTCACGCCACCGAAACATCCTTAGGAACCAAGAAGCGTCCATTCGCAACTTGAAAATCAAATTGGCCAAATAGCCAAAATGATATCTGAAAGGCCTCAAGGGAGCTTACCTAGCAATATCGAACCGAATCCAAGAGAGCAAGTAAAAGCAATCACTCTAAGGAGTGGAACAAAAATGAACCCACCCCCATACAACAAAAAGATGAACAGTTAATCAAGGAGACGAAGAAAATGGTATCGGAATTCCAACCACATATACCGTATCAAGCCGATTGCGTAAAGGACAAACATGACTCCCAATTTGGTAAGTTTTTGGATTTGTTTAAACAGTTACACATCAATATTCCTTTTGTTGAAGCCCTTTCACAGATGCCAAAATATGCCAAGTTCCTAAAAGATCTCCTTTCAAATAAGAAGAAGCTCGAAGAAATTTCCATGGTGCAATTAAATGAGGAATGCTCGGCAATTTTGCAAAATAAGTTACCGCAAAAAATCAAAGATCCAGGGAGTTTTACTATTCCTTGTCATGTCGGTAATTTGATTGTTGATCGGGCATCGCCGATCTAGGGGCTAACATTAATTTGATGTCGTATGAATTGTTTAAACAAATAGGTCTCGGGAAACCGAAACCAACTAGGATGAGAGCTTACAATTATGACAGTGTCCATTAAATATCCTAGAGGCATTGTTGATGATGTTTTGGTCAAAGTCGATAAGTTTATATTTCTGTCGATTTTGTAATTCTTGACATGCATACGATGTCGAAGTCCCCTTGATTCTAGGACGTCCATTTTTAGCCATCGCTAAAGCAATCATTGGCGTGCATGATGGCAAATTAATTTTAAGAGTCGAAGATGAACAAGTCATTTTTAAAATCGCTACATCAATGAAAAATACGATTGATAAAGATGACTCTGTTTTGCTATTGATCTTATCGATATGGAGATAACCAATTCTTTACCAAGCATGATTTCTAACGAATTCTTGGAGACTTGTATTGTTCAAAGTGCGGTATAGCGGATGAAAATCCCTTTCTTAGGGAATTTGTACTCGCATTGGAGGAAAACACACCAAAGTAACCACGTAAAGAGTTCGGAAAAATTGAAAATTCGCAGTGGGGCATAACAAACCGTCCATTGAGGACCCACCACTGTTGAGCCGAAAGAGCTACCCGAACACTTGAATATGCATTTCTAGCCGAGAACGCCAAACTTCCCGTAATTATTTCCTCCGATTTATCTTCTCATCAAAAGGATAGATTGTTGGCAATATTACGGGAACATAAAAATGCCATCGCTTGGAAAATCTCGATATTCAAGGGATCAATCCTTCCTTTTGCACTCATAAAATTCGATGGAGGAAAATTTCAAGCCGGTTGTTTTACCTCGGCCGCTTAAATCCAAACATGAAAGAGGTAGTCAAGGCGGAGGTAATCAAATTACTTGATCTTTGGGCTCATCTATCCAATCTCGGTGATGGTGGGTGAGTCCGATTCGAGTGGTTCCAAAGAAAGGTGGGATGACGGTGGTACCAAATGAAAAGAATGAACTTATTCCAATGCGAACGGTAATGAGTTGGCGAGTTTGCATTGATTACCGACGACTCAATGATGCTACTCGCAAGGACCATTCTCCATTACCTTTTATTGATCAAATGCTTGAAAGATTATCTAGTCACTTGTATTATTGCTTCCTTGATGGCATGTCGGGTTATTTTCAGATCTCGATAGACCAGAAGGACCAAGAGAAAACCACTTTCACTTGTCCCTACAGATTTTTTGCCTATGCCATTCGGATTGTGCAATGCACAAACAACCTTTCAGCGGTGCATGCTTGCTATCTTCGATGAACTTGTAGAAGATATCATGGAAGTCTTCATGGATGACTTCGATTTTGGGGACTCCTTTGATCTTTGTCTTGCAAATCTTAAAAAGTCCTTATTCGTTGCGAAGAAACTAACCTGGTTCTTAATCGGGAAAAATGTCATTTCATGGTACAAGAAGGTATTATTTTGGGACATAAAATTTCTTGCGGTGGCATTGAAGTTGACAAGGCGAAGGTTGAGACAATTTCCAAATTGCCTCCACCCACCACGGTGAAGGCAATCCAGAAGCTTTTGGGGGCACGCGGGTGAATCTTCTTGACTTCAAGGCTTTATCTTCTTCTTTCTTCAAAGACACATGGCCCTTTGGTTGTTCAATGTAGACTTCCTCCTCGAGAACTCCATTTAAGAAAGCTAACTTTACGTCCATCCGGTGAATCTTCCATCTGTTTTTGAGTCGCTAAAGAAATGATAAGCCTTATTATTTCCAAGCGAGCGATCGAGCAAACACCTCGTCATAGTCGATTCAGCTCTTTGACTATAGCCTTTTGCGACTAGCCTTGCTTTATATCTTTCAATTTCTCCTTTAGCATTCTTCTTTGCTTTGTACACCCAATTGACGCCGATAGCCTTATGTCCTTTGGAAGTGAGGTCGGCTCCATGTGTGTCGATTCTTCATGATTGCTTGTATCTCTTCATCCATAGCATCTCTCCATCTTTTATTTTGGACGCTTCTTCAAAAGTCATTTTTGGTTCACAATCTGCAAATAGACGAGAATAAAGTGATATCATCTATCCCTCGGTGTTCTCATAAAGATCTTCTAGACTCCTTGCACGTGTTATGCCTCTTTCATTTAGAAATGATGGTGGCGAGTCTCCTTCAGCTATTGATTGTGAAGTAGATGGAGTAGTTGGCTCTTCTTTGAACGTTTATGGTGTCTCGATTTCGGTTGGTCTCGACTCATTTTCTTCAAAATCCGAAAAGAAATTGAAGTTGTTTTGGGAACCAAAATCCCAATCTGATTCTTCATCAAACTCTACATCACGACTTATCACAAACTTCTTAGTATTTGGATTATATAACTTATAACCTTTAGAGTTTGAGTCATACCCGATGAAGATGAATGTCTCGCTTTTGTCATCAAGCTTACTTCTTCTCTCGTCGGGTACATGTGCATATGCTTTGCTTCCAAATACTTTTATATGAGAGATACCTGGTTTTCTTCCACTCCAAGCTTCTTGTGGTGTTTTTCCCCACACACTTCTGGTTGGTGAACGATTTGACAGTACACCGCACACGCCACTTCTTGAGGAGAACTCCTTTGCGTCTTTTGCTTTTGAGCATGCAACTTGCCATTTCAAGAATTGTTCTATTCTTTCTCTCGGCTACACCATTTTTTGGGGGATCTTGGGACTGTCAAGGACGCTGAATTCTATTTGCTTCGCAAAATTCTTGGAACTCATTAGATGTGAATTCTCCTCCACGATCCGATCGCATTGCCTTGATTTTGCATCCACTTTCATTTTCCACCATAGCTTTGAACTTCTTGAATGCTTGAATACTTGATTTCTGTTTCAAAAAATATACCCAGGTCTTTCTAGAGAAATCATCAATAAAGAGGAGGAAATAATTATTTTTACCGAGAGAGCTTGGCTTGATTGGTCCACAAACATCGTGTGTATGAGCTCCGGGGGTTTCGTGATCTCGAGTTTGATTCCTTTGGAAAACTCTTTCTCGATATGTTTTCCCAATAGACATCCTTCGCATAGTTGATCGGGATGATTGATGGAAGGTAATCCTCTTACCATCTATTTCTTTGATAGTAATTCTAATCCACCAAAATTTAAGTGCCCAAATCGTAGATGCCAAAGCCAAGATATATCTTTGTAGCAAACTTTGAGACATTTTGCTACATCATTCTCGATATTTAATAAGAACATTCTATTTCTAGACATTGGCACTTTAGTGATTAAATTATTTCTATCATCTCTTATAGAAAGATTACGATCTTTCATGTGAATGTCATAGTCTTTCTCTAAGAGTTGTCCCAAACTCAAGATATTACTTTTCATATTTGGGACGTAATAGACATTAGAAATAAATTGATGACTTCCATTCTTCAATCGGATTAGAATTTTACCTTTTCCTTTGACAAGGACTTTAGACTCATCTCCAAAAGAAACATTGCCACTCACCGATTCATCAAGCTCCACAAACATGCTTCTTCTTCCACACATATGGTTGCTTGCACCAAAGATCAGGTACCAAGTGTTGTCTTGTCTTCCATCACCACCTTTGTATGCTAAGTAACAAATTGACATCTTCTTCGGTTTTATTTTCCACATAGTGGGCCTTTTCTTCAACCTTGTTTTTGGGAGCTCTACACTCGGAAGCATAATGTCCAAAATTTTGACAATTATAACACTTAGTTTGTGATTTTTGTACATTGTTCTTGGATTGCTCCTCCCACGTCCATCGGTTGGGTATTCTCTTCTATCTTCATTATTACTAAAACCTCCTCGTGCACGTCCACGACCACGACCTCGTCCTTGAAAACGACCTCTTCCATGTTGACCGCGTTCATTGCTCATGATTTCTTCTTTATCCTTCACTTGCATTTTAAAAAGTTGTTCTATAATATCTTGCTTCTTTTTATGTTTTTCTTCATATGCTTGTAATGAACCCAATAATTGATCAATAGTCATCTCCTCCAAATTTTTTGTTTCCTCAATTATTACGACAATATGCTCAAATTTAGGACTTAAAGAACGGAGTATCTTTTCCATAATTCTCACATCACTTAACTTTTCACCATTTATTTTCATTTGATTAGAAACCAGCAAAACTCTTGAAAAATATTCGAAAATAGATTCGGACTCTTTCATATGTAAAGCTTCAAATTCACCTCTTAATGTTTGGAGACGTACCTTCTTTACTTGCTCGGCTCCTTTGTGAGACGTTTGAAGCTTCTCCCATGCATCCTCGACGGTAGTTGCACTTGAGATCTTTTGAAACCATCATCATCCAAAGCTTGGTAGATGAGATAGAGAGCTTTCTTGTCTCTCTTTCTTGATTCTTTTAAATTATCCTTTTGAGTTTGGGATAGTGTAGTCTCATCTTGTGGCTCGACATATCCTTTTCTACAATATCCCAAACTTCATGTGCACCCAAAAGGGCCTTCATCTTGATACTCGAATTATGATAGTTGCTTGTGTTGAGATATGGACTTGAAAGGAAGACATATCGTTTGCCATATTTTTATGTAAACCACAAGTGATCTTGTAGCTCGATACCACTTTGTTGGAGGAGGGTTATCTCAAGTTTAGAAGAAAAATGGTTATTTAGAAATTGGAAGTTGGAAGAGGATTTTTTTTTTTTTTGGAGAAATATTTGCTTGTATTGATTCTTCTCAAATTTGGCTTGTTACAAAATGATCAAGACACCCTTATTTATACTAGTACAACTTCCTAACCAATGGCTAGGATTTATTTAATCTAATGGCTATAATTCATCCACTAGAATCATCCTCTAAAATATCTACTTTCCTAACATTCTACAAACTTTTCTACAAATAATATCTAATATTTTTCCAAGACACTTCTAGACAAATTTAAACTTGGGTCATTTGAGGCTTGGATCTTATTTTATCTTTTAACTCAAACATATATATTCTCAAGCCCAATATTAATTGGACCAAAATCAAGTTTAAAATCCAACACCGATATCAAGAAGATCTTGAATATTCAGTGAGAGATGCAGCGAGATGTTAAACTTCAACTGATTGTAAAATACTTGAATTTGAGAGAGAAAAGAAGATTATATTGAATCACAATTGAAAGTATAATTGAATGAGATGAGATTCAAGTGTGGTTTATATGAACTTATATACAAAGCAATTACATAACAGGTTTTAATATAATGGCTGAGATTGAGCATGATCAAGATGATCAAGATGAAGGTGTAACTATACTAACTGTCATTTAACTAATTTGGAGCTGAATCTTGACAACATATATATTTATATAACGAGTAATTTCACAAATACCACATAAAACTGTCTATTTTTCATTACTGAAAACACTTTCACCTTACAACAACTCAACGACATATACAATACAGCGTTAATTACAACAGTAAATTCCATCTCCCCAAAGGTTTTTACTTTTTACTCCAAATTGGTATGGCGAACCCGTATTTCCTCGGGGCTCCGACCCAACACCTCCCCCAATTCGTAAACCACCATCTCAAACAGCACAAACATCGCCCCCTCATATACACTCCCCATCAGCAACAGAGCCCGACCCGAATAACCCGACCCACTCCCTCCGACCCGATCATCCGCCATCGTCTGCGCCGGAATATGCGCCACAACGCTCGCGTGCTTCACCGACGATCCCGATTCAGGCTGAGCCGTCAGCAGCACCACCCGAGCGCCGCCGCCTCTGGCCACTCCGCAGATGGCGTCGACGGTGGAGAAACCACCCGGTCCGGCGGAGGCGATGAGGAGATCCGGCGAGGCGATCGGGGAGTGGTCATGTCGAATACGCAATGGGCCGAGAGGCCCAAGTGGAAAAGCCTCATACATAGGGCCTTCAGCATCAGGCCTTCGCGGCCCACGCCGTAGACGAAGATTTTACCGCCGCGGCGGGAGGCGGCGGAGATTTCATCGACGAGTATGGTGAGCGGTGGCGGTGTGGCGGTGGGGGTGGTGAAGACGGAGGTCAGGTGGTTGCAGATTTGGGCGGCGAAAGCCGCTGATTTGGAGGTGTTGGGTTCTTCTTCAGGTTTCGACATTTTAAGTGGGAAGTTTTTTTTCTTTATTCTCCTACACTAATGCCTTATCCTTATAAGTAGTTGGAAATATAAATGAAATGATGGATATTATTCCAGCACGTATGTAACTTTTTATTACAATAAAACCCAATTATTTTACTAAATACTTCTATATTTATAATATTTTTAATATTACTGATATTCTAATCTTTTTTGGCGTACAGTTGCAAGGGAACATACAAACTCATATAAGATCGAGTCCGACCAATTACCCTAAAAACACGAATTTCTACACAAACACACAAACTCATATAAGATTGAGCCCGGACCTATTGCCCTAAAAACACTAGTTTCTCCTATTGAAGCACAAATCATCCCATATTGATATTCTAATCTTAACATTCATAAATTCTTCCACTATTCGAGATATTATTATTTTAAACATTTAGGGTTAATTGCAAAAACTCTCCCTCATGTTTAACCTAAGTAAAAAAAAAAAAGTCCAATTATCTTTTAAAATTATAAATTCCCCACTAAAATTTGTTCTTGTTTTACAAATTGCACCATTAAGAGGGGGTATCTGTTAGGTAAATACAAACATCAATAGGGTATTTGTAATTTTAAAAGATGACTGAGTGTTTATAACTAAGCTAACCACAGGGAAGTTTTTGTAATTATCACTACCTAACATTTAAGATTTTTCAATAAGTTGCATCATAAACATCCAAATAATTTGGTCTTTTATCCTTGTTGCTGGACAGACATATTAAACATCTTAAAAAAGCCATGATCACAAATTGCATCATGTTGATGCCAAACAAGTAGCTAAAAATGGAAGTTTTAGAATCACAGGAAAACATACCATAAGCACAGGTTGACTCAGATTTTACTGTGAAATCTAAAGCCCAGTAAAGTGCCTATATACAAGTCACCTAAACTGAATGCATAAACTTCAGAATAATAGTCAGAAGATGAACCATGAAGGAGAAAGTGTATACTGATTTTCATAATCAGATATTAAGATCCATTTGCAGGTGATGAGGATTCCTTAATGTCGATGTCCTCGACGCCAGCAGTTATTGATGACGATGAATCACACCTTCCATCCACCTTCCCGTTGCTGGTTTCCTCATCCGACTCGTTTTCCAGAAAGGATCCTTTCCGACGAAGCTCTTTAACCTTGCGAAACTCATCATAGTGAGCTTTCCTATGCTCCCTAAAGCTCCTGCGTCTCTGGGTACCTGATAGGTCCAAATTAGTGAGAATTAATATTATCTATATTCTATAGGGATAATTAAAAAAAAAATGAGGTTTTGGCTAATTACAGAAAATCCCAGAGATCGTTGAAAATTGCAAAAGATCCCTTGAGATTTGATTTCATCTTACATTCCCTTTCATAAGGGAAGAAACATTTCAAAACCCCGTTATTTATAAAAATATTACAATTATCCCCTTAAATTTAAGATGAGAATCAAACTTGAGTGGCTTTTTGTAAATTTAAAACATCTCTAGATTATTTTGTAATCAGCCCAACTCAGGGCACGATTGAATATGCTTTCACTTTGAAATTTTTTATTTTGCTAGAGAATAGTGGTGGAAAAATTTTTGGAAGAAAAAAAAAAAATGAATTTTGAGTGTGATTGGATATGAGATTAAAAAGTAATGATGAAAGTTGATATGATGTAAATATAGTAAAATAATGATTATATATGATTGGTAGTTAGAAATATGTGAGTGAGTGAATAGCGAATTTTGTGGGAGAATATGTAATAATGATTAGTTTTTGTGAAAAAATGTGCAGATGTGATTGATAAGAGAAAAAATGAGAAAGTGAAAGTGAGAATAGTATATTTTCTTAAAATTTTTATAAACAATCGCATGTTTGATCAAAAGAATTCTCGTGCAGAACCAAAATGGAATCTCACTCAGATCCAATTGCGCCCTCAGGTTTTTATTTTGAAATGATCTCTGACAAATAACCCCTATTGGGGGTGTAATTTGTATAATAGAGACATATCAAGGGGATTTTTGTAATTTTGTAAGATAACTGATTTTTTTTTTCCGTAATTAGACTAAACCTCAGTGGCATTTTTTCATAATTAACCCTTATATATCTCTCTCCAGTTAAAAATAAATAAAAATCTCAAACCATATAGCACTAAGCAGATGTTGTAATGGTAGGAAGATATGTACAAATAAACATGCCAACAGGAGCAAAAAAATAAGATGGATAACGTTGAGAATTTATAACCCTATTTCATCTTAGAGTTTGTAAAGCAATCAAACCCTATGCCGGCTAAACCTTAAAATAAGCTAAACAATTCAGTTGGTCGAACAAACAAAATATTTGAAGAACCTGACACAATTATGACAATCAAGTTATGAGAAGTTTGGATTAACAAATTAGATCAAGACAAGAGGGATGCATAACAGAACACAACTATATACAGACAAAAGACAAACCTTCCCCATCTTGATCCATTGCATCTACATCATCTTCAGATGATGTCCAGCCAGAGTGATGCAAGTCAGTTTTGCTAGACGAACCTACATCATTCAATGCCGAACGTATAGCTTCTGCATGCATTGCATCTTCGAAACAATTTTCGAAACTTCCTTTTCTGGCAGGAGATGATGTATCTACATTCATGAAGAAAAAAGTTACTCACATGCCAGCGTAGAGCATATCCAAACTCGCCACGCAATGTGGTTCAACTACCTTTAATTATTCATATTTGCAACCATGAAGCACTTTGCACTCCAAACATTTATTAAATCAGTCTCGGACAAAGCATATACTTCCATGATTATAGCATAAAAGAATTCCAGGGAGCTTTGCACTTATCCTAGCATGGGCGAGTGTGAAGAATGTTCTAAATTTTCAACCACATCATATAAATTAAGGATAACAAAATACCCCTTGAGGTTTGGACTAATTACAAAATAAATCCAGAGATGTTTCAAAATTACAAAAAACTCCCTCAAGTTTGATTATGCCTTAAATTTTAAGGGGATAACTGTAATATTTCTATAAATATCAGGGGCTTTTTGAAATATTTTTTGCTTATGAAGGGGGAAAATGTAAGACGGAATCAAACCTCAAAGTTTATTTTTGTAATTTTCAAAAACCTTTGGAGTTTTTTGTAATTAGCCCGAATCTGAGGGGGATTTTTGTAATTATCCCTATAAATTATAGTAAAACCGAGGGGCGCCTATTTTGAAAGGCACTTGCAGCAAAAAAAATAAATAAAGCTATTACTTTAAGTTAGCAAAACATCATTAGCTATAAGCATAGTCCACAGTATCAATTATAGCCAAAAAAGATTTATCAAGCTCCTCAAATTATTTTACGCATTCTTCTCATTTCCTTATTCCTATCAAATGAATAATAGCCGCTAAACCAAATTCAAATATCGTATTTCCACATATGTGCCTGTTACTCCACGAACACAAGACATTAGCTCACTTGCATGTAGTTCTACAAGGCTAGTCATATATAATCAAATGAAATGTAGGAATAATCACAACGAATCACAATGATAGTTGAATCATCAATACTGCTGTTTAACATCATAAAACATGACAAAATTAAAGAAGCATCAGATAATCTCTTAAGCATTTTTGAAGGAATCCGAATGTCTCTCAAATCACACAGAAAACAGAAATATTGAACGAAAATTGATAAACATACCATCATCATCATCAACATCATCGTCATCAATCATAGGATGGTATGGTGTCTTTGGTTCAGTTATTTTCTGTCTCACTGGTTTGTTTGCCTCAATTTCTGCTAAATTAGCTTCATCCCATTTCACTGGTGCCCTGAACCAGAAATTAATTGCTAGCATCAGCATAAATTGTATTAGAACAAAAAAAAAAAAATCATATCAGCAAGAAATTCATATTCGCCTAGAAAAATCTCCACCCACTCAGAAAATGTAAATGTAATTAAACAAAAAGAAAACAATATACCGCTATATGTCTAACATGTTGGAAAAGTCCAATTCTTTCACTGACAAACAATGGCACCAGTCGAAAACCATGCCTTACTGTCTGCATTCTTAATATGCAATCGACCATGCATGTATAACAGATAAATGATGCGATCCTCCTCTCAACCTAAGTTACTTAATACTTGCTATCCTCGCGCATTATGACATGTTTAAGCAACAAAGACACAATCAGTTGACTTCATAATGCCAAACTTCCAGCCACCACAGCTGAATTGAAGACATCAAATAAAAAATCGGCATAACGTGCAAGAGATACAACAGACACTTAGCCGCTAATCCTACCTTTAGGTCATTGTCATTTTGAAGCTCAAAATCTATAAAATGACAGACATAAGAGACGAATAAACGTCACAAGCACAAGTCAAAATCTGAAAATGGCCATAAACAAAGCATATTAAAAGAACTTAATGGATTTCAACAATCTATAATCCTTTGAGATTGCCAAATTTCAATCAGCAACAGACAGATGATTTATCATACTATAACAAGGAAACAAACCTACTATTGACTTCGCATTGTCAAGCCTAAGAACATGTCATACACAGAGGGGGGAGACTAACCGGCGCATAATTCATAAAGTATACTGCACCATTTGAAAACAATTATTAAATTAAAGTACATCAATTAATACAATCATTTAAGCACATCTTCAACATTTTAACCACTTTGGAATTCACCAATTATTTTAAAACTAAACAGAGAGAGTTCATGTACCAAAAATTTTCCTCACATTGGAATTGATAAACAGTGCAAAAAGCCCTAACAACAAGCTTCAAATAAATGCTCGCTTTCGCACTTCTATAATCAATACCATATAACTGGTACATAAGCAAATACTGAATAATCAAATCAAATCACTACCGAATCAAAAAAAAAAAAATCAAATTCAAGATTATATCCACCGAAAAAAATTGAAGCGGAAAGACGAGGTCAAAACCGATAATTTCACAAGGCTAAATCTGTAGATCATGCGATCAGAAATTGACTCCGCATAGCGAAGAACATTGTCATACATTTCAGGAAGAAAACGATGGGTTTCTTTTCCAGCCCCTTTTGCTGGTTCTCGAGAGCTTGTGGTGGTATGGAATGCAAGTAAAATATGGTGGCCCTCTTTTCTTCTCTTCTTTCTTGACAGGATTTTTTTTGCTTTCCCCAAAATGGGACATACATAAAATGACAAATATGCCTAAGTTGACCAGGAGGGTTCTGCGGTTCGGGCGGGTTGAATCGGAATATCCAGAGCAAAAAAAAAATAAAAATAAATTGGTGGCAATTCGATCATCGAGTCGGTTTCGTGTTTGATTCGGGTTACGCTTAAAATACTACTTTTCGAGCAAATTGGTATCATCGTGTCGATTCGTGCTCATGTTTGTGTTTATCTCAAGAATGCATGTCGCAGTATCGTGTCGAGATTGCCACTTATAACTATCCTCACAAAAAAAGAAAAAAAAGGTTCACAAGAAATTTGGATTTTTTTCTTTGTTTCGATTGGTTTGGTTTTGTCTTTAAAACTACACATAATTCAATTGATATAGTCATCTAAATATGTCATGTTAGGCTTTGGTCCAACGTTCATGCCCGAATGGCTTTAAAGAGGCGCGAGGCGCGGTCATGCGATTCAAACTCGTGAGCACGGATTACACGATTAAGTGAGAGCTTAAAGGATTTGATATGGACTACATATACCAATAGATGCATCTTCTTTCTCGGTGCCCATTACATAAACTCCGAGGTTAAGTGTGTTTGGCCTCGAGTAGACATGAGATGGGTGACCTCCTGGGAAGTTTTCCAAGAAATGCGAGTGAAGACAAAATGTGCTAGAAAAGACTCGTATTGATTTGTATAGGCATCGTCAATTCAAGAAAGCGTTTGAGGTCCAACAATCTACAATGTTGTGAATCTACCTAAATGAGTGCACTTTTTAGCATTAAAAGCAAAAGTGTAAATAATCTCTCACTCACAAGTAGGGGTGTGCACGGTCCAGGCCCGTCCCAGGAGGTTTAGAAATCTCGAGCCGTCCCAAAGTTCGGGAGATTCCAAAATTACATCTCTAGAACCGAACCATAAAAAATCTCGTCTCCGAAAGTTCGGTGACGAAGATTCGGTTCTAATGGTACGAAACGGTTCGGAGAAATGGAGATTCAAATATTTCACAAATAAAATACACAAAAATGTGAAAAGAAAAACCAAAGGTGTAAAAATCATTAAACGGTTATACATTCAATCATTTTTTAGTGTAATTTCAAAAATACATACTAAAACTATTAGTATTATATGAGTTTAACTTTTTGATATTTTATATTTAACTTATATATAAAATTTCTTTAATTCATATTTAAATGCTAAATTTTTAATATTGTAATTATAAATCTTTCTTTCATGATATTGACTATATATACTACATATTAGTTTAATATCAATTTAACTTTTAAATTGTTTTTATCTAATTTATAGTTAAAAGTATTGATTTTTCTTTTTGAATTTTAACATAATATGTTTCAGATATTATGTTATTCGTAATAGTAGTAAAAGTGTAGAATCTCAACGAATGACAAATTTAGTAGCCTCTATTACACAATAATATTCTATAATCTTGCACATTGTCATTGCCTCTTGACTTAGGAAAAATATAATTGACTAATAACTTTGATAAACTAATATGAAACGAAAATCTATATTCTCAATGCTTAATTTCTTGGTTTGATGATTACTATAATTTATGTGCAATGTACTAATCATTTAACTAATTTTAATTTAATTAATTTTCTTGATTAAAGGATGAGTCTAGTTATGATCCTTAATAAGTAAAATATCATCAAATTTAAATATTTTATACAAATCAAATATGATTTTATAATTTCATTTATTGGTTCTTTTAAATAAACTAATATGAGTATATAACGTAACTATTAGTGAATTAAATATATATTCAATTATTCATTTGATATATTGATAAAATATGCCAAATTTTTAATTTGATAATTTTTAGTATTATATATAGTATTGAATTTCAAAGGAAATTTAGTTACTTCAATATCAAAATATAAATAAGATAAAAATATTATATATGTATATATAAAAATTATTTTAAAATCGGTTCTAGTTAGGATATTCGGTTCGGCATGGTTCTCGTGCGTATATTTGAAAAATCTTTTAACCGTACCATATATATTTTCGGGACGGTTCGGTTCGGAGAAAGTCAAAAAATCAACGGATATTTACGATTCGGATATCGATTCGAGTTGATGATCTCCAAGTCCCATGCACACCCCTACTCACAAGTGTAATAGTGAAAAGAATTTGTGCATATATATGTGATTTAGTTGAATGAAAACACACACACATGGTTTCTCTCATTTTGAATCTATATTCAGACTTCGTTGATTGCAATTAGTACTACACTATTATTATTTACATTTGCTTGAGTTTTAGCATACTGGTTCTAACACATGATTTATCACTTAGCTTAAAATACTGCATTTGCTAAAAGAAGAAATTATCCACAACAAGCAAAATATTTTTGAACTCAAAAATTCTTGTTTAATAAAAATATCTATTTATTTTTACGAAAATTTAGCCTATTGGCCCAATTTAACAAAAAGGTTCATTACATCTCTACACGACTACACCTATAGACCTTTAAAGTTATTTATTTTTTAAATTTGAACTAATATAAATTATTGCAATTTTCAATTTTGTGTGGCCACCAACTTTCATTTAATAGGGCTAAAGAAAATGAACAGAGAGACACAAAAAAAAAATAGTTTCCGGGCTACTTATTATCACCATTATTTTATATTCCACATAAGGTGAAAAAAAAGAGAAAAAAAAAGGATATTTATCCGGTTCGGGCTCAAATGAGTGTATTTCGGATTTTGGGTCGTAACGTGGACTCGATCTGGGTCAGAAGCAAAGGGCATTATCGGTATTCCGCCCATTAAATCAGGAAATTGGGGCCAACAGATCTGAATACTCGAAATAAATTTTCAAAGGCAAATACACAAACAGCTTTGGGGAGCTCTTCAATTCACTTTTTTCAGTACCCAACATAAAAACAGAGGTACGAATTTCTATTTCTTAATGCATTCCTCGATTTATGCTTATTCTTTTCTGAATTTTTCGGAATTACGTGATTTGTTTTTTTTTTTGTTCTGGAGTTTGCTGCCTTTGCAATTTTTTCTTGATCCGGATGTTTCTATTGTTTTTTGTTGTTTCTTGGTGATGGAGTAAGCCGTGTCTGCGCAAATCTGTGATGTAGTTGTTGTAATGGTGGGTTGATTTATTTTGGGTCAATTGAAGTTGAGATCTTCATGATCATATGGTGCTGTGCCTTTTTTTTAAAAAACAAAATCGAATTTTCTGACGAGATTTGGATATATGGTTATTGAATTTTAAAAAATATTAGGTGGGGGATTCATTTTCAATGTGTTTGTAGTCCAGCTTTTACTTTGTATTTCCTTGAGTGACTTAGCTGTAATAATTAATTACTTATGATGAAACAAATCTGGGTGATCAATACCTATGGTAACAGAGGGAGAATAGAGTGCATAAGAATGAGGCATCTGTTTGCTATACTTTTTCAGCTAAGATTAATTCAAGCATGGAGCTATTTTAATGTAAAAAATCGGACTATCAATTATGCATTTCATAAGAAGGCTCTTTTCCTGAGGCGTAAACTAATGACACTCTTCTTGCAAATTAATCTTTGTTTACTGGATGTCACTATGTATTAATATGTGGATTATACAAATAAGCTTAATAGTTAGTTTTGGGGTGAATTTGTACTAGTTCTGTACATGGGTTACACATAAGATTAAATATGCTTCGTCATGTTGACTGATATCTAAATAACTATAAAGAGTGGGGATATAGTACAACTGATATCTCTGGACAATAATGAAGTTAAACTTTTCTATTGCTCTTCCTGTTTTATCTGTTTTTTTTTTCTTACAGGTATTGATATATTCTTTTTTGTGGCAGTTTATACAATTGCAAGATACTGAATTCCTAGTTTCTCACAAAGGCTTCATAGAAGACACAAGAGCAAAATCAGGATGTTTTCATTGTTTTATGGACTCTGGAAATACATGTTGAGCAAGATGGAGTTTCATGTTCTTATTCTTGAATCGACAAGGCTGGCAAAACAGTAATTTGCTCAACTACTTTCCTCTGTCTTGACTTTGCACTTTCACTTGTTCCTTTTGAATTGTTATACTTAGGTAATTCAATTTAATTGCATGGATACTTGAATTTAGAGAATATGCTGGAACTGAAGTATCCGTTCAGATATACAAATTATGGTGTGATTATGGAATGAGCCCTCGTTTAACTCAAAGTAGACAGTTAAATACTGAGAATACATATTAGATGACACCTGTGATCACTTTTTGTGACGACACTACTTAAAATTGCACCTTTGACCACTTGGTGACTCAAATAATATGTGCTAGCTGTTGGAAATTGAAAGGTGAAGTACTGATATTAATAATGGAGTTATACACTTAGCAAATTAAGCTGATACTGGACTACAAACGGATTTTCTTGCACATGGTGATGAAAAGTGGAAAGATACTTCCATTCCGATTTAAATTATTCTATTCCACTTCAAGTACCGTTTGATGTATCAAATTGGCTGTTTCATGAAGGATTATTTGTTCCAGCAGTCTTTTGTTGTGAAAAACCGCCTTCAGTTACAACTTTCTGTCTCCCAGAAGAGCTGTCATTTCCGTTCTATTGAAGCAGTTTTAATCAGTTTTCTAGCTTTTCTGAAGCTATTAAAATATTTTAGTTGCATTGAGCAATTTCTTATTGTCTTCTATTTTCATTCATAATGTTTACATATCTATAACCAAAGTCAAACAAGTGTGCTACTAACACCCAAATCTTTCTTTGAGCTGATTCAAACTTGTGATTTCTATTTTAGACATTATTGGAGAAATTAAAGTCACAGTACTCAAACGTGGAAGGCCTCCTCCAGACCGAATTGTTCCGACTGTGGGACTCAATATTGGCCGTGTTGAAGTGTCAAACACAAAGCTCGTATTCTGGGACCTGGGAGGTCAGGTTTGAAATGCACTCTAGCTTCCTTGTTCTAATTGATATTACATGATTGGTTAGTCCCGTTGGCCTTTGGTGGAGTCATTATTTTTTTAGATCATCAAAATTTAGACCTTTCATATCCAAAATGTTGAAAGCAAACAATTTGTCATTCTCTTTTGGTATCTGATTTTAAGATATCAGATTAATGTTGTTTCAGGACTTTTAGTGCCACCCATGTCTCTTAAACATTTTTCTTCCTTTTTTATTTCATTTTGAGAAATATTTCACTGATGAGAGCTTATGTTTCATCAGCCTGGACTTCGCTCCATTTGGGAGAAATATTATGAAGAGGCACATGCTGTGATTTATGTAATTGACGCTGCTTGTCCATCTCGTTTTGAAGATTCAAAATCTGCTCTTGGTAATATTTATAGCGAAGAAGTTTGTGAACTTAGGTCTTTTTAGTATGTTTTCTAAAATTTATATTCTGAGCTAGCCTAACTTTAACTCGGGTTCGCAGAAAAGGTTCTTCGGCATGAGGATTTGCAAGGAGCTCCACTTCTGATATTAGCAAACAAACAGGTACAGCTATTCCTTCTGTCCCACACAAAGATAGTCTGTCAATATAACTTTGAAAGAATGTAATATAACTTATGACCAATTAAATTTGCTGTTATAGGTTTCTTGTCCTGCACTTCTACTTTCATGAAAGTGCTTTCCTATAGTTTTTCAAGCATGGCTGCTGATTAGCTTATAAGATCCACTTCCTGTACTTGAATGCTATGTGGCAAAGTGAAATGTTGAAGGGGGCAACATTCTATGAGCTCCATCTGTACTTGAAATGTTTAGGATTAAATTACAAAAAGAAAAAACAAATCCAATTATCTTTTAAAATTACAAATACCCGCTTAAGGTATTAGAATGCTTAACGAATACCCCTTCTTGAGGGTGCAATTTGTAGAATAGATCACATATTAAGGTATTTATAATTTTGAAAGATGTTTTTTTTTTTTTTTTTTTTTTTTTTTTTTTTTTTTTTTTAACTTGACCAATCCTCAAGAAATAAATGAAAATATGGCTTATGACCGTAAACGATGGCGCGATATGATCCGTATAGCTGACCCCACGTGAGGGATTAAGGCTTAGTTTTTGTTGTTGTTGTTGTTGTTGTTGTAACTTGACCAATCCTCAGGGGCATTTTTGTAATTAACCCTAAGTTTTTATCTGCCCCAAAAATTCTTATCCAAATAATGTAAAAAGTAAAGATTTTACAAACAAAATGGCAATTATACAAGTGGAGGATGACCTTAACTAAATTGGTGGACACTGCAGGATCTTGAAGATGCTGTATCAGCTGATGAACTAGCTCAATATCTGGACCTCAAAAAACTGGATGAGAGAGTTTATACATTTCAAGCTGTTTCATCATTCGATGGGTAAGCAGATTCTTTTGTATGTACATACTCTTTAGACAATCAAATAACCCGTCTAGGGTTAAACAATTTTGCTGCCCGAGCCCTCCAAAGTGGAAAGATCTATTCAATTCGACGCGATGAGTTTTGAATTTTACTGCAGGCTGGGGATTAAAGAAAGTGTGAACTGGCTAGTCGATGCTATGGAGAGAAGTAAGAGAACGGATATGTTGAGAGTTCGTGCAGGATCCAGTGTTGTGTAGAAGTAATAATATACTCAGAATTTACGGCGTTGTTTGTAATTTTGCGTTGCAAAATTAGGGTTCAATTTTTTGAACTTGTATGATTTGGCATTGTACTGACCTCAATTCAATAGTATGCTTATGGCAAAAGTATAAAAGGTTCTCTGTGGTATTATTTTTGCTTGGATTTTGCCTCAATTTAAATTTCCATGAAGGAAATTTGTGAAAGATGTCATGTCTGTGATATACCCCTATCTGATTATGGAAGTGTTTGCAAAAACTTCTACTTTTAGAAGAAGTGATTTAGTGTCGTAGAAGTAAAAGTAGTTGAGAATCAAATGTTGATCTTGTTTGAAAATAAAATTAAAAGTTGAGAATCAAAAGTTGAGTGTTTAATGAAAAAGTTGGAAAAATGCGTATTTGTTTGTAACTAGGAAGCACTAACACTTCTATGAGGTTGTCGTATTTCGCATCGGATACGTATTCGATCACGATACTTTGTCCGATACTTCATGGATACTCCATCAATACATCCATACATGGAAATAGATTGAATTTATTCTAATATTCATTTTTTCAGCATTTTTGTGTGTGTATACGTGAGTTATCATATTTCAGATTTGAAATCTTATGAAATGTTATTTTTATGCTTGAAACATTGTTTTTTTAAATTGTACTTAAATGCCTGTATTTTCAATAATATTGAAAATATGAACATATTTAATTTAAGGGTAAATCTCACTTTACCCCTATACTTTCATTGAATATCACTTTACCCCCTTGTATTTTCAATTGTATCACTTAACCCTCTTGTACTATCAATTTGTATCATTTTACCCCCTTATACAATTTAAATATAATTTAATCATACTATTCCTTTATTAAATAACATAATTGTCCCTACTAATATTTAAATTTAACAATGCCATCAAATACGTGTACTTTTTGTTTGAAAAACTTATTTGCTATTTATTAAAATTAATATAGTTTGGTTGGTTATTTTCTCGTAAATTAAGTTTAATAATTAATAAATCTAAAAATTAGGTATTATATTATAAAATAATAGTTTGTATTCAAAAAATTAACCACTAAAATGTTTTTTTGTAAATTATGATTACTCAATCAATAATTGAAAAGTTACTAATAATATTTCACATCTTTAATAAAATTGTATTATATATTATATAATTTTAAGTTTGTGATGAACAATAAATTAAAAGTATAAATGTATTAGCTAATAAAAATATCATATTATATATATTAATTTATTAAGGACCATAGCAAATTTAAATAATTAGCAAAAAAACGTAAAATGTAATAGATTTAATATTAAACGTTAATTAATCAAGTTGTGGAAAAGTTAGAAAATAAGTACAAATTTATTACTATTAAATGCTTTTAAAATATTTTTTATTTTAATAAAACTAATAGGTACGGATAAAATAGTCATTGTTTTGAGTTTATGAGTATAAAATAATATTTTAAAAGCATAAGGGGGTAAAGTGATACTAATTAAGAGTATAAGGGGGTAAGTGATACAATTGAAAGTATAAGGGGTAAAGTGATACTACTCAAGAAAGTAGTAGGGGGGGACAAAGTGAGATTTACCCTTAATTTTATATGAATATATATATATATATATATATATATACCGTACATGTATCCTTAAAATTTCAAATATGTCGTATTTATGTACTCGTGTCGTATCGTATCTGTGTCCATATCAGTATCGAGTGCTTCATAGGTTCTTAAAATCAAACCAAAAGTAGAAGCAAAAATCCAAAACACATATCTCCTACTTTTGGATTCTAATTAAATGAAATAAAATCGAAACATAAGTTGACATTTACAAATACTACAAAGTGATTTTTAAGCCAAAAACTAATAAATACTTTCTTTTAGTGATTGCGACCACTCCCTATACAAGATGTCATTTAGTCATTACCTCGGGGGTGACTAGCGACCTTGAGTTGCAATTGCAACGAATTGCAACTTCCGCGTCCCGAGTTCAAATATTAACTAATACGGAGTGATGAGTTGGAGCCTTTCCTCCGAAGCGGGATTAAGACCATTCCTCGGAAGGACATATGCCCCATAGACCGTAAAGGAAGTGAGGGTTCTGCGCCCCATTTGTATGAGAATACTTACGGATCGATAAAAAATGAGGTCCATAAGCACCAAATACACATGGAATGATTACAAAAACTACCCCCGAGGTTTGAGCTAATAAATAAAAACACTCAGAGGTTTGGAAATTATAAAAATACCTTTGATGTTTGGTTCTATATTACATTTTGTAACACCAAAAATTTGGGGAAATAAATCTTACAATTTCATAAGTTATGAATTTTGACTTGACCAACTAGAAATTTAAATAAACTGCATATTATTATTATTATTTCACTATTAGTATTTATACTATTCATATACATTACATTATATTATATTTTATTATATTATTATTATTATCTAATTTGATTTCATTTATATATATATATATATATCTATATAACATCAGTCTTAATTAATGAAGGGGAGTCTTAATTAATGAAGTTACCCTTTTAGTTATAAATTTTGAGTTACTAAAATGTATTGCAAAGCAATTACGTCTTTATGGTATAATGAGATAACTTTTAAAAATTAAGACATACATTAAATGTTTTTGATTTCTTTTTGTTCACCCTATATATATAAGCAACGATAATACCCTCAAATTTAAAATGAGAGCTTTTTTCTTCTTCTGTAATTTTTCTTTAGCCGAAGTGCCCTCCCTTTCTTTTCGTGATTTATTTTGTCTTACAGGCAACGAGGACTTTCGAGCATAGAAAACTTACATTATTCATCGCATTCTACATCAAACGCTACTTTTCGAGGTGGGGGTTTTCCTAACTTTACGATTATTTGTCCTTGTTAAATGCCCTTATATGTGTTACTTGATAATTGTGCAACTACGTGCTACGTGTCTATAGTCGTGTGGGACCATACAGAGGTCCGGGGCATAAAAGTTCCCTCCGGTGAAATTCCGGCGGTCGAGCCATGTTTCAAAGAATAAACTACATCTACGATTAAATTTCCAATTTACAAGCATGTTATTATGTGATATATATTTGTGTATTTAGCTTGGACAAATTACCTCCACTGAGTGTTGATGCTCACCCCCAATAAAATTTTCTATTTGAGATTTGATGGAGTTGGCTGGACATGCGGCGGTGGACCAGGAATAAATAATTAGAATAATGAATTGTTATTTTTCTCTATTTGACTATTTTTAAATAAATATTTTTGGAACTTGAATTATTTATGTAATAAATTTTAGAATTGTCAAACTTTCAAATATTATCATCTAAATTACTTAAATATTCTTTTAGAATTATTAGAAAGCGCATTTTATACCAAATCGTATTTCAATTTTATAAATCTTATTTAACTTTGGAAATTATGAAAATGGGATGTTACATAAGTGGTATCAGAGCGGGTCGATGTTTCTGTAGACTCGTAAAAAGAAAAAATCTTTTCTTTTAGAAAAAAAATTATTTTTTTTAAAAAAAAGGGTTACCTACCTCCACATGTGATGCCAACTCTGATCAAGGTACAATTTTTCTACAATTATAGTTAAATAATAAATTGTTATTTTTGGTTCTATTTAATGCACGTGCATGATGTGAAATTTCTTCAACTTTATGAACGATAGATAAACATATATAACATATCGATATGAAAAAATGACAATATAGGGACTTTTATCATTATATTTAAAATAAAAAAAAATACAGGAATGACTTAAGGTGAATAACTTCTCGGGTGCACCAAACGATAAGATATAAACCCATGCATAATCTTTGTGAATTAGATGAATTTTAGACGCAAACTTATGGGTTACACACTTTAGATATTAAGATATAAATATAAGATGTTTTGCTTTATGAATTTAGATGGCACCACAACGTGTCAACCAAAACCATAACCAAGCTGCAGCCGGTGACGAGATATCCGCTAGAAATGCTTGATTCAAGGAAATACGGGAGATTTAGCGAATATTGTGGCCAACATGGTCTTTGTTGTGCGCCCCGACTCAAAGATAATGTGGCTAATGCTCAGAATGGCCACAACCATCATGCTCCTATAGATACTACCTCACAAGTGGTGGAGCGGTTTCGACGCTACGAGGCCGCCAGTCTTTACGGACGTGAGGACCCAGTGGTGTGGAAGAATGGATTGGTGAATTAGAGTCGAGTGTTTGACTTGATAGCTTGCTCGAAGCACATAGGGTTTCATGTGCAATCTTCCAACCAAGCGGGATGCAAAACATTGGTGGGACTTACACCGACGCACGATCACTGATGAAGAGAGAGATGCGCTAACATGGAGGGATTTCAAAGAGCTCGTCGCACGCCAATTTTTCCCACAAGCTCATAGAAACAAAAAGGCGAGAGAGTTCATGAACCTTGTACGAGGAAATATGACGGTACTTGATTATGAGCGGAAATTCAATCAATTATCGCGTTACGCGACGATTTGCATTTAGTCGATTACCGATCAAATGAAGGCGCCGAGAGGTTTGTGGAGGGCTTACGACCAGGAGTTGAGTGGAATAGTAAGTGTACTTGGGGATGTTACCTATGCACAGGCAGTGGATCGGGCTCGATTAGTGGCAGTGAATATGAACCTAGAAGGAAATCCGCGAAAAATAAATGAGGCACCCAAGAGAAAGTGGGATGGACCAAGTCAGAATAACAGTGAGAATAAAAATAAGTTGGCTAAGGTTGGAGGAGGTCCTACTCAACAACCGCCACAAGAAAAACCTCAATGTCCAGTGTGTGGTAAAAATCACCAAGGGGAATGTCTTTATGGGAAAGGAGTTTGTTACAGATGCAAGACACCAGGGCATACTGCAAGGGACTGCCCAAAGTACAAAGGCACAGGATCGGGTCAGATGGCGACTGGAGGGAAGGCAAGGATGTATGCAATGACCCAACAAGAAGCTGATGATGAAGCAGGTACGTTGTCTGGTATGCTAGTAGTATGTAATGTGCCTGCTTTAGCTCTTTTTGACACTGGTGCTACACACTCTTTCATGTCTGCTAAATTTCATACTATGATTGGGCAAGTAAAAGAGCATGTAGATGAACCGCTTGAGATTAGCTTACCGTCAGGAAAAACGATAATTACGGACTCGAATGTTAAGAATGTGGGCGTGAACATAGGAGGAAAGGAATTTAGTGGTGACTTGTATATTCTTGATATGAAGGACTTTGATGTAATTTTGGGTATGGACTGGCTTAGCCGGCATCAGGCAAGTATTAAGTGTAAAAGAGAGAGATAACTCTCAAATTACCGAGAAGATGGGAAATAAAGTACTATGGGACAAAGTCTAGAACTATGCCTCGAACAATATCAAGCAATGAAAGCACTTTCAAGATGTTGAAGAAAGAGAATTGTCAAGGGTATTTGGTAAATATAGTCGGAACCTCGACATCCGAATTAACTCCAACAGACGTGCCGATTGTACGGGAGTTTCTTGATGTTTTTAGGATGATCTTCGGGGAATCCCACCGGATCGTCAAGTGGAGTTTACAATAGACTTGGAACCAGGGGCGACACCGATATCCAAAGCACCCTAGAATGGCGCCGAAAGAGTTACGGGAACTAAAAATGCAAATACAAGAACTATTGGATTTAAAGTTCATCCGACCAAGTGTGTCGCCTTGGGGAGCTCAATCTTTTGTTCGTCAAGAAGAAGGATGGGACTTTAAGAATGTGTATCGATTACGAGGATTTGAATCGACTCACAATAAAGAATAAGTATCCATTACCTCGGATTGAAGACTTATTCGATCAACTAAGGGGTGCAGGCACATTTTCCAAAATCGATCTTAGATCCGGATATCACCAATTGAAGATTAAGGAGAGTGATATTCCGAAAACAGCATTCAGAACTCGTTATGGGCACTACGAGTTCGTTGTGATGCCTTTTGGGTTAAGCAATGCACCAGCAGTGTTCATGGACTTGATGAATAGGGTATTTCACCCATACTTGGATAAATTCATCATTGTCTTTATTGATGATATACTAATATATTCGAAAAATGAGAATGAACACAAAGAGCATTTGAGAATAGCACTTGAAGTACTTCGCAAGGAGAAGTTGTATGCGAAATTCAGTAAGTGCAAATTTTGGATAGACCGAGTAGTTTTTCTCGGACATGTTGTAACTGCACAGGGAATCGAGGTTGACCCAGATAAGGTTGAAGCTGTCAGTGAATGGAAAACACCTACGAGTGCAAGTGAAGTTCGTAGTTTTCTAGGTCTGGCGGGCTATTACCGAAGGTTCATTAAGGATTTTCTAAAATAGTGGGCCCATGACTCAATTGACAAAGAAAGGAGAAAAGTTCTTATGGAATGAGAAATGCGAGAAGAGTTTTCAAGAATTAAAACAAAGACTAACTTGTGCACCCGTATTGACAATACCGACCCTACGAGAAGGATTTGTTATTTACGAGTGATGCATCTAAACTAGACTTGGGTGTGTTTTGATGCAACATGGTAAGGTTATTGCTTATGCCTCGAGGCAACTAAAGCCACATGAGCTTAACTACCCTACACATGACTTGGAGTTAGCCGCAATTGTACACGCACTAAAAATTTGGCGACACTACTTATATGGAAGTAAGTGTGACATATACAGACCATAAAAGTCTAAAATATATTTTCACACAAAAAGAGCTGAATATGAGGCAAAGAAGGTGGTTGGAGTTAGTGAAAGATTATGATTGTACTATCAATTATCATCGGGTAAAGCTAACGTGGTAGCGGATGCTCTAAGCCGCAAAACTATGAGCAAATTATCATGTTTGCTAACGAAGCAAGAGGAATTGGTGAAAGAATTCACCAAGATGAAAATTGAGATCGTGACTCGCCGAAAATCGAGAAGCAATGCTAGCAACACTTTGGTAGACGACCACGCGTTGCGAGATAAAATCAAAGAGACTCGACCACGAGATATATTTTTGAATAAGATGAAAAAACGAGTTCGAAGGAAATATTAAAGGTTTTGAGATAACCGATGATGGCGTATTGATATACGAAGGGAGATTATGTGTAGAAGAATGAAGAACTCGAAGAGAAATTCTTGAGGAAGCTCATAGACGCCATATCTGCTCACCCTGGTGGTACAAAGATGTATCGAGATCGAAAGAGATCTTACGGTGGAGAAGTATGAAAAGAGACATCGGATCATTTGTGGCAAGATGTTTGACGTGTCGCCAAGTTAAAGTGAACACCAAAGGCCCTCGAGGTTTGCTAAAGCCCCTTGAGATCCCCAGTGGAAATGGGAACATATAACAATGGATTTAGTAGTTGGGTTGCCACTCGCGGTTAAAAAGAATAATGCGGTGTGGGTTATAGTAGACCGAGTAACGCTTAAATCAAAGCACATTTTCGCGAGTGAAAATGACGCTCAAAATGGACCAATATGCAAAGATTTATATCAAGGAGATTGTAAGACTACACGGGGTCCCTATAACGATAGTGTCGGAGGCCGAGATCGCGTTTCACTTCAAATTTTGGAAAAGTCTGCAGACAATACCGGGAATGAAACTAAACTTTAGCATGACTTATCACCTGGCATGCAGGGACGGGCGTCTGAAAGAACGATACAAACACTAGAAGACATGTTGAGGGCATGCGTGCTCGATTCGGGTGAAAATTGGGAGTCAATCTTACCTTTAGTAGAGTTCGCTTACAATAATAGTTATCAGCGACTATTAAAATGGCTCCATACGAGGCAATCTTTGTACGGACGAAAGTGTAGATCGCCTCTGTATTGGAGTGAAGTAGGTGAGAAGAAAATTTTGGGACGAGTTAGTTCAACAGACGAGTTGAGAAAATAGAGAAAGCTCGGGGACGAGAATGAAGGTAGCACAAAACAGACAGTAAATCTTACGCGATAGACGGAGAAAGGATTTACAATTCAATGTAGGAGAAAAAGTATTCTTGAAGGTCGCACTTTTATGAGGGGTGTTTTCCGTTTTGGTGAAAAAGGAAAATTAAAGCCGAGATACATTGGTCCATTTGAAATTTTACAAAGAATTGGTGAGATAGCATACCAATTGGCATTACCACCGCAGAAATTGTCGTCTGTTCACAATGTATTCCATGTATCAATGCTCGAAAGACGTTTATGACCCAAGTCATATCGTCAATTATTCGAATTGGAAATCGAAATGACTTGACTTATGAAGAAGCACCGAGACTATCTTAGAACGAAAAATACACAAATTAAGGAATAAAGATGTGGCGTTAGTCAAAGTACAATGGAGACAAAGACGATAAGAATGAAGCCACATGGGAACGTGAAGAAGACATACGAGCTAAATATTCGAATTTTCTAGACCTTGGTAAGTATTCGAATTTCGAGGACGAAATTTATTTTAAAGGGAGTAGATTGTAACACAGAAATTTGGGGAAATAAATCTTACAATTTCATAAGTTATAAATTTTGACTTGACCAACTAGAAATTTAAATAAAGCGCATATTATTATTATTATTTCACTATTAGTATTTATACTATTCATATACATTACATTATATTATATTTTATTATATTATTATTATTATCTAATTTGATTTCATTTATATATATATATCTATATAACATCGTCTTAATTAATGAAGGGAGTCTTAATTAATGAAGTTACCCTTTTAGTTATAAATTTTGATTACTAAAATGTATTGCAAAGCAATTACGTCTTTATGGTATAATGAGATAACTTTTAAAAATTAAGACATACATTAAATGTTTTTCAGTTTCTTTTTGTTCACCCTATATATATAAGCAACGATAATACCCTCAAATTTAAAATGAGAGCTTTCTCTTCTTCTCTTCTCGTAATTTTTCTTTAGCCGAAGTGCCCTCCCTTTCTTTTCGATTTATTTTTCTTACAGCAACGAGGACTTTCGAGCATAGAAAACTTACATTATTCATCGCATTCTACATCAAACGCTACTTTTCGAGGTGGGGTTTTCCTAACTTTACGATTATTTGTCCTTGTTAAATGCCCTTATATGTGTTACTTGATAATTGTGCAACTACGTGCTACGTGTCTATAGTCGTGTGGGACCATACAGAGGTCCAGGGGCATAAAAGTTTCCTCCGGTGAAATTCCGGCGGTCGAGCCATGTTTCAACAAAGAAACTGACTCTGATTAAATTTCCAATTTACAAGCATGTTATTATGTGATATATATTTGTGTATTTAGCTTGGACAAATTACCTCCACGGGTTTGTTGATGCTCACCCCAATAAAATTTTCTATTTGATTTTTGATGGAGTTGGTGGACATGCGAGGCGGTGACCGAATAAATAATTAGAATAATGAATTGTTATTTTCTCTATTTGACTATTTTTAAATAAATATTTTTGGAACTTGAATTCTTTATGTAATAAATTTTAGACTTGTCAAACTTTCAAATATTATTATCTAAATTACTTAAATATTCTTTTAGAATTATTAGAAAGCGCATTTTATACCAAATCGTATTTCAATTTTATAAACCGTATTTAACTTTGGAAATTATGAAAATGGGATGTTACACATTTTGCCCCATTCGTAAACAAAAACATTTAAATCCATCCCTTCATAACTTACATTTAAGACAAAATCAAACATATGAGGATTTTTGTAATTTTGGAATTTCTTTGGATTTTTTTGTAATTACTCCAAACCTCACTTGTAGTTTTTGTAATTTTTTAAAATAAATGGAAATATATAAAAATAAAGAAAAAAATTAAATGATAACAAGCCAATTAGGTAGCAAAGAAAAAGTCATCACTCTAGTTTTTGTAATTATCCCTGCACATATTAAATCCTCAAATTTCAAGGACGACCCGATCATCCTGCCTTTTTTCCAGCATCAACCACAACAATGAACAGAAAAGTGCAGGGACAACAAATTGTTAGTGAAATAATTACATTGAAATAATTTTTTTCCTTCCTATAGTACGTGTATTACAAACTATAACATATCTATTTCACAAATTTGTCTAGTATATTAATAGGAAAAAGAAAAAAATATGATTATATTATATCAATTTCTCCTACAGGATTGAAAACCTTTCCACAACAGTGCATAATCATCAATCCCCTCTCTGTTTATTGCCTTGATGGCCAAGTACTCAAAAAAATTAATGGTACCTGATAAATATAACAAACACACACAAAAAGAAAAAGAAAAAAATTATGTATCATCAATTGAAAGTGGGGTGGATTTATTGAGATTTGCAGAAATCAGTTGTGGAGTGGATTTGGTCCACAAGGAACAACCCTTTTGAAACTGTGTGCAAATTCTTGCCTTTATTTTCCTTCCATCCTGAATAATGAGGAACAGTAGAGAAATACTTGACAAAAGTTGAATAAAATTTAGCTTTTATTCTTTCTTCATTTGCACCATGGTTGATTTCTCTGCAACAAGACAGATGGACCTGTGCTGAAATAATTATGAATATAATAAACAAGAATGAACAAGTTTGAATTCTCATTTCTAAATGAATTTATTAAAAAAAAAAGTCTTGAAATATGATAGAAAAGATAAATTGCAAAATGGTGTTTTTTGGATGTTGGTGTGATAAGGTTTGAACTTTGAGGCTTATTTATAGTGAAAGAAAAGATAACACAAAAAGTCAACACATAAGATGAGAAAGAAAGCCTGTTTTTGGACTATATATAATTAAAGTCATACACAAGATCAGAAGCAATTTCTCAAGGCGTGACACAATTTATTAACTATTAGAAAAGATTTCAAAGAAAAATGGATCCACGTTGTTTAGTGACATTGCATATAGATTAAATAATTATTTGACTTTTTGTTTTTCCTTGGTTTATTTTATGATTTCGTAATGTACCTGGACTACGAACTTTTTGATTGGCTTTTTATAATTGTTTTTAAACGTTGAATTTCAAGGTTCATGTGTACGGAATGTTCTTACATCCTCAAACTTCTAGCCAAGGGCCCAAGATGTATTAGAGCTACGGAAAGGTAACAGGCTATAAACTGACGGAAAAAAATTGCAAGTTTAAGAAATATTTAATTTCGAGATATAAATAACAATGTATCATTTTTTTAAAAACGGAGAACAAAGGCCATTTAGACAGACCAAAAATTATTAGGCCTAAGCAGGTCATATTGTTTATGCACTAGCAACACAGGAAAATTACTCTACATAAAAGTCTAAAACTACTCATTTCCATCCTTTTTAGAGATAATGAACCATTAATTTGCATATTTTATGAGCTTTGAATCACTTTCTTATGTCTCTCTGAAACTCACTTGAGTGTCAGAAATTTGTTGTCGGGATGACCTCGATGTTGAGAAAAATCGAATCTCACATTCATCCCCTAGAGACAAGCAGAAATAAGCAGAAATAAAATGAAAAATAACAACAATCCACAACACAAGAATTTACATAGAAACTCCAAAATCGGAGAAAACTACGGTAAGGAGAAAGAAATTCCACTATGTGAAATATTATTACAATTACTGTGGACATTCTCTCTCCGACCTCAATATCACACACTTACAAACCTTTGGGCTTTGACTAACTAACACCTCTCTCCCAACTCTCCATACTAGAGAATACAAGAAGAAATTTAACTAGAGTCAAACCACAAAGGTTGAAGTGTATTTGGTTTGGTGCAATTGAAACCACATCATATGAGTTCCTTAAATAACCTTAAGGTTCCCACCCATTTTGTTCCACAAGTGGGACAAAAACCATTTCTTTTATTTGACACCAAAACCAACAAACTCACCTTGGCAAAATAAAAGAAGCTCCACCATTGTCTTCACCGACAATCACGATTCTCAAACTCGAGAACCATCATTCTCTAACTAGAGAACCCTACTCCACCATATGAGTAGACCACTTAGAATACACCATTCTAAGAATTTCTTCGGCACATGTCGAAAAACCCGCTGAAATTTATGGTGCAACTCCGACTTTTGGCCCTTCCTGGAAGTCCTTCATCATAGACATAACACACACCTTGTATCCATGTCAAATCAATACCCGTGTGTAAATCCCACCACACACCCCCGCATCCATGTCAAACTAATGTCCATGTGAAATTCCACCACATTCTACATCAATGACAAGCCAATGCCCGTGCACAAATTTATGGACCCGCTAACATAACATCCTCTTTCATGACAACTTGATATGCCAAAAGGACATACATTTTCTAGTCAAAAAAATCTTTCTTGTCACAATGTTAGCCCGGATTAGGAGTTATTTGCCAGATTAACTCCACCTCCACCTTGACAATTAACCTTCAAAACCTGTGTATAACCCAGATTGTACCAACACATCCTCGCTTATACTTGCCATAAGCCAAACTCGATCCTTCCTACAATTTTCTCCCATGCTTAAACCACCCTAGCTTTGATGAACAACTGCCTCCAAATGAGACCCCGACCCGAAAAGATTAAATCGCTGCGACCACAGCAGCATACTCGAGAATTTCAAGAGACCCAACCCGGGCTCGATACCACTTGTTGTGAAAAATCGGATCCAACATTCATCCCCAGGGACAAACAGAAATAACCGAGAAATAACATGAAAAATAACAACAATCCATAACACAAGAATTTACGTGGAAACTCCAAAATCGGAGAAAAACCACGGCCCCTGAGAAAGAAATTTCACTATGTGAAACATTATTACAATCACACGGACATTCTCTCTCCCGACCTCAATATCCCACACTCTTACAAACCTTTGACTAACTCACACCCCTCTCCCAACTCTCCATACTAGAGAATACAATAAAGAAATTTAACTAGAGTCAAACCACAAAGGTTGAAGTGTATTTGGTAGTGCAATTGAAACCACATCACACGGGTTCCTTAAATAACCTTAAGGTTCCCACCCATTTTGTTTCACAAGCATTGTGGGATAAAAACCACTTCTTTTATTTGACACCAAAAACCAACACTCAACTCCCTAACAACTTGTTATGATGAGGCAATAGCTTACGAATGTGATCAACTCGAAGTTTAATAATGCAAGTGACGACAATTGTTCTAAATATCCGTTTAATCCTCGTCAGGCGCTATATTTTTCTTCGATTAGGGATCGCCTAATCTTGTCGATACCTGCTCTATCCACCTAGGAACTAGAACATAGTTTGTCGTCTGCTTTGCGCGCTAGCGCTTTTTTGAACACTAGTAACACATCACTCCACGGGTTATCATGTCAATCTAATCCCATCCCTTCTTGAAATGTATTTATTATATAAAACAAAATATCAATTCCATTGCAATATATTCTTTTCATACACGTAATTTTAGATTTGGTATAATTTTTCTTTCACATTAGGCTGCTTAAAGATCTTCCAAATGGTAGTTAACCACCATCATAGGGAATGAAACAGGTAGACTATTATAAGATGCCGATAACAGAACTAACAATATCTATAGTTGTTGTTGTTTTTTTTTTTTTTTTAATGTTGGTCAACCCTTTAAGCAATATGTCATCTTGCAGGCTGCTCCATAATAATAAATTTAACCTACTAATGACAGAATTTCCAAACAACATTTTCTCTTGAAACTTGTAGCTTTAATTTGTGTTGATCATCCATTGTCAATTGAGGAATACAATATAAAATAAAATAATCAGATTTTAAATGAAAGCAGAATAGTAAGTTTAAAACATGTAGCTACTAGCTAGGCTGATAAATACTGTTGATGTCTCATTTGTCTCTACTTGTTTTTATACAAATCTATTTTTAAGGGTAATTAAAAAAAAAAGACCCTGAGGTTTGGGTAATTACAAAAGAACTCAGAGGAGTTTCAAAATTACAGAAAACTCCTTGAGATTTGATTTTATCTTACCTTAACCATTAGTTTTTCTTTTTCTTATTCTATCTTACCTTAACCATTAGTTGAGCTGATGGAATTTTGACTTTATCAAATATATTACAATTAAATATGCGATTTTCTTTTTGTAATTGGCTTCAACTTGAAGTACAATTCATGTTACAAAATCTGCGTAAATGGTAGCATAAGAATAATGAAATTAAGTTGATATAAACCGCATAACTTTTTCAAATCCGTTACAAAAAAATAATTAAGGTTGCTAGAAATCTGTCTGATTGGGAGCTCACAATAAGTGACCTTAGCAACAAAATATGATATCCCGAACATGATTTCATGTTGCAAAAGTCATTAGGAAATTTGCATAAACAAAAAGTTGACCTTTTGTTTGTTTCTAATTTATCTGCAGGCACACAATACAATAACATGGAAATACGAGGTTTTGTCATGCATTACAATAAGGGAGAATTGAAAAAAAAATTTGAAGTTAATTTGGTCTAATTACAGGGAGTTTTGATTTTTTTTTTGTCTTAATTTTAAAGGATTAGACTGTAATTCTTTTTATAAATGTCGAAGGATTTTGAAATATTTTTCTTTAAATCAAAACTCAAAGGGGTTTTATAGTTATCAAAAACCTCGGAGTTTTTTCTTAATTACTTCAAACATCACGTTTTTTTCTTTTGTAATTATCCCATATACTATTTATATATGATTGTCATTTTCTACTGGAGTTGTACCATTGCACGGTGTTCACCGTTCTATCGATATCGACCTTTCTTAGACGAAAAATGAAACATTTAAATAATTTTTTTGCGGATAAATATTGTTAAAAGAATTTTATTTTTTTCCAATTATTTTCCTCTATCATCCACATATGTGATATATATGTTGTACTAATCATGGAATGCCATTTTTCCTCAAAAAAAAAAAAAAAAAAAATCATGGAATGCCATCATCCATGGGGTTGGGGACTGAAACAGGGTAGACTTATAAAATATATTCAAGCCAGTTAAACAATATAGATTTAATTCTTTGATTAGTCAACTCTTAAGAAATGGTGTAGGGCAACCAGATGGCATCTTTCAGGCCTCTCCTTAAAATTCTTACAATGACATATATAATTATGACTAGAATGAATTTAGATTTTGCATAATATTTTGTGTTTAAGTCAAACAAGACTTGATCAAATTCCAATCTAATGCTTTACAATTTCATCTTAAGTTTGGCATGATTCGTTATGTCATCCTACTGTTTACAATGTATCAAACTCAAAAAGTCGGAGCTAGCTAGCAAATCCCATCTCTTTGATTGTGTAACCATAGTATTTGTTGACGTTCGTTTGGCCAACAAGCAAGATGTGCAAAAAAGTAATACGTGGAAATGTAAATGAGTTTCTACTTAAGGATTGATTCTGCCTTTTTATAAATTGCCGAGCGAAATGTCTGGTCGGTTTTTTTACAATAGCGTATCTCCTTTCTCTCCTCTTAAAATGAGGCTTTTATACTCTTCTAGTAAGTGGATTTTCAATAGTCATCTTTGCACTAATTAGTAAAAATAATCTAAAAAGGACACATGCCTCCTCTTAATCACGCATGCCACCAAGTTTTTTGCCATTTGGTGACTCATTTTGATTATGCTCGACACATGGCAGCTTTCTGGCGCTAATGGAGTATTAAGTATGGGCAAATGACTATTCTTTTAAATTTCAGCGCACGCGCTTCCCCAAGATTCGGCTTGGAGGTCGGGCTAGGTATTTGGGCTCGGGGTGGCCGAGCCCAACTAATGACGTGTCACGGGCACTCCACCGACGTCACCGACTCGGTTCGCGGCGTCATGTGGGCCACTCGTATGTACTTTCTAGATGGCCACGTGGGACAATTTCTTTCCAGCTCGGCTCGGGTGTCATCAATGGCCCCCAAGTTTAATTCCGGGAGAAGAATATCTGAAGTCGGAGTTAAACTTTAATGCTAATCATGAGTTTTTAATGGGGGAGAGGAAACCTCAAAAGTTATCTTTTCCCTGACATCTGTCGTGTAGTAGTTAATGGCTGAAGGCGCATTAATTGCGGTATTATGATGACATGAGACACATGGTAGTTCTTGGTTGGACCAACTTCACGCGAGGCGAAGAGGTGCGTCGATCTGTCGCGGGCATGGGGACGTGGCGTTTCGACACCTTTGACGGCTTTTGAGAATGAAAATGCGTGTCTTTTCGAGTGGGTGTTTCATTTTTCAAGAGAATCACACCTATAAATACCCCTTTCCTTCTTCATTCTACACTTTCGTATCCTCTATCTTTCACGCTAAATTTGTTGAGACCGAGCGGTAATTCGGGTCGGCTTCCAAAGTTCAGAGACTTTAATTAGGTATTTTCTCAAAAATCCCTTATTTTCAAATACAATGTCTTCTTTTGAAGATAGTCGAAGCCGTAGTTATAGTGTGGATGTAGAAATTGAAGACCCTTCGAACCTTTTGTTTATTTTTCTCCAGCCCATCAAACTCCGCCTTTCAGTCCAGTGTTGTCCAAATTTCAAGTTCGAGCCACACTCCTAAATTTGAGACTCGTTGGAACAAACATACACAATTTTCAACCGGTGTCGGTGATTTGTTTTTCGAGAGGGTGTGGTGTATCAGGGATTAGCGCAAGAATATTCCAACAAAGGATTTCCAAGACGGAGCCCCAACACCATCGGCAAGAAGAAGAAGACATAAATCCCGTGAGCCTGAGCGTGATAATGCGGAGCGGGTGGAGAACCCTCCGGAGATTCGAGGCCGAGAGGCCTTATGGGCAGTGGGCCATCGTGATGGCGATGGCGGGCGGGAGGAGGCCCTTTGTGGGTAGAGCTTGGGTGGACGCCATGTGATTTAAATGATGTCCCCAAAGATGCTAATGGTCACGGAGATGGGAGAGCTTCAACGGAAGTATCACAACGGACGGCATAAATTTTTGGGTACCGAATGGTATGGAGGTCCCCAAAGCATCCGCCGGAGGGGTGTGGCCATTCATGTGGCGATCTTCTATACGGATCGCGCTTTTCGCATTGCCGGTTTTTCTCACGCGGTGGTTGTGTAAGTGGGGCCTTCCCGACTCAAGTGCACCCTATCTCATGGGGTCGGCTTATTGGTTTCTCGGTGATGTTTCACTTGGAGGGTACCCGCCCCAAATTTAGAGAAATAAATGTGCTCTTCATTTGGCGAGCGACCCCTAGTGTCACCGGCCTGGGGCGACGATGAGGATGGTACTATGTACAGACCCGATCCGGATACCCAGACAGCCTGGTTGAAGGCCTTCCACAATCTTTAAAGGAGTGGAAGGATAAATGGCTTTGGGTGAGCGGCGAGTGGCAGGCTCGCGTGGGGGTCGGAGCAGGCGGGACTGTCCTTTACCCCCCTTCAAACTTTACTTTCGGTTTCAGTAAGTTTACCTTTTTTTACTTTTTATTCCCTCTCTTCATTTCATTTTTCTGGGGCTAACTCTGCCTTTTCCTTCTTTTCTTTTTTCCTATCAGGGAACCGACCATCTAAGGGTCCATTGTCGGCCACTTTCGTCCACGGTGGAGAACATCCAGGCTAGGGCATGAATGGGACAGTGAATCAAGAGATTGGCCACCGAGACCCACCTTGCCGCAGCTCGGCTTGAGACTGCTTTGCCGCGACCCCGAGGCGAAGAAGGGCCGGGCCGAGGTCGGCGGTGGTGGAAGAGGGAGCCGGAGAGATGGCTGAGAGGAGCCCTCCAAGGGTTGAAAGGAGCGGACCCCAGAACAAGTGCGGCCCGTGCAGACGGAGCGGGCGGCCGGGCAGGTGCGAACCCCGAATCGCTAGGCCAACTAGTGTCCAAGGTATGCGCTTTTTTTCGACATTTCTTTTTCCTTCAACCATCTTTTTATTGGACTTTTACTTAATTGGTGCTTTTTGTAGGGCGTGGCGTTGATCTTTTCACGCGCCTTAATCGTGTGAGGAGTCTGACGCCACTCGCGGACAAGGGCGGCCAGAGCCGAGCCCGCCGATCCGAGGCGGCACGGAGGAGGCGTTCGGGGCGGAAAGTTCCCGGTGACGGAGTCCCCGAAGTAATGAAGCCCCACTCCAAGGAGGAGGAGGGATTGAGGCGAGAGCCGGGCGGATAGAACGGGTCGGGCCCATGCCACTGGTGCCTCAATCACGGACTCCCGTGGGCAGCGGGTCCCGAGGACCTTTTGGATGACCTCGGGGGAGGGTCATTTTATTCCCGAGTCAAGTAAGAGATGAGGCTGCTGGGGATGACGGGTCGCGCCCCAATGGTTCGTCGAGTTTGTGAGGTGTTCTACGCCCACGGATGAGCAAGTGAAGAATTTGCTCGACGCGGGGCGGCGGTGACGTGGTGCAAAGGCGTGGACTACCAGGGATAGAACAATTTTGCTCGAGAGATTGATTGGAAGGAAAAGGCCCGAGACATCATGGGGTCATCGACGCATGGCCGGGATTTTGTGGCACATGATCGGCGGGATAGAGGGGGTTAGAAGCGCCATCAAGACCTTCAAGAGGCTCACGCCCTTTGCCAAGTGGGTGCAAGAGTCTTTGAAGACTCAAGCAGAGAGAAGCCACGGCCCGGGCCAATGTTGAAAGGGTAGCGGCCGTGAAGCGAAGGGGCCGAGGATCGGGCCCGTAAAGTGGCCGAGGAAGAGCTCTGCAAAGGTCGCGGAATTGGAGCATGCGATTTTGCCGCTCAAGTTGAAGAAATGGAAAGGCGCGTGGTTGAAGTGCGGAAGCGAGAAGAAGCCTACCTCAAACAGGTCGAGGACGCTCGGGTAAGTGTCGTCCGGCGTATAAAAATTGAGAGGAATATGCCTTTATCTTGACTTGCGGACACGCAACTTGAGTATCAAGGAAATTCTTGGATCTCGAGCCGGCGGACCATTGAAAGCGGCTCGAGGGGGCCTTGCCTTATTCGAGGCCGACCTTGACGCCCGCCCGCAATTTCTCGATCTTTGCGGAAACCAAAGCCCGCCTCCTCCGAAGAAGAAGTAGTTTCAGAGGCCTAATGAAAATCCCCTCCCGCCAGGGTTTGACGTTTCCTGTATTATTGAAGTTTCTTATGTTTTGCTAGTTGGCCATGAGCCTCTAAATGTAATGGGCTCCGGCCCCTCAATGTAAATATTTTTGGTGGAATGGAACCACTCTTTGATTATTCGTGTATGCAATAGAATTCTGTTGAGTCTTGTGCTCGTTTTTTTCCTTTTTGTTGTATGGCTTTTTTTTGTCCGCCTTTTTTTTTTTTAAGTATGGGGCTCGGATTTTTGTGCTAGAATGAGACAAATAATGGGCCTCAATCGCTTGTGCTCGTTTACTAAGTTTTATGCCCGGAGCTTAAGCCGAGTCTTTGTTTTCAGGATGGGTCCGCCTTTGGGCGAGCCTCCTTAATTGACGCGATGCAAGGGCGTGCGAGACAAGCGATCAGCGCCCGCCTTTTTGGCCGAGGCGATTTATCTGGCGCTCGAATCTTAGCCGAGACGATTAAATTGTTTCTCCTTTAAGAGAGCTCACAGAATATCGGATGAAAGGATAAACTCGAGAATCGTATCCAGATCGTGGCGAGTCTTTATTGATAGTACCTTTTAAGGTATATTACATTCCATGGATGTTCAAACTTCCTTCCACTTAAGTATTCCAACTCGTACGCCCCATTCAACAAGACTTCATCGACCGAAATGGACCTTCCCGGTCGTTTTAGTGGGTCGGGCTCAAACCCCGTTACTCTTTTCAGACGAGGTCGCCGACCGAAACTTTCTTTCCTTCACTTTTGAGTTGTAGTACCTCTCGCTTCTTTGCTTATATATGGCATTTCTCATCTCGGCACTTCATCTTTTCTATTCCGGTAAGTCCTCGGCTCGGAGCGCAACACCATTGTTTTCTTCGGAAAAATTTGCAACTCTAAAGGTAGGGCTCCGATTTCAACAGGAATGATCGCTTAGCCCAGTACCGTAGGCCAAAGAGAAAGGTGTTTCCCCCATGGCCGATCGTGTGTGGTCGTTACGACCATACCACGCCGGGTAGCTCTTCGTGCCAATTGCCTTTAGACTCCTCCAACCTTGCCTTTAAAGTGTTTTTCAAAAGTATCTTGTTAATCGCTTTAACTTGCCCATTGTACCGAGGGTGATATGGAGTTGAAAAATGATTTTTGATGTGAAATCTTTCACAAAATTTTGAAACCTCCGGTTATCGAATTATTTCCCATTATCCGAGACAATTGAGTGCGGTATCCCGAATCTGCGCAGATAATGGACTTCCATATAAAATTGACGACCTTTTCCTCGTCTATCTTTGCCAAAGGTTCGGTCTCGGCCCATTTTGTGAAATAGTCTCATCGCCACAATGGCATACTTCATGCCCCCTTTGCCAGTGGGAGTGGCCAATGAGATCCATGCCCTATTTGGCAAACGGCCAAGGATCAGATCAAGTAAGCATTCAGGGTGGTACGACTGTGGTGCAAATTGTTGGCACCTTTCGCATTTCTTGACAAGGTCGATTGCATCCTTCTTCAGGGACGGCCAATAATATCCTTATCATATTAATTTGTAAGTCAAAGTTTGTGTAAGTCAAGCGCTACGATAATCTAGAGGGGTGAATAGATTATCTCCATCTTTTCGATTTCGCCCTCTTTTTCGAAAGAAAAGGCCAAGACAATAATAAAGGTGCGGAATGTAAACAACACACATCGATTTATAGAGTTTCAACCCACCTAGGCCTAATCTCTACCACCCCAAAGTATATCAGGGATGGATTTCAAAAAGAAAAAGATTTTATTAATTACCAAAATTAATACAACACCAACTTACAACACCTTGAAGAGCACCACATTCTTCTTCAACACCACCTTTGAGATTACCACAATCTCCAACGGCACCTTGTGAAGATTACCACAATCTTCAACCTTGAAGAATACCAAATTCTTCAACACCTCAACAAGAAGATTTCCACAATCTTCTCACACCTAACACCTAGATCACCCAAGTGTGTTCTTACCACAAGAACACTCACAAGGATATCTTGTGTTGAATGATAACCCAAAATTCAAGATTACAACTCGATAATGAATTATACAATTGAGTGCAAGTGTAACCAAGAATGGCCTAGACCTCAAGAATGTGAAAGTGAATAGCTAGGCAAATTACAACAAGAAATAAGACAATGTAAGAACAAGTGTATTCTTGAGTGTATCTTGTTGTGTTGTAGTTTTCTCTCTTGATGTGTTGCTTCAACTCTTCCTCTATTTATAGAAGATGTCTTGTACATGATAGGCTCCTCTTGGGGACATGAATTCAGTAAAAATACCAAGACAATTGAAGAAAAAGAGTGTTAGAAATCAATCCCACAAATTAGGGAAAAGTTGTCTGCTGACAACGGTTAAAATTTTGCTATCAAACTTAGGGATGACGTGGTCGCGCTCTAATCTGAGATTTGAAGAACGCAAAGAAAAATTCATCGGGGGACCGATCCTTGGGGGCTCGGCCGGTCGCCCTGGGTGCGACCGATCGCCCCTATAGGGGATGGTCACCTTGACCAATATTTGAGGTTTTCGAGTTCTGTTTCGTGAAATGTATTCCCAGTGTCGCCGTCGACCTCTTAAATAAAATGTTGTCCGATTTTTGTCAAAAATAAACCTCAAGAAATACTCCGAAAAATTCGTAAAAATATTTTAAACCGATTGGGAGTATTTAGGACAACATTAGAAATATAGTTTTGATGAAATAACACATTAACACAAAAAGTGTTGTCCGATATAAATTCTAATAAATACTCAGAAAAATAGTAAAAGCATTTTAGACCAATCGGGAGTATTAGGACAACATTTAGAAACACAGTTTCAATTTAAAAACCCATTGACATAAAATCATTAAAAGTGTTGTCCAATATTATCGAAAATAAACTCGAGGAAATACTCCGGAAAATATTAAAAACATTTTAAATCATTTAGGAGTATTTGGACAACCTTTAAAACCATTGTTTTGGTATAAAAACAAAATCATCAAAATCATGATAAAACCATTTATCAAACAATCTCCCCCTTTTTGATGATTACAAACCAAAACAATTTTAACGAGGTCGATTTTGAAAACAAAACAATTTTACCGAGGTCGATTTTGAAAACAAAACAATTTTACCGGTAAAAAGGAACTATCCGTTGTGAGCGACAACATTCCACGCAATATAATCACAAGGATGGGAGTAGAGATATTAAACATATATAGCAAAAGCTCCCCCTATCAATATGCACAACAAGAGTAATGTAAAAGCAATGAACCACAAGCTAAAAGCTTAGCTTTTACATATTGATCTTAAGTTCAAGAGCTTAAGCTCCCCTGTCAACAAAACATCATTAGACAAGTATATGAGTCCATCATACAATAATTGTACTAAGTATAATGTACAACTTATGACTTTAGGAAGTCATAGCTTATAGCTTCTTTTGTTTAGCTTAACTTAGCTTTTATGAGCTAATGAGCTTATAACCTGTTTCTCTCCTTTGGAATCATCAAAAAGAATGTTAGCACGATAAAAACATCATATAATCATATCAAAGTGCGTAACTAAACCGATGTATCGAGCTATTTGAACATTGAAGCTTATAGACCAAATAGGAGGAAAGAGTCGATCATACGACTTGTAGAAGCTTATGAAAACTCATTTGATTTTGTGAAACATGATCTCTATAAATATATAAGGCTTTTGAAATCGAGAGAATCATGTAGGTGATGAATTTTTCATTGAGACATTTTATCGAACACTTGGCGGGCGTCAAAAATTAAAGAAGATATATATAGCCCTTGTAAATACAATTAAGCCAAGTTTTTCATCACCAAATCAGTTCAAACATAATACAATACATCATAGATAACAATCTCATCACAAACATATACAAATTTCATCAAGAAAATACATATAGGCCAAGTTCTCAAGGGTTCAACCCAATTGAGATAAGGTAGTGGAATTCTTACCATTTAATCGGTAAAGACGAGCAATGATGATGATAATCAAGCCTAAATAGGTTCAAGATATGAAATGTATGCAACAAAACAAATTTGAAGTGAAATTTGTGTGCAATTTGCGAAGGGACGAAAAATGGCCAAAAGAGCCAAAAATGGCTAAGTCGGAAAACAGACGCATTTTATCCGAAAAATCAGCAGGGGCGACGGTTGGAGAGGGCTGGGCGACGGTCGAAGGCTAGGGCGACCGGTCGGCCTCAGCTCCTTCAGCCCACTGCTTCTTTCTGGTTTGCAAATTTCGAAGTTTGATCCAAAAATCCGATTTTTCGCCCCTTAGTTTTAAAAACGTGCAAAATACAAATGTAGACCTCATTCAATATACATTATGTCATAATCAAGCTCGAAATGAGGTAAAATACTCGGCGGTGAGCGATTAAAAAGTCCGCGAGTTATTCTTGAGACGGAATTAAACACATCTCAAGTTTTTGTTAAAACATGCAATCCCTTAAAAAAATATCGAATCTTAATATGTTTAGTTCGATTATGACGAACCATATTTTGAAAAATTATTATCACAGGACTTGTTATCCCGAAAAATAATAACGTTTTAAAACTTTGGATGAACAAGTCATAAGAAGAAGTGCCTTACAAATATTTGAAAATTTCTTTTAACGGCACTTTAATGAGATTCGTTGGGATTGTCTTAAGTCGAGCATATAGACATAAGGTATATAAAATGTCGAGTCTTAAGGAGTAATAGACGAAGATAAGCATACCTCAAATTTGTTTGTCAATCAACATGCCTACTTCAACCTTTTGTTAATTTTCGCATTTGTAGCCATATAGGTTGAAATAGTTCTTTCCTTTTCAATGCCTCATTTCTTCTTTTCTATACTTTGAGTGTGGAATATAATCACCTTCTTGGCATTGTTGAACTTGAATTCCAATGAAGAAATTGAGCTTCCTCATCATGATCACTTTATGTTCACCTTGCATTGACTTGGAAAAATGTCTTGCACAAATATTCATTAGTAGCACCAAAAATATCAACATAAATTTGCACAAGTAAACAATCTTGCCATTTTCAAAAAAAAAAATGTAGTATCAACTTTACCTCTTGTAAAATTATTTTGCAAAAATAGCTAAGTCTATCAAACCATATACGGGATACTTGTATCAACCGTACAAGGCCTTTTATAAAAATCATTTGGCCTAAAATTTTAAACTCCAATAGAATTCTATTTGAATAAAACCATTTAGAAAATTGGATTTAACATCCATTTGGTAAAGCTTGAAATTTTCTCAAAAACAAGAATGGGCAAGTAAAGTGCAAATAACTTCTAAATGTGCTATGAGTGCAAATATTACATCAAAATCAATACCTTCTTCTTGACAATACCTTTGAATTACTAACCTTGCATTGTTCATCAAACTTGTTACGAAATACCAAAAATTTCGCAAAATCTGAACAAAGAATCTTGCACAAAAGCATAGTAATATCAAATAATAGAGATACTATAGCAAGTAACACATACTATGCTTAAAGAAAATCATCAAGAATATAATACAACATGTAAGTTTAAATAAGCTTGTAGAAAGCTATATAAGGTCTCTTTTGAAATATGAAAATACGAGAGCACATAGTTGAGACCTCATTTACAAAAATCATATGAACAAAAGCTTTGACATAAGCATCCAAAAATAATGGCATTTATATGTGCAATAAAATGCATGACTTATTAAAATAAGCACCTAGGCATATGGCATAACATGTATCGAGTTTATGATATGAATAGCAATAATGAGCGTACCTCGATAGTTCATATCTCTCTTGATATATTACGAGTAGATAACCATTGAAAGAGATATGTAAATCCTACACAATTCTTAAACCAAATTTTGCACAAACATAATAATACATGTGTAGGCTAAGCAATAAGAGATATCTTAAGCATGCTTGTGCTATATAACTACATAGGAGATAATAAACCACATAAGTATAAGTAAATGCACAAGAGTTTTAGAAACATTATGCAAGGTCTTCTTTTCAAAAATATTTTTAAAAACACAAATATATATTGAAGACCTTAATTTTAAAAATAAATATTTTGAAAACTCATTTTTGAAAATATAAACACAAATAAAGACATGCATAATAACTAAATAAAATGCATATTTAAATGTGGAGATACGGTTTACCAATTACGCCATTTCCATGGGTTGTGTCGTTCCCGTTGTTGATGATATCTTCCCCTTTGAAAATCATCTTGTTGATGATGGCTTCTCCAATTGCTCCATCTCCAAGCATTGTGGCCTTCCCATTTTTGAAAGTGTCTTTCTCTTGGAAATTCATTGTGGTGATATCTTCTCCTTTGATCAAATGAGACGCTCATTTGATGTCTTCTAGGCGGTATGAATTTTCCTTGATTTTTATTCCGCTGGGTACCTAATATAACATTGTTTTGTGGTACCCTCAAGTGCTTGGGTCCTTTGGGATTAGTCTTGAGACTTTTAGGTATCCAAAAATAATTAGAGCTATTTCTAGCCCGACAAGTATTTACCGTATGACCCTTTTTACCGCAATAGAAACAAGTAATAATTTTAGGAGCATAATGACCAACATGCATAGGGACTTGATTTCTTTTCACATAATTAACAACACTGGGATTATGATCAAGTCCTTTATCACAATTATGAATATCAATAATTTTGGTCATTTTATCGGTACTCAAGTTGGATTTTGATAAATCCTTTTTATATAATTAATATCTTCAACAAAGTACTATTTTCTTTTTCAAGGTTTCTAACCTTGTTAAGTGTGGTGGTGTGAGCACATGATAGTGATTCATAGGAAGTAGATAAACTATACTTTTCATTTTTCAAAACATTGAATTCCTTTTTCAAATTTTTGTACTTAACAAGTAAACTTTTGGAATTCATTTTGAAGGTCATCAAAATCATCTTGTAAATCATTATAATCATTTTGTATAACAATATCATATGAAGTAGAGGGTTTAAGACACCTCGTTTTCTTCTTTGATGCCCATAAGACAATGTTCGACTACTTCATAGTTGGAAGTTGTAAAGGGCTTGTTCCTTAGATTTGAACTAGTATCCCTTTGAGAAGTAGATGCTTTTGTTTGACTCCTTTCATTTGCAAATACTCCATAGATGGCTTCTAATTTTTGCCATACTTCATGTGCCGATCAATTCCTACAATATGTTCATATTCTAAATTAGTAAGTGAACAATACAAAATATTGAGAGCTTTACCGTTTAAGGAGATGATTTTCTTCTCTTCATCATTGAGCTCTTTGAAGCCTTTGGAGGTGTGTGGTGTGTCTTTCATCGGAATGGATTCTCCATTTATGACGATTTTCCAAATATCAAACCCGCAACCTTGTAAATAACATTCCGTTCTTTCTTTCCAAAATATAAAATATTTGGATCAAATAGTGGTGGCTTGGTGGTGGAGTGCAGGAAAGATGAGCTTCATTCGTAGCCGACGATCGTTCCTCTTCACTCGCGATGTGAAACGAGCTTGCCAAAGAGTTTGGCTTTGATACAACTTGTAAGTCCAAGAGGCTACGATAATCTAGAGGGAGGGTGAATAGATTATCTCCATCTTTTCGATTTCGCCCTTTTTTCGAACAAAACAAGCCAAAACAATAATAAAGGTGTGGAATGTAAACAACACACGTCGATTTATAGAGGTTCAACCCACCTAGGGCCTAATCCTCTACCACCCCAGTATATCCGGGATGAATTTCAAAAAGAAAAAAGATTTTATTAATTACCAAAATTAATACAACACCAACTTACAACACATTGAAGAGCACCACACTCTTCTTCAACACCACCTTTGAGATTACCACAATCTCTCTTGAAGATTACCACAATCTCCAACGGCACCTTGTGAAGATTACCACAATCTTCAACCTTGAAGAATACTAAATTCTTCAACACCTCAACAAGAAGATTTCCACAATCTTCTCACACTTAACACATAGATTACCCAAGTGTGTTCTTACCACAAGAACACTCACAAGGATATCTTGTGTTGAATGATAACCCAAAAATTCAAGATTACAACTCGATAATGAATTATACAATTGAGTGCAAGTGTAACCAAGAATGGCCTAGACCTCAAGAATGTGAAAGTGAATAGCTAGGCAAATTACAACAAGAAATAAGACAATGTAAGAACAAGTGTATTCTTGAGTGTATCTTGTTGTGTTGTAGTTTTCTCTCTTGATGTGTTACTTCAATTCTTCCTCTATTTATATAAGATGTCTTGTACATGATAGGCTCCTCTTGGGGACATGAATTATGTAAAAAATACCAAGACAATTGAATAAAAGAGCTGTTAGAAATTAATCCCACAAATTAGGGAAAAGTTGTCTGTTTGCACAACGGTTAGAATTTTCTTTGTCAAACTTAGTGTGACCGGTCGCGCACTAATACAGAGATTTGAAGAACGCAGCAAAATTCATCGGGGACCGATCCGGGGGGGAGTCGGCCGGTTCCTGGGTGCGGCCGTCGCCCCCTAAAGGGACCGGTCACCCGACCAATATTTGAGGTTTCGCGAGTTCTGTTTCGTGAAATGTATTCCTAGGTACGATCGCCTCTTTGGTCGACCGGTCGACCTCTCCTAAATGAAATGTTGTCCGATTTTTGTCAAAAATAAACCTCAAGAAATACTCCAAAAAATTCGTAAAAATATTTTAAACCGATCGGGAGTATTTAGGACAACATTAGAAATATAGTTTTGATGAAATAACACATTAACACAAAAAGTATTGTCCGATATAAATTCCAATAAATACTCAGAAAAATAGTAAAAGCATTTTAGACCAATCGGGAGTATTATGACAACATTTAGAAACATAGTTTCGATGTAAAAACCATTGACATAAAATCATTAAAAGTTTTGTCCAATATTATCAAAAATAAACTCGAGGAAATACTCAGGAAAATATTAAAAATATTTTAAATCATTAGGAGTATTTGGACAACTTTAAAACCATTGTTTTGGTATAAAAATAAAATCATCAAAATCATGATAAAACCATTTATCAAGCAGTTTGGCCCGGCATGATTTCCATGAGATGCCCTCGTGCACCTCCGGAGCGCGTGACCGCATCTATTTTGGAAGCACAGGATGAGTGGAACGGAGTACCCACGCGTTTGTACAAGATGCCGTCTATCAACGTAAACCGAAAGCGGCCCGAGGAGTGCGCGCAGTGTTCGGCCGATCTTGTTTTTTCCGGTTGCACTCATTTCTCTAAATCTTGGATGATAGAGGCCATCCAGGTCGGCTCGATAGCCTCATTAGCATGTATATTCTTTGTGTTAAGCGACGGGCGGACAATTGAGTAACCGTTACATCCGCAATCGCCTCGTGCCTCGGAGAGGCTAACCGAGAAAAGCGTCTACTTGCATGTTCTCTGTTCGGGAATATGTTGGACTTCTCGCCTTTAAAGCGCGACAACTCTTTCTTGGCCAAGTCTAGATACCAGGGCAATCTTTTGTTCTTTTGCTTCATACTCGTCGTTGACCACGATGGACGACCAGTGCGAGGCACTATGTGCCCAATAGCTTCTTTTAGCCCCATTGATGCAACCATTTCCAACCTCGCTAGGAGTGCGTATTCGCCGTTATTAGTCGCCTGAAGCCGGAACCGCATGGCCGAGCGCAAGAAGACTTGTGTTTTGGATCGATTATCACGATCCCGCCCCTACTCGACTGCGGTGGAGGAACCATCGACAAACAACTTCCATTTCGATCTTCAATCACTTCTAACCGGATGGAAGGTGTGAATTCAACCACAAAGTCAACGAGTGCTTGTCCTTTGATTGCCGTCCAGGGTTCATATAGAATATCAAACCGGGCCGAGCTCGGCGGTAGCCCACTTGATCATCCAACCGGAGGTGTCGGGTCGGTGTAGCACTTGTTTTACGGGGTAGTTAGTAAGGACCACGATTCGATGCTCTAAGAAATACGGGCGGAGTTTTCGTCTTTTGCAACGACCAATGAGTTGGCTAATTTCTCCATAGGTGGATATCGAAGCTCGGCATCGTGTAGTGATTTACTTGTGTAATAGATGGGATGTTGGATCAAGTTATCCAATCTGATTAATACCGAAATGATAGCGTGCTCGGAGATGGCAAGATATAGATATAAGTCCTCCCCCTGGTAGGTTTTTGTAGCAAGGGTATGGAGGCCAAATGTGTTTTAAGTGACTCAAAGGCAATTTGGGTTTGCTCGGTCCATTCAAAGTTTTTATTTTTCTTTATAATTTCAAAGAAGGGTTTGCACTTGTCCGTGGACGAGAGACAAACCGATTAAGAGCACTAATCTACTGTTAAACTTTGTACTCTTTTAACTAAATTGGGAGGTTCAAGATCAATAATAGCTTTTATTTTATCGGGTTGGCTTCGATCCCCGTTGTCGACCATATAACCCAAAAATTTACCCGAGACCCCCAAAGGTGCATTTTCTAGGGTTTAACATCATCTTATACTCCTTAAAATAGCAAACATTTTATTAAGATCATTAAGATGATCGAGATATATCAGAGATTTCACCAAAGATATCATCCACATAAACCTCCATAACACGACCTATCATTTCCTCAAACATTTTATTAACTAACCTCTCGGTAGGTCGATCGGCATTCTTTAACCCAAAATGCATCATCTTGTAGCATAAATGCCGCGGCGAAAAAGAACGACGTATTTTCCTCATCCTCCGGTGCATTCGTATCTGGTTATAGCCGAAAGCACGTGTCCATGAAACTCATCACTCATGTCCGGACGTGGCGTCTACCATATAATCGATATTAGGCAAGGGATAAGCGTCTTTGGGGCATGCCTTGTTGAGGTCGGTGAAATCTACGGCGCCCATCGGCCGTTGCTTTTTCTCACGAGCACGGGATTGGCCACCCATCGGGATAGAGGGCTTCTCGGATAAAGCGGTTGTCAAGTAATTTGTTAACCTCGGCTTCCAAGGCAACCGCCCTGCCTATCGGGGCCGAGTTTGCGTCTCTTCGGATTCTTGGGCGGAATGTCGGTCGATGTTCACAAGTAGGCGACGTGTTTGGGATCAATTCTGGCATATCGGAATGTGTCCATGCAAAGACATCGAGGTTATTGCCAAGAAATTCAATCAACTCGTTCAAAATGGCTCTTGGAGGTCGTGGCCAATACGTAATGGCGTCCTCCATTCCGGCCCCAATATCGATCGTGGTCGACTTTGCTCAACAGGTTCCGTGTGCTTTCTTTTTTTGCTTTGCCTCTTTTTTTTTCTGTAGCGTTTCATCGTCGGTTGCGATCCATCACTTGGCTCCACCTTCTTTTCTTGATTCTCCACCATTGGTTTCTTTCGGTGTCGCCGACCGGATCATCCTCCAAAACCAACATTGCCTCCCACTCGGGCTCACTTTCTACTCTTAGGTTGTCTTTTTCGTCCCACTTTGGTTTCACCTCGTTCTACTACATTAATCTCGATGGGTCGAAGTTTGAGAGCACTCCGTGACTCCTCTGGTTCCCTTATGGATGGCTTCTCCATCTAGGGTCGGAAATTTTATACAAAAATGGAATATTGAAACAACCGCTTTTAAATGATAGAGCAACATCCTTCCAATGATCGCATTATACTCGAATCGGCATTAATTATTTTGAACGTGGTCATGATGGTCCGTTTATGCAGCCCTGCCCCATTTGAATGGGCAGGTCTACCTCCCCGAGCGGGATTATTCTTCCTCCTCCGAAACCCAGAATACTGTCATTACATGGACGAATATAGCTATCGTCCACGTTTAACCTCCTAAAAGCTCGAACATAAATCATCGATTAGTAACTTCCCGAGTCAATCAAAATCCTATGGATTTGGAATACTCGGGATCGGTGCGAGTGATGACGGGGGTCGAGTGTGGGTGAACCACCTGGTCGGGCGTCAACGTCCGAAAAAAGCGTAAACGGCCTGTCGGTGGCCCTCTCGATCTCGGCTACCCGAACTTGCCTTTTCCGCATGGGCGACTTGCCTAACATCGACTTTTCTTTTTCTATTCGAATGGCTATCCTCACCGTGTTAGTATTGATTCTATTTACACTAGACATCATTAGGATCTCCCTACCTTGATTTTCATTCGGTGGCGGTGGTAAAGGAGTGGATTCACCAACCATTCGGTTACACCGAGTGCGTGTCGGTGGGGGTGGTAACTCGTGAACGTATCATCTCAATCCCGCCTTCGAATGATGCACATGATCTCCTAATGAGGTCCCAACATTCGTCGATATCATGGCCTATCGATTTATGATAGGCACAATATCGTCGAGCATCAACTTGGCGGCTCGACGCCTTTAAAGGCCGAGCGGTGGCAACAAATTCAGACCGTATCTCATTCCAAATGGGAAGGAGTGTGAGTCAAGGTACTTCTCGGTCAAAGAACTTCGGCTCGCACGTCTGGCGAGCCTTGTACCAGTGGTCGGGTTTTCGGAAATGGCCAGGAACTCGGCCCGAACACAAAACAGCTCTTTCTTCCCATCATTTCTCATGCCCCGGTCTTATTCCGAGCATTGACTTGCCATAGCCTCCTCCTCGCATGAGATGTGACGTTCGGTAGCGGATCAAAAATTCGATATGAGGTCGCCCCGATTCGTGGATAGAGTAGTTAAACCACGTCTCGGGCGAGACCGACCATAGCCGCAATCACGATAGCATCGTCCGATACTGGTTCCATCTCTCGGACGTGCTTATTGAATCGAGCAATATAACTTTTTAAGGACTCATTATTCCCCTATTTGATATTTACGAGGAATCCTTTGGGCGCTCGGACTTTACAGTGAGAAAATATCACGGTGAAGCGGGGCCAGGTCGGCCCAGGATCGGATGGATCCTTGCGGTAGGTCTGAACCAATGATGGGCTCGACGCCCAACGTCGTGAAACGCCCTACGAGAGGATGGCATCACCGGGTCGACATCGGTTCCATCCACGCTAAATACTTGTGGATGTGCGTTGTAGGGTCGGTCTCGCCATTATACAGACCGACCTGAGGGATTTTGAGCTTCGGCGGCAGTGGAGTGGATAGAATACTTGCAGCAAAAGGTGACACAACGGAAGGTGGGTTTGTTACCTGATATGGTCTTCGGTATCGGGCCTCTTCGGGGCCGCCTTCCAATTCATTTAAACGGCGGCGGAGGCGCAGAATTTCCGCTTCTTGTTCCTCCAGCAAACTAGGACCTTGGGTTTGATTGACCCTAGCTGGCTCCCGCTCATCCGGAAACTGAAGCCGGGAGCTTATTGATCGAACTGGGCGAGGAGGATTATTTCCCAGTCGCCCTGCAAACACAGAGCGAGCGCGGTGGTGGCGCGCAGGCTCCGGCTGCGATTCCGCCACACGGCTATGCTCCTCGTTATCTTCGCGATTGGTCGTCTCCTATCATGGCGACCACGCAACTCGTTACCGAATCGGCTTCCTGGCCCTCTTCATTGGGTGGCATAGAACACTTTGGGGCCAACATGCCCGTTTATTGGGGAATATTTAGTGGAGGATTAGGTGGTGAGTATTTTGGTGGTGGAGGGGCACTTGTGAGTTAGTGGTAGCAAGCGTTTGAGAAATTAACTGGTTCATCTGTTGGACAAAAACAGGATTAGCTATAAGCTTGGCCAAAGGGAGTAAAGTCGTGCTCGCTTGATTGGGGTGCGTTACGTGCCGTTTGTAGTTTGGCGATTTGATTATTTTGGCGAATCCTCGAGTAGTATGAATGTTTCGGGTTTTTCGACTCATTTTTTTACTCTTAGAAAAGCGAACGCAAATTTTACCTTACTTTACGCGATTTTTCTGCGGAATTTGGATGGACCAATACGGGCCCTCCTTCTAGCGCCAATTTGTTGACGTTCGTTTCAACCCAACAAGCAAGATGTGCAAAAACGTGTCGTGGAAATGTAAATGAGTTTCTATTTAAGGGTTGATTCTGTCTTTTTATAAATTGTCGAGCGAAATGTCCGGGTCGGTTTTTTTACAATAGCGTATCTCCTTTCTCTCCTCTTAAAATGAGGTTTTTATACTCTTCTAGTAAGTGGATTTTCAATAGTCATCTTTGCACTAATTAGTAAAAATAATCTAAAAAGGACACATGTCCCCTCTTAATCACGCATGCCACCAAGTTTTTGCCACTTGGTGACTCATCTTGATTATGCTCGACACGTGGCGCCTTCGGGCGCTAATGGAGTACTAAGTGTGGACAAATGACTATTCTTTTAAATTTCTCGCACGCGCTTTCCCGACAAGATTCGGCTCGGAGGTGGGGCTAGGTATTTGGGCTCGGGGTGGCGAGCCCAACTAATGACGTGTCACCAGGCACTCACCGACGTCCACCGCTTTCGGTTCGCGACGTCATGTGGGCCACTCGTATGTACTTTTTAGATGGCCACGTGGGACAATTTCTTTCATTTCGGCTCGGGTGTCATCAAGTATTGTTAATTTGTGTGGTTTGAGATCCGAATATAATATGCTTCATTTGCAAAATAATTATATTAGAACTAATACATAAATAATCAATGTTCTTTATTAGCCGATTTGTTAAGAAAAAACATGATTTACTTTGTTCCGGATAGCCGGACAGAGTCAAATTTAGTCCGCCCATCGGACCGACCCAAGCTATCCGATTTTAAAGTTGTGATGGACATTCACACGGCCTAGGAAAAGATTGGGCCTTGTTTGTTTGTTTGTTTTTTCCAATATTTATTTTCAATTTTCAGTATTTTCAATGTAATTTTATTGATTTTTGTGTAAAAATAGAATATGTTTGAATATAAAATTTATTTGAATTTGTTTTTATATTGGAAATTTATTATTTTAAAGAGTTTAGGTTAATATATTATTGAGGAAATTTCACTAAACTCCATGTACTATTCACATTTTTATATTTTTCCATATAAACTATTTTTTGTTACACTTTACCATATGAATTATGTAAATTTTTGCACTTTGCCATATATGGACAGTTTTATCCCTAAAATTTTATTTTTCTTAAAATAATAAATATAGTGCACTACGGTCATATCCAAATCATCATGCTTCCGTAAAAAAGTTAATAATTTCTTAAATTTATACATTGTTATATTATTTGTAGGAATATAGTTGAGTATTCCTAATTCTTGATGAATATTATATTGTTTTTTTCCTTTTTTAATTGGTTAGTGACAAATACTTAAAATTGGTCGCTAATGTCTAAAGTTAGCGACAATTCTTTTGTGTGCAACTTTTTGCTTTTTTGTCGTGTTGAGTACGATCCATTGCGATGCCCGCTAAGGTTGAGAGCAATGGAGCGTAACAGAAACTACGTGCGACGAGAAATAAGCCAAAATCGACTAAGAATACATAACGCCTACATTTTGTTGAAACAAAGTTTGAATTTAAGGAAATATTAATTTATATACGATATAACATGATAGGTCGATGACCCTAATGAACTTTTTCATTATTTTAAGAGAAACAAAATTTTATGGGCAAAATTGTCCATATAGGGAAAAGCGTAAAACTTTACATAGTTAAATACGGAAAGTGTAACAAAATAAATTTATATGGTAATGTGTAAAATGTAAAAGTACATAGGTTTAGTATAATTTCCTCTATATTATTTATATTTGTTAGTGGTGGACACATGTTCAAATATTTAAATGTGAGACGGTGATGTGTAGTGAAATAAATTATATGGAAATGGACCCATATATTTTGAATTATGTGTAAATTGTAATCATTTTGTATTGAATTTTGGATTTAGATATAATAATTACGTATTGGGTTTTGTAAATTTTGAAAACTACAGTGTGAAAATTGTTGGTCATAATTAGATAAAACAAACATAATTTTAGATTTTGGATTAGTGTAAAATTGAAATCTATATTTGAAAAGAGAAACAAAGATGCCTTTACTTTCTGTGTTTTCGGCCATTTTTTCATACTAGCTAATCTTTTCAACTAATGAATATTATTGTTTACTCTTCAATCACTTGATCCATGCATAAGGGGAAAAAATCATTAAGAACTTTCTTGTTTATCACCCCAAAATATTTCATGAATGAATAGTCTCCATCTAAAATTCTAATAATAACCAAAAAAAAACTAATAGAAAAATAGAGCTAAAACAATATCTATTCAATCAAAGAATGTTAAAACTATATGAAAGAACTAAAAAGCTCCACCACATCAAATTCCTAGAAATCCCATGTAACACAAATTTCTCAGACAAAAATAAATCCGGCCTTGTAATTTCCACGCCATTAATACCTAAATTCCCCGAAAATTTATCCACCGTCAGATTATATCCAGGAACAAGTGTCATCAGAGAGGAATTATCCGCTGCGCTCAACTCCACGTAAGTAAACCTCTGGGGCAAAATATGAACCCTCACAATTCTATCCAAAAACGGCGAAGTAGAAGAAATAAACCCAGAATTCGGAGGGGTAAAAATGGTAACACACCTCAAATTTTCATAATCTCGAAAAATATTATTATTATCAAGAATTGAATTTAATCCAATCGCAAAAGAAACAAATCCATTGAAGCTCAATAATCTGACGATCCTGGTCCAATCAACCGACAAATGATCAGTACCGTTTGATTCAGGAAATGTAATCTGATCGCACGGTTGGGATTGATCCACGTCGAACGGGCCGAAAACGCCGTGGATCGAAAACGGGCCTTCGAGGAACAAATCCGGGTCTGAAATCGAGACGTTGTTGATCTTGATCGAGCCCGATTGGGGTCGTTTTTGGTGATAATCAGGTTTTTGTTGTCTAATAGGGTTTTGAAGCAAAACCCTGGTGGTTTATTCACCAGCGCCGCCATGGGTAGGGCGGAGGGGGCGGCGTGGTAGCGGAGGAGCTGCCGCATGGCCCACGGCGGCACGGTAAGATTTGAGATCGCGGAGTCTCGGATGGCGAAGAGGGTTGATTCGGGCCCGGAGAGGAATAGCTCCGGCGAGATTTGGAGGAGGGTGGCGGTCATGTGGAAGCCGCCGTGGCGGCGGAGGGCCCGGGAGGCGTTGAATGCCAGCCCGTGGGCCGGTGGGAGTGGGCTTTCGGGCCGGGAGTGGTTTGTTGATGTGAAGGCTATGTATGCGAGGGTTATGGACATGGCTAAATAGAATGGGCCGTGCCACCAGTGTGAACAGGAGGGGTTCGCCATTGATGTGGTGCTCTGAAAGCTTGAAGAATCATCGAAATCGGATGATGGAGATTGTGTGTTTTCGTATTCGTCCATCAGAGAAGGAAATGTTGGCGTGCGTTTTGGCCAACAAGTAGAAATACGTAAAAGGTTGCCGCTTAACACGTGGAAATGAAAACGCGCGTAACGTCTCTTTATTTACGGCTAATTATGCCTTTCTTTTTTTTTCTTAGTCGAAATATTGGGGTCGGTATTTTTATCATTTGTTACTTTCTACCTCTCTTCTTTTTCCTTTTCGGACTTTTTATACCCTTTTGAGTAAGTGGGTTTCTGATAGTCATCTTTGCACTAACTATTCATTAATTAATAAAATAGCTAAAAAGGCGACACATGTCCTCTATAGTTGTGCATGTCGTCAAATTCGCCACTTGTCGACTTCTCTTCATAATTCTCTCGACATGTGGCGGTTTTCTCGATACCAATAAAGTCTTAAGAATGGGCGTGTGATTATTTTTACGAGGTTGTCGCGCGTGTGCTTCACATTGGCGGGCTCGGGGCTCGCGCTCGGCGGCGTGTTGTGGTTGGGCTCGGTAGTAGTTGGGCTCGATGGCCGAGCCTAATTCGTGGCGTGTCGTCGTGCGTTATTGTTGCGTCACTCGCAGTCGCCTTTCGGATATGTGTCGATCGATGAGCGTGGATTAATTTCCGCCGGTTCGGCTCGGGTGTCATCAAAGGCCCCCAAGTTTGACTTCGAGAGAAAATTCTTTGGCGTCGGAGTTAAACTTTAATGCTAATGATGAACAATTAATGGGAAAACGGATTTTTCAAAGGTTTTGTTCTTTCTGGTACTGTCGCGTAGCAATTAATGCTTGAAACGGCGCATTAATGGGTTGCCATAATAGATGAACACGCGTGGCATCTCGCGGTTGGACCAATCTTGCGAGAAGCGAAAAATTACGTCGATTCGCCGGTCGGTGTGGGGACACGGCGTTTTTGTCATGTTTGGCGGCTTTTGAGCTTTTAAAAGGAGCGTCTCTTTCGCATAAACGCCCCGATTTATCGAGGAAACTTATCTATAAATACCTTTGTTTTCCTTCATTATTCACTTTCGCATCCTTTAACCCCGAGCTAAAGTAATTAAAACCGAAGCAGAAATTTGGTCGGCTTCCCAAGTTCGAGAGACTTGAACTTAGGTATTTTTTCGAAATACTCTTCCTTTACCTATAAATGTCTTCTTTTGAAGATAGTAGAAGTCGTAGTTATAGTGTAGAAGTTGAAATTGAAGATCCTCCATCCGAACCCTCTGTTTATTTTTCACCAAAGACGGCGATCTCCGTCCCACGAACCGAGTATTATCCGGATATCTTCTCCAGATTCTTCACGAGGTGGAACGTCCCTGGGGAGCGGACGCGACACTATCTTTGACCCGACGCCAAGAATCGTTTACGAGAGAAGGAACGGTGTACCAACCCTGATGGTACAAGAGAATTCCGGTGAAGAATCGCCAAGTGTTGATTCTAAATTGTGCCGACGGAAGAAGAAGATATGGATCCATCTCGAGGAGCGTGACAACGAGAGCGAGTAGATGAATTGTCAGGGGATTCGAGTAGGAAAGGCCACTAGGGCCCATAAGGCCACCGTAATGGCGGCGACGGTCGTGTAGGAGGAGGACCTCGTCTTCGTGTCGAACCTCGTTGGACGCCGAGTGACATAAACGATATCCCGAGCATGTTGATGATTCGGGAGGTGGATGAGCTCGGCGGACGCACCGTATTCCGAGCGGTATCTACTTTTGGGTACCAGGGACGGCACGCGGAAGTTCCCAGTACCCAGGGTTGAGAGGGTTACTGTATTTGCTCCCGACTATTATACGGTTTAAGATTTCCCACCGCCGGCCTTCCTCACGCGGTGGTTTTGCAAGTGGGGTATGCATCCGACCAGTGCACCCTATTTCTTGGGGAAGGATCATCGGCCTCCTGGTGATGTTTCACCGGAAAAGTATCCTCGCCCAAGTTTAAGGAGATGAACGAGCTCTTTGTATGGCGAGCGACTCCATCGTCTCGGGGTCGCCCATCCAGGATGGTATTACGCATGCACCCGACCTTTGGGGTATCCGGACGGTTTGGTGGGAGGTCTCCTTCTTCTCTCGAAGGAGTGGAAAGACAAATGGTTCGGGTGAGGTGAGCGAGTGGCAAGCTCGTGTGGGGAAGGAGAAAGTGAAACCGTTCTTCATCCCCATCAAATTTTGTTTTTGTTCTGATAAGTCTTATCTTTTCCCTTTCCTCGCTTTTTCTTTGTTTATTGTTTTCCTTTTCATAATTGTCTTTTCTTTCCACCTTTACTGAGAATAGGGCATCAAAGGGGCCTCTGTCGCCCACTTTTATTCGGAAGGTGGAGAACATCCAGGCCGGGAATCATGGACGGCGGATTGAGAGGTTGTCCTTTGAGGCCAACTTCGCCGCAATTTAGTTTGAGGCTGCTCGCCGCGACGACGACCCCGGCCGAGGGGCGGCTCGGGATGAGGCGGTCGGCGGGAGGTGGAGGTCGAGTGCCTCAGCGTAAGAATCCTCTCGTTAATGAAGAGATACGGCCCCATTCTCCGGGATCGTGGCGAGAATCGAGCAAGCTGTGCCGCCTCCTGCGGCGACTAGTCCGTGGGCGAGATCATCCGCGCCCCGTAGGCGAACCTAAACCCCGGAGCCGCGAGTGCAGCCGCCATTCGAGGTAAAACACTATTTCTTCCATTTCCTTTTGAGTTGTCTTTTTGTTTTCTTTTGATCTTTCTTCTAATTGGTGGTTGTTTTATGCGGGCGTGGCTGGATTTTGCGCACGCCTTCGCGATGTGAGGAATACAAAGACGGCGAGCTCGGCGGCCGCCAATCAACCCGCGGATGTGGAGGCGGCTCGGAGAGAAGATATCCGGGCGAAAACGCCCTGGCGATGGAGTGCCGAGTCAGTCGTGCGCCTTCTTCAAAGGAGAAGAGGGGAATTGTGATGGAGGAGCTCGATCGGAGGATCGAAAGGGTTGGTCGAGCGGCGCCGAACATCCTGAACAGCCCCGGAAAATGAAGGTCCGCGAACATTCTCGGATGACCTCGGCAGGAAGGTCATTTCATTCATCCAAACCAAGCAAGAGATGAATATTGTGAGGAATGGTTGGACTACGCCCTCGGTGGTTTGTGGAATTCGTTCGATGTGCCACGCCGACGGAGGAGCAATCACGGGTCTTCTGGGAGGGGAGCGGTCGGGCGCAATGATCGCATCCCGGCTCGTGCCTGGACAAAAGGCATCGAGCAAGTCTCGCTTCGTCAGAGATCAAGCCGAAGAACAAATTCAATATCTTTATGGCCATGTACGGGCGGATGATTGGCTCTTATGGCATGCGGTTGGGGAACCCGCGAGTTGGAGAAAAAATATGCCGACTGGAAAGGCGGCACGGGGATCTGCGGGAGGCCTACGCTACCCTCCAGGGTGCAAGAGTCTTTTAAGACTCAAGCGGATGAGGGTATAGCTCGGGCCAATTCCGAGAGAGAAGTCTTTGCGAGGCCGAGGGAGAGCGAGATCGGGCCCACAAGGTGAAGAAGAGCTCGGGGGTTAAGGTCGCGAGAGCCGAACGTCCGCCACGCTGCCGGTGAGGAAATGGAGAGGCGTCTATCCGATGCACGCAGGAGGGGAAGAAGCGCCCGCCGGCAAAGCGAAGAAGTTCGTAGAGGCCATTAAAGCTTACAAAGACTCAGGAGTATGCATTCATGTTAACTGTGGCCATGCGACCGGTCTCCAAGAAATTCTTGATTTACTTAAGGGGCGGGCGTCTTGTTGCTCGGCTTGAGGAAGATTTGGCCCTTCCGAGGCCGATCTCAATACCCTTCGGCCGAACTTCGCGGAGGCTTCTAATGTGCGGGCTCTCCTCCTCCGGGATGTGGAAGAAGTCGCTTCTAGCGGTGCCGTCGATATTCCGCCCCGCTCGATCTTGACATTTTTATATGTAGCCCTAGGTAGGTAATTTGGCCTCGTGCCTCGAGATGTAACGGGACTCGGCCTCCCTTATGTAATTATTTTTGAAGTAAAAATGAATTGTTATTTTCCTTTCTTGTGTATGTGTTTCAAGCTTTTTGTGGATGCTCGGCTCTTTCCTTTTTGTAAGATTGTTGCCTGTCTTCTTTTTTTTTCTTCTTATTTTCCCAAGTACGGGCTCGATTTTCGGACTTACGAGTGAGGGGTCCGCTTGCCTTAATCGATTCTTGCACTCGGGGATATAAACCTGTCCATTTTGTATTTGAAATTCCGTGTATAAATTCTTTGATTTGCGCAGTGCGTAACCAAGTCTTGGTATCGTGCTCGGTGCGTGACCAAGTCTTTGTTGTGCTTGCAGTGCGCAAGTCTTTATTTGCTCGGTGCGTAACCAAGTCTTTGTATTGTGCTCTGGCGAATCGAAGTCTTTATTGTTTCGGTGCGTGGCGAAGTCTTTATTGTGCTTGGTGCGTAACCAAGTCTTTCAGATTGTGCTCGGTGCGTAACCAAGTCTTTATATTGTGCTCGGTGCGTAACCAAGTCTTTATATTGTGCTTGGTGCGTAACCAAGTCTTTATATTGTGCTCGGTGCGTAACCAAGTCTTTATATTGAGCTCGGTGCGTAGCCAAGTCTTTATATTGTGCTCGGTGCGTAGCGAGTCTTTATCTTGTGCTTGCAGTGCGTAACCAAGTCTTTATTGTGCTCGGTGCGTGAGTCAGTCTTTATTATTTGCAGTGCGTAACCAAGTCTTTATCGTGCTCGGTGCGTAACCAAGTCTTGATTTTGAGTAAAAACTTCGTTCTCCTTTAAAGAGCTCACGAAATACCGGATGAAGGGATAATTCTTTGGAATCTATCTGGATCGTAGATCAAGATCTTTATTGATAATACCGCCGGGTATGCTACATTCCATGGATGCGTGAATTTTTCTCCACTCAAATATTCTAACTGGTATGCCCCACCGGGATAAGACGTGGCCGATCCGAAGCAGGCCCTCCCAGGTTGGCTTCAATGGGCTCGGTTGAATGCCCGTTATCTTTTTCAATACAAGATCGCCGAGGCAGAAATCTTCTTTCTTTTACTTTCGAATTGTAGTACCTTTCGCTCCTTTGTTTATACACTTTGCATTTTTCATCTCAAGATCGCTGCCTTTTTCCTCGAGCAGTCTAGTTCGGCTCGGAGCGCGGCCTCATTCGATCTTCTTCAAAATTTGCTATTTCGAAAGTAGGGCTCCAATCTCGGCAGGGAATCACCGCCTCCAGCTCCATAAGCTAAAAAAAAGGTGTTTCTCCGTGGGCCGCTTTCGATGTGTCGCTCTGTATGACCATAGTACGCCAGGTAGTTCCTCCGGCCAATTGCCTTTAGACTCCTCCAATCTCGCCTTCCAGGGTATACTTGAGTATTTTATTAACGGCCTCAACTTGTCCGTTCGACCGGGTGGGGGTGGTATGGAGTTGAGAAATGGTTTTTATGCGGAAACCTTCACAAAATTTTTGAACCTTCGGTTGTCGAATCTGTTTCCCATTATGCGTAACAATCGAATGTGGTATCCCAAATCTACGGATGATGGATTTCCATACAAAGCTCACAACCTTTTCTTCATCTATTTTTGCGGAGGCTCGCCTCGACCCATTTTGTGAAATAATCCACCGCCACAATGGCATACTTGACGCCTTCTTTGCCAATGGGTAATGGTCCGATGAGGTCCATTCCCCATTTGGCAAACGGCCATGGGCTAAATACGGAGTAGTCGCTATTCGAGGATGATATCCGACTGTGGTGCAAATCTCGCACCTCTCACATCTTTGACGAGGTCGGTTGCATCCTTTCTCTAAATATTGGATGATTGGGGTCATCCAAGTTTGCTCAACGGTTTCGGTTGTATATATTTTCTCGCACCAAGTAGCGGCCAGGCGGCGGTTGTGTGTGATGACATCCGTGATGGCATCCGTTCTGGAGACTGAGTGAGAGCCGAGCTAGGGCATCGCTTGTATGTTCTCGGCTCGGGGCACATGTAAGACTTTTGTCTTAAAGTGTGATAACCTTTTCTTGACCAACTCCAAATATTGTGCAATTTTTGCTCTTTTGCTTCATACTCGCCGTTGATTTGATGAGCGACTAAGCGAGAGTCACTTTGTGCACCAATAGTTGTTTTAGGCCCATAGAGGCCGCCATATCTAAGCTTTGCTATGAGCGCCTCATATTCGGCCGTTGTTCGTTGCGGGAATCGAAATCGTGCGGCCGAGCGAGTAGCATTTTTCATTTGGATCGATTATCACAATTCCGCCCCTGCTCCTGCGGTGGAAGAGCGTCAGCAACGAATAATTTCCATTCTTGGTCTTCCTTGACTTCTAATTGTATGGAAGACGTGAATTCGCCACAAAATCGGCTAAAGCTTTGTCCTTTTATTGCGAAAGTGGCTCGTATATAATATCAAATCGCTAAGTTCGACGGCCCACATTTTTAATCATCCGACCGAAGTATCGGTCGGTGTAACACTTGTTTCAACGGATAGTTCGTCAATACTATAATCTTGTGTTCTAAGAAATACGGACGGAGTTTCGCCGCTGGTAATTAATGAATAAGCCGACTTTTCCATTGGTGGGTACAGGAGCTCGGCATCATGTAACGCTGGTGTAATACATCTTTGGATGTTGAATAGAGCCATCTAGCCTTTGATTAACACCGAGCCGATGGCGTATTCGGATACCGCCAAGTACAAATACAAGTCCTCCCCTTGGGTCGGTTTTTGTAATATAGGGATTGAAGATAGGTGGTGTTTGAGGGATTCAAAGGCCATCGTGCCTGCTCGGTCCACTCGAAATTTTTGCTTTTCTTTATGATTTCAAAGAAAGGTTTGCACTTGTCTCGTGGACCGAGAAACAAAATCGGTTAAGCGGCGGCCAATCGGCTGTTAGGCTTTGTACCTTTTTGTGAGTTTGGGGATTCTAGGTCGGTGATGGCTTTTATTTTTATGCGGGTTAGCCGATTCCCCTTTGGCTGACCATGTACCCCAAAAATTTACCCGAGCCGACCCCAAATGTGCACTTTCTCGGGTTTAACATCATCTTGTACTCTCTCAAAACAGCAAACATTTTATTAAGATCGTTTAGATGGTCGGACATGTACAGTGATTTTACTAGCATGTCATCTACATAGACTTCCATAGTGTGACCTATCATTTTCTCAAACATCTTATTCACTAACCTTTGATAGGTTGCTCCAGCATTCTTCAATCCGAAAGGCATCATCTTGTAACAGTGAATTCCCCGAGCAGAGAAAAATGAGGTATTTTCTTCATCTTCTGGGTGCATCCGTATTTGGTTGTAACCCGAGTATGCATCCATGAAGCTCATCAGCTCGTGTCTGCCGTGGCATCTACCATGTAATCGATATTCGGCAATGGATAAGCGTCTTTGGGGCATGCTTTGTTTAGGTCGGTAAAATCCACGCATAAAGCGCCCGCCATTCTTTTCTTTACCAAAACAGATTGGCGACCACCGAGGATAGAGGGCTTCCCGGATGAACCGATTGTCTAGTAGTTTGTTAACCTCGATTTGAGTCTTTTGCTGTCTATCAGGGCCGAGTTTGCGCCTTTTTCGGATGACTGGGGAACGTTAGATCAATATTAAGGCGGTGGCACGCATACTTGGGGTCAATTCGGGCATGTCCGCATGAGTCCATGCGAAGACGTCAAGATTATTTCCCAAAACTCGACCAACTCGCCGATATGGTTCTCGGGAAGATCATGACCAATACGTAGTTGGCGCCCGCCTTGGCTTACCGAGCATTGATTATATCAACATTCTCTTTTGGTTCCGCTCGTTTTCTTTTCTTGCTTTGCCCTCCTTGATTTGCGGGGGCAATTCGTGTCTTCGGCGGCTCGGTTTCGATTCGGCTTCTTCCATCATCGCTCCTTCCAGGCCGACGACTTGGATTATCCTCCCGACGATCACCCTTTCTCGCTCGGATTCCTTTTCGGGCGAAGGATTATCTTGTGTGGTTTCACTTTGGTTTGCCCTTGTTCCACCACATTAATCTCCACCGGTCGGAGTTTAAGAGAGCACTCGTGACTCCTTTGATTCCCTTTATGTATAGCTTCGCCATCGTGAGGCGTCGGGAATTTTATACAAAAATGATATATTGAAACTTTTGCTTTGATATGATAAAGCAATGGCCTCCCAATGATGGCATTGTACTCCGAATCGGCATTGATTATTTTGAATGTTGTCATAATGGTCCGTTTATGCAAACCTTGTCCCATTTGGATGGGCAAATCAACTTCTCCGAGCGGAACTATCCTTCCTCCTCCAAACCCGAGAATGCTATCGTTACATGGACGGATATAACTATTATCCACGTTTAATCTTCAAATGCTCGGACATAAATGATGATGAATAGCTTCCCGAGTCAATTAAAATTCGTGAACCGGAATACCGAGAATCGGTGCCGTGATGACCGGAGGGTCGAATGAGGATGGACCACCTGGTCGGCATCCGCATCCGAGAACACAAAGTGGTAGGTGGGTTGGCCTTCCTTGATTTCGCCACCCGAACTTGTCTTTCGGCATTAGTTGCTGTCCCCATCTAACATCGGCTTTTCTTTTCTGTTGGAGCGTCTATCCTCCATTGTGTTGGTATTGATCCGATTAACACTTGACATCATGAGGATTTCTCTCCTGGTTTTCATTTGGGGCGGCGGGAGAGTGGGTTGATTACGCGCTCGGGTTGACGCCATGAGCCATTCTGCGGTGGGGGTGGTAGCTCATGAACGTATCTTTTAAGGCCGCCTGCCGAACAACCCGCATAATTTCCCTAATTAGATCTCGGCACTCGTCAAGATCGTGACTATCGATTTGTGATAGGCGCAGAATCGACGAATCTAATTTTGATGGCTCAATCTTCGAGGCCGAGCCGGGAGGCAACAAATTCGGACCACTGTACTTCACTCCATATGGCCGACGGAGTGTGGGTCAAAGTACTCCTTAAGCGGCGACTTGGCTCTCGCCTCTTGGCGAGCTCTAAATCCGGTGGTCGGGTTTTCCGAGAATGGCTAAACCCGACCGGCCCACCATCGGTTCTTTCCTTCCGTCCTTTCTTACGTTCCCTTGTCGGTGCTCGGGCGGTTACTTGCCATGGCTTCTTCCCTGACAAATATGGCGTTCGCGCGGATTAGAAATTCTTGATCACGAGGTCGCCCGATTCGTGGATGGAGTAATTAAACCATGTTTGGAGCAGATCCGGCCATGGTGCGATTAAAATGGCGTCATCATCGACACCGGTTCCATCTCTCGAACTTGTTTGTTGAATCGAGAAATATAGCTTTCAGAGGGGCTCGTCTTTCCCTTGTTTGATGTTCACGAGGAGTCTTTAGGCGCGGCTCGGACTTTGGACGTTAAGAAATGCGTCGTAAGCGGAGGCTAGATCCCCCATGCTTGAATGGATCACTGCGCAGGTCCTAAACCAACGGTGGGCTCGGTCGCCCAAAGTCGGGGAAGGCCCTACGGAGGATCGCATCGCTTGGTTTGTATAGTTCCATCCATGCTAAGTACTTGTGAACATGAGTGGTGGGTCGGTTTCCCATTATAGAGGCCGACTGGGGATTTTCAACTTTGGTGGTAATGGGGTCGCCAGGATTCAGGAGAAAATGGCGACGGAACAACCGGCCGTTCATTACCGGGACGGTCTTGGAAATCGTTTCGCCATCCAGGACCACCTCCTAATTCGTTTAGACGACACGCTTAAGCGGTGTATTTCTACATCCCGTTCTCGCCATGAGCCAGGGCCTTGACTTGATTGATCTCCGCGCTCCCGCTCATCGGAAACTCCGAGCGAGAACTTATCGATCGAGCCGGGAGAAAAGGATCAACTCCCGGTCGTCCGGCGAACACCGAGTGGGCACGATGATGTCGCGTTGGTTCCAGTAATGATTCTCGCTATCCGACTTTGCTCCTCTTCTTCTTCTCGCCGCCTTCCTCGTCACGACGGACATGTTGTTCATTACCCGAATCGGCTTCTTGGGCTTCGACCGTGATGAGGAAGCCCGGAATTTGAGGATTAATGTTAACATTTAGTTGTGGGTTGAATGGGTTAGTATTTGCAAGGAATGGAGGGTGCTTGAGAGTTCGTGGTAGCGAGAGTTTGTGATATGAGTTGGTTCATTTGTTGTACAAAAGTTGGGTTGGCAATTAGGTTGAGCGAAGGGAAACAAAGTAGTGTTTTCCGCCTCCGTTTGGGGTATATTTTGGCCATTAGTAGTCGGCGGTTTGGTTGTTCAAATGTTGCTCTTGATCACACGAGCATTTCTCGATCGATGACTCATTTTTTCTCATTGTTGAAGAAGCCAAACGTTAAATTTTACCTGGTTTTTTCTTAACTTGCCGCGTGCTTGGAATTTCGATCGACCAATACGGGCCCTCCTTCTAGCCAATTTGTTGGCGTGCGTTTTGGTCAACAAGTAGAAATACGTAAAAGGTTTAACACGTGGAAATGAAAAAAACGTGCGTAACGTCTCTTTATTTCCGGCTAATTATGCCTTTCTTTTTGTTTTGCCGGTAGAAATATTGGGGTCGGTATTTTTATCATTTGTTACTTTCTACCTCTCTTCTTTTTCCCTTTTCGGACTTTTTATACCCCTTTTGAGTAAGTGGGTTTACAATAGTCATCTTTGCACTAACTATTCATTAATTAATAAAATAGCTAAAAAAGGCGACACATGTCCCTCTATAGTTGTGCATGTCGGTCAAATTCGCCACTTGTCGACTTCTCTTCATAATTCTCGACATGTGGCGGTTTCGATACCAATAAAGTGCTAAAAATGGGCGTGTGATTATTTTTACGAGGTTTGTCGCGTGTGCTTCACATTGCCCGGGCTCGGGGCTCGGGCTCGGCGCCGGCCGTGTTGTGGTTGGGCTCGGTAGTAGTTGGGCTCAGAGCCGCGAGCCTAATTCGTGACGTGTCGCCGTAAATGCGTTATTGTTGGACGTCACTCGCAGTCGCCTACTCGGATATGTGTCAGGATCGATGGCGTGGATTAATTTCCGCCGGCTCGGCTCGGGTGTCATCAGGAAAAAGAAAAGAGTTGTGAAGAAATTCGTAATTTGGTGTTTGTTAAACAAGATTTATAGCTTGGAATTTTGTTTAGATTCTTGATTTAAGTGAGAGAAATCAAGAAAAGCGTTTGTGTTGATAAAACAGAGAGAACTGACTTTCCAAAAAAAAACAGAGAGAACTGTTTCACTGAGCATTGAAGATTCCGTGTATGCCTTCCAGGTTGAGTAACAAAATATCAGAAAACTAAAAAAAAAAATTAAAACGAGCGAGCATAGTTGAATAAGAACATACTCGAGTTAGGTTCGTTTATTTTTTGGATATATTCGAGCAATGGCGTAGCCAAAGACGTTATAAGGGGGTGGGCCGATCGCGAAAGTGGGGTGGGTAGTATAGAAAAATCATATAAATTTTAATTAAATTTAATTTTTTTAAAAATTTGCTTAGTAAAAAAAAATTTTTTTAAAAGAGGGGGCCAGGGCCCATGTTGGCCCCCCCTAACTACGCCAATGTATTCGAGTTCGGCTCGAGTTCGATATGAGCTTGAGCTCGGCTCATTTGTAAATTATTTGGTTCACGAACTGTTTGAGCTCATCTCATTAAAAAGCTTGTTTAATGTGTTCGATTTGAGCTTATCTCGAGTTCGGCTCGTAAAAGCTTGTTTAAGCATCAAAGAACTCGGCTCGTAAAAGGCTCGAGTTTGTATTCGAGCTCGTCAAAGAAAACTCGAGCTTGTTAAAGATTGAGTTCGAACACGGGCTCGCGAGCCTCAGAACGAACATGTCTGTCATGAGCCTAGCTCGAACATAAGCTCACGAGCTTATAAAAACGATCATGTTCGCGAACTTTCGAACTAATTATCGCAAGCTTGAGTTCGACTCGATTAAAAGTTTGAGCTCGATTTTAGGCTCGAGGTCGGCTCGTTTAGCTTGACAAATGACTTGAAAGAATATTTTTTCAAATCGAAATGAGATTTATGGGTTAGATATTGATATACCTAAGCGTTGAGTTACCCTTGAGAACTACCAAAACACCAAGTTTACATTTAGGATCAACGTCTTTTTATGTGGACAGTGGATTCCTACACGACCGTATTGACCTGACTTGGTCCTGGTTCATTGTTGTCGTTGATTGAAGACATATGGATGTCTATGATGATGACATGTGGCACAATTTGTTAAAATCTATATATAGTGAGTTAAATCTCAAGAAATTTCACCCGGTCTATTTTTTTTTTACTATTCATTGCCCACTTTGTTATTCGATATATCATGACCATAACTCACTTAAGATCGAAAGATTTAAGCTGGGACTGAGAGCCATCCCAGCAAGCGTACTGATATGTTTGTTAAAGTCACTCATCATCCATGCAACAGACCTTGTTCGACCTCGACCTTGAGCGAGCTAAGGTATACTAATTAGCTAGTCAAAGTCAGATATGGGCACTATTTATTCCATATAAGGTCAATTAGCCTGTTTATTTCATCAAGATTGGGCCCAACAGGTTAAGCCCAATATGGAATTAGAATTTATTTTGACTTTTGCATTACATATAGGTGGTCTAATCACTAATGCATAATCCAATCCAATTGACCAACCCATAATAATGTCTAGTTCTTAAGAAATACTTAGCAGTCTTGCGGATGTTTCCAATCACTAAAAAAACTTCATTTTGTAGTATTTGCAAATGTTAATTTCTATTTTGGGTTCGCTTTATTTAATCGAGAATCTAAAAGTAAGGAGAGTGATGTTTTAGATTTATCGCTTCTACTTCTAAATTGATTTTTACAAACAAATAAGCATTTTTTAACTTTTCCACCAAACACTCTCAACTTATAATTCTATTTTCAAACACTACCAACTTTTGATTCAACTACTTTTACTTACTTACTTCAATAAATCACTTCTTCTAAGCGAAGTTTTTGCAAACACTCCCTTGACATCGAAATGCAACTATTGTATGTGTTGTAATTGTGGCCCAATATTTGTTATTGGCCCAATTGTTTTATTTTCTCCAGGCCCCAAAAACCCCAGCCCATTCAGTTGCCAGCCCCACTTGGAACCGGGTCGTGTTTAACCCGTGTGAGACCCGCGGATCTTGGACTCTTTATCTTGACCGTCCACTTAAGGGTTTTAATCTACACCCTATGTTTGACTCCTTATATCTCCTCACTCAAGCCCAAAAGGATGCAGCCCCAAATTAATCATCCATTCTCAACGTCTCTTTGCTGCCCTTTTCTCTCTAATATTTTTGGTGCCTTTTCAACTGATTCTTTGTGAATCTTTGAGACGTCTTCAGTGAAATATTTGAGGGGTTAAATCCGTTCAACCTTCGTGTGTTGGTTCGGTTCTCTGACTCGGGTTTGGGTGAGGTCCGATTTGGGTCATCTCTTTGTGGGGTTCCAATTCGGGTTTTCCGGTGGGTGTCTCCGGCGGCGTTTGGGCTGCGGTTTAGAGTGGCCAACCTTGGTTCGTGCCTTGGCTTGCTAGTGACGGTTTGTGGGTCGGTTTTTACAGCAATCTGAGCCTAGTCCCGGACGTTCTACATCGGTGCTCGATTCGGCGTATTGAAGCGAGCGGCCCCGTGCGAAGATGACAACCCTTCAATCCGGCTCCGGGCCCTCGCAGCGATTATAGGAAAAGGAGCGGGCTGTTTGGTGAGCGGGCTGTTTGGTATATTTCTGAAGCTTTTAGCTTTTGTAGCTTTTAGCTTATTTGTATTGGATTTATTGCTTTTATAGATTATGGCCTGTAATCCCTAATCCCTATCCCGTAGGCTGAATATGTTGTAATAATTTATTAGTTAAATTATTTGAATCATTATTCGGCTATGGCGTTCGGACTTGACAGCGGGGCCGATACCCAACAGTGGTATCAGAGCTTCCCCCGTTGTGGCGGTACGAAACCCTTACCCTAGGGTTTCGCTCTGGTAAAGAGGCTTTAACTCACCTTTTACTGCTTTTAGTAGTGTAGCCGCTTGCCGCGGATTTATCGCTTTCGTAGTGTAAATACCGCTTGCCGCGGTTTATTTGCTGAGTCTTTATTTGCTGGGATTCTGTGTGATCCCCATATTTGCTCTTACGTGGTTGATCGTCTTTACGTGGTTGATCGTCTTTTCGATTTTTTATTTAGTATTAAAGGAACTCCGAGCGTAAAAGCCGCCTGACCCTACACCGCGAGTGTAGTGGAATCCTGTGGTGCGAGGGGTTTCCTATCTGTGGCCCTTATTTGTGCTTCTGCTGTATTCTGATTTTTCTATGTGTTTGTTGTTTGTTCTGTGATTATAACTTGCTCTGTGTGCCTTGTTTTCTGAAAACTGTTGTGTTTTTTGTGAAAATGGTTGTGCCTAGTTATAATCTTGAACCGTTTAATGGAAAAACTGATTTTTCTATTTGGCAACAAAAAATGAAAGGGATTTTAATCCAGCAAAAGGTTTATAAGGCTGTTAGTGGTGTTTATGGTGAAAAAGATATTGCTGAAAAGAAAGTTGAAATTGATGAGTATGCTTATTCTTCTATTATTTTGAACCTTTCTGACTCCGTGCTTAGAAAAGTTGGTAAACTTGCTTCGGCAAAAGCTTTGTGGGAAAAATTAGAAGAATTGTATACGGAAACTTCTTTGCCTAGTAAGTTGTTTTTGCTTGAAAAATTTTTCAGATTTAAACTTGACTTAAACAAAGAGATTGATGAAAATTTGGATGTGTTTACCAAATTAATTCAAGATATTAAGTTGACGGGTGATAAGAATATTGATGATTATACCCCGATTGTGCTTTTGAATGCTATTCCTGAGTCTTATAGTGATGTTAAATCTGCTATTAAGTATGGTAGGGACACGATCACACTTGACACTGTTGTGAATGGCCTTAAAAGCAAAGAATTGGATTTAAAAGTCAATAGAAGTTCTAGGCAAAATTCTGGTGAGGTTATGCATGTGAGAGGACGTTCTCAAAACAGGTTTAATAAAACCGGTAATAATAACAACCAGAAATTTGCTAAGAAAAAGGGAAAGAGTAAGTCTAGGTCTAAGTCTAGGCCTAATAATCGGAAGTGCTATGAATGTGGTCAAAGTGGTCATTATATTAGGGAATGCCCTAATAAAAGAGGAAATCAGAATTTTAAACAAAATGAGCATGCTAATATGGCTTCTACGAGTGAAAATGTGCCTGATGTATTTATGGTTTATGAAAATTGTGCTGATGTGAATTCTGTGCGTTCAAATTCTGTGTGTGAAACTGAATGGCTTGTTGATTCTGGTTGCACTTTTCATATGACACCTTTTAAAAGGTTGTTTTCTAATTATAAAGAAGTGTTGCATGGTTCTGTGTCATTGGCTAATCAAAAACAATGTAATATTGTTGGAATTGGTGATGTTTGTTTAAAATTTGATTCTGGCTATGTTTTGACTTTGAAAAATGTGAGGCATGTGCCTGATTTGTGTAGCAATCTGATTTCGTGTGCTTCTCTTGAGGATGATGGTTTAGAGGGAAAATGGGGAAAAGGCTTAATGAAAATTCTAAAGGGTAACTTGGTAATTTTCAAAGCTGTTAAAAGGAGAAATTTGTATGTTTGCACTGCTGAACTTGAATCTAGCCTGCAAAATTCTGTGAATGTTGTGTGTGGCTCTGAAAATGACAAAACTGATTTATGGCATAAACGTTTGGGTCATATGAGTGCTAAAGGTCTTGAAATTTTGCAGAAAAATGGTTATTTTGGAAAAGATAAATTGTCTTGTATGCCATTCTGTGATTCATGTGTTCTTGGCAAACATTCTAGAGTGAAATTTCTTGTTTCCCCTCCTCCTAATAAATCAACCTCTTCTGAAATTCTTGAGTATTTGCATGCCGATGTGTGGGGTCCTGCGAGTGTTACTACGCATGGTGGTTCTCGGTATTTTCTTTCTGTTATTGATGATTTTTCAAGAAAAGTTTGGGTGTTTTTGTTGAAAAACAAATCTGATGTGTTTGATGTGTTTAAACAGTGGAAAACTTTAATTGAAAATCAAACAGGAAAGAAAATTAAAATCCTAAGAACCGATAATGGACTTGAATTTTGTAATCAGCTGTTTGATAACTTGTGTGCTGATTCTGGTATAAAACGGCATAAAACAGTCCCGTATACACCACAGCAAAACGGTGTAGCGGAACGTATGAATAGAACTTTACTTGAAAGGGTGAGAAGTATGCTTGCTTGTTCTGGACTTTCAAAAAAGTTTTGGGGTGAAGCTGTTTTAACTGCTGCCTATGTGATTAATCGATCTCCTTCTGTGCCTTTAAGTGGTAAAATACCTGAATTTGTGTTTACGGGTAAAGAAATCGATTTTTCTAACTTGAAAGTGTTTGGATGTTCTGCGTTTGCACATCAAAAACTTGATAAACTTGAACCTCGGGCTGTTAAATGTGTTTTTCTTGGTTATCCCGAAGGTGTTAAAGGTTATAGGTTGTGGTTAAAATCTCAACCTGGTTTTAAAGTTTTAATTAGTAGGGATGTGACTTTTAATGAATCTGAAATGCCTTGCTTATCTTTGCCTATGTCTGATTCTGAAAATGGTACACCTAATAAGGTGGAGCATGTTCCTAGTGTGGATATTTTTCGTGATGCTGTTGTGCATGAAAATCATGAAAATATGCCTGAAACTGAACCTGTTATGCCTGAAACTGAACCAGTTTTGCATGATTTTGAACCTGTTTTGCCTGAAAATCATGATGATGATGCTGTGCATGATGAAATACTTGATGAAAATGAACCAGAAAATGAAAATCTGCATGATTATCAACTTGTTAGAGATAGGGCAAGACGAAACATTAGGCAGCCTGCTAGGTTTGATGATTTTCATATGATTTTATTTGTTTTTAGTGTGTTTGACTCTATTGATAATTCTGAGACTAAATCTTATGAAGAAGCTTTAAAATCTAAAAATTCTGCTGAGTGGTTAAATGCTATGAATGAGGAAATGAATTCTTTGCATGTTAACAATACTTGGATTCTTGTGCCTAAACCTGCTAATTGTTCTGTTGTGGACTGTAAATGGTTGTTTAAGGTGAAGAATGAATGTGAATCTGTTAGATTTAAAGCTAGGTTAGTGGCTAAGGGATTTACTCAAAAAAGGGGATAGATTATACAGAAATCTTTGCTCCTGTTGTGAAGTTTACCACTGTCCGAATTATGCTTGCATTATGTGCTCAATTTAATTGGGAATTAAAACAAATGGATGTCAAAACTGCATTTTTGCATGGTGATTTAGATGAAAAAAATCTATATGCGGCAGCCTACTGGTTTTGTTGATAAAAAGAATCCTGATTTTGTTTGTTTGCTTAAAAATCCTTGTATGGCTTGAAACAGTCTCTAGATGTTGGAACAAGAAATTTGATGATTGCATGCTGTCTTTGAAATTTAAACGAAGTTCTTATGATCATTGTTTGTATTTTAAAGAAGATGCTAAAGTACCTGTTTTCTTGTTGATTTATGTTGATGACATGCTGTTAATTAGTCCTTGTGTTAAAGCTGTTGAACATGTTAAAAATTGTCTTAGTGTTAAGTTTGACATGAAATACTTGGGAGATGCTAAAAGGATTTTGGGAATGAACATTTTTAGAGATAGAAAAAACTCTGTGATTTTTCTAAATCAGATTTCTTATGTTGAAAAGATTTTGAGTAAATTTTCTATGGCTGATTCTAAACCTGTTAATGTGCCTTTGGCTGGTCATTTCCTGTTGAGTAAAGAACAGTCTCCTAAAACTGCCCATGATGTGAATGTTATGAAAAATGTGCCTTATTCAAATGCTATAGGATCTGTCATGTATTTGATGGTTAGTACTAGGCCGGATATTGCGTATGCTGTGAGTTGTTTGAGTCGCTATATGTCTGATCCTGGTATGCCTCATTGGAATGCATTGAAATGGTTGTTAAGGTACTTGAAACATTCTGTGAATTTAGGGCTGAAATTTTCTAAATCTGCTGAAGGTGTTAAATTGAAGGGTTATGTTGATTCCAACTATGCTAATGATAGAGATAACAGAAAATCAACAACTTCATATGTTTTTACTTTGTGTGGTTCTTGTGTGAGCTGGAAATCTCAGTTACAGCATATTGTTGCTTTGTCTACGACTGAATCTGAATATGTTGCTGTAACCGAGGCCTTAAAAGAAGCTATTTGGTTAAAGGGATTAATATCTGAAATTGGCTTTCTTAAAGGTGATGTTGTTGTGTTTTCTGATAGTCAGTCTGGAATTCAACTGTGCAAAAACCCTGTTTTTCATGATAGGACTAAGCATATTGATGTTAGATTTCATTACATTCGTGATGTTGTTGCGAAAGGTATAGTCTGTCTTGAAAAGATACCTTCTGAATTTAACCCTGCAGATATGGGAACTAAGTGTTTACCTGTTAGTAAATTTCTGTCTTGTCTTAAAACTTTGAACTTTGATACAGGTGATTGATCGGATGTTGTACTTCTTGGTTTTCTGTTTATAACTTGCTATGTGCTTGTTATAAACTGTTTTGTGGCACTATGTGTGCAATAAAAAAAAAAAAAGGCGATGATGAAAGTTGTTTTCGTTTACCCCGTATATAGTGAACCGGCATTGGGCCAAGGTGGAGAATGTTGTAATTGTGGCCCAATATTTGTTATTGGCCCAATTGTTTTATTTTCTCCAGGCCCCAAAAACCCCAGCCCATTCAGTTGCCAGCCCCACTTGGAACCGGGTCGTGTTTAACCCGTGTGAGACCCGCGGATCTTGGACTCTTTATCTTGACCGTCCACTTAAGGGTTTTAATCTACACCCTATGTTTGACTCCTTATATCTCCTCACTCAAGCCCAAAAGGATGCAGCCCCAAATTAATCATCCATTCTCAACGTCTCTTTGCTGCCCTTTTCTCTCTAATATTTTTGGTGCCTTTTCAACTGATTCTTTGTGAATCTTTGAGACGCGTCTTCAGTGAAATATTTGAGGGGTTAAATCCGTTCAACCTTCGTGTGTTGGTTCGGTTCTCTGACTCGGGTTTGGGTGAGGTCTGATTTGGGTCATCTCTTTGTGGGGTTCCAATTCGGGTTTTCCGGTGGGTGTCTCCCGGCGTTTGGGCTGCGGTTTAGAGTAGCCAACCTTGGTTCGTGCCTTGGCTTGCTAGTGACGGTTTGTGGGTCGGTTTTTACAGCAATCTGAGCCTAGTCCCGGACGTTCTACATCGGTACTCGATTCGGCGTATTGAAGCGGCGGCCCCGTGCGAAGATGACAACCCTTCAATCCGGCCCGGGCCCTCGCAACGATTATAGGAAAAGGAGCGGGCTGTTTGGTGAGCGGGCTGTTTGGTATATTTCTGAAGCTTTTAGCTTTTGTAGCTTTTAGCTTATTTGTATTGGATTTATTGCTTTTATAGATTATGGCATGTAATCCCTAATCCCTATCCCGTAGGCTGAATATGTTGTAATAATTTATTAGTTAAATTATTTGAATCATTATTCGGCTATGGCGTTCGGACTTGACAGCGGGCCGATACCCAACAGTATGTCAGTGATTTTGCGACCCTGTGTATTAGTTGCAATGGATAATTTCAATTTTAGTACCTACACTATGTTCTATTTTCACTTTTATACAGTACCTCATTTTCAGGCCATATTAATATTGGTATCATGTATTTTACTCTTTATTCACTTTTTGTTATATATGAAGTGATTACAAATTAAAACATATGGTACCAAAATTGGCGAACATTTAATAAAATATGACGAAAGTGATTATAAAGTAAAAAGCAGAGTACCAAAACAAATATGGCCAAAAAGTTGGGTACTACAAGCGACAACTTTGCCTGGTTTAGGTACTAAAATTGAAATTCTCTCTAGACGCAAACTCGAAACTACTATTTTCTCCACCAGGCCCCGGGCTTCCTCAGCTGCTAAGGCCTAGGGGTAGACTTGAGACCTATAGCTCTAATTGATTTCAATAGCAACTATATTTTGAAAAAATAATAAAGAAAATATACTAGAATGTGACTCTGAAAATTTGATTGCGTGGTCCCAAACCAACCTAAATTAAATGCAACGATGTATAGAATTACCAATATCTTAGGCAGGGCGAGGCCCCTATGCAATTTATATTTCGTGATTGATAAGTTGAGTTCAAAATTCAAACAATGGCTTTCACAAAAAAATATGGAAAAATAACTATTACCTGCAATTTAGCAAGGGATAATTACAAAAATGACCCTGAGGATTCAGTTAATTACAAAAAAAAAAAACCATAGATGTTTGAAATTATAAAAAACCTTAATGTTTGATTGTGTGTTTAATGTAATGGGATAATTGGAATATTTTTACAAATGTTACGGGATGTTGGAAAGATTTTTGCTTATGAAAAAGGTAAAAGTGTAATACATAATCAAGTCTCAATGGGTATTTTATAATTTTTAAAAATATCTAGTTTCTTTGTGTTGTACCAGAAAATACACAATGACAAAGGTCGATGAACTCCGATATATCTCCGACCGAACTCCGCTGGCAACACCGAGCACCTGCAAGAAAGAAAGGGGGTCGGAGGGTTTTTCCGTGCCCTTTCCGACGCTCAAGTCGGATATCAATCCAAAGAAAATCAAAATAGCTCACGTATAGCGTAGATGAATAAAAATGCATTAACCTTGCTCATACCCGATGAATGACTATTTATAAAGCTCACCGTTAGGGTTTCCGCATTTTAGGAAGCGGTTAGGAGAATCATCGGGGGCGTTTGTTATAAAATCTTATCTAGATCGAAGAATTTTAAGTTATGTCCGCAAATACCGAGCTCACATATTGATCCCGAGCACTCTCGGTCTTCTAGAAATTGGCGCCAAGAAGTGACCCGATGGGCGCAGGTTGGACTCTAATTATGAGAGCCCACTCTCTAGCTCGGCCTATTCCATGCCAGATCACTTTGTTTTAGTTAACCCTGGTAGTTTTTGTAATTATCCCATTAAGCAATCTCGACGCACGCTACGGTTATGACTATTATCATCAGAAAAGGTACTCTCTTTTGTTCCAAAACTGAATAATTAATGGCAAGACTTTGAACTTTTTTGTAATTTTATTGAGGAAAGGGTAAAAAGTACCCAAAAAGCAAGATTTACTTTATCTGCAAGGACTATTAAAAAAATTGCAAAAATCACCCAAAACTTTATTTAGGTTTAATTTGGACCTCCCAAATTCCTGTCCACTTTTAGAGAGCAGTGAGTAGTGACCCAGGGAATCCTTTCATGCCGCACGTGGGCTTTTTAAGCTCTTTTCAGCTTTGCCCTTTATCTCCTATGGCTTGGAAAAAATATCTGAAATCCTGCATCTTTTTTACTTTCTCGAGACATAAAAGGAAATTTATCCCTTTGCTTATTTTACAGTGGTTAAAAGTGTCATTGGATCCCCCTTTTTTTTAATCGAGATTTCATATGCTCGACATGACTAGATCTCGGGAAATAGCCTCAATCCTCGGAATTGCCATATGTAAGTTGCGAGAATGCAAAATATCTCTCAAGTCCTAATATTCTCAACTATCGTGGATAAAGAGTCGTCCCTGAGTAATTGCCGCTTAAAAACCTCAAATTATGTATCATCAATGCAAACCAAATGTGTAGTCTCTAATTTACACTTTGTATGTATTTAAAAATTAAAATATTCACATTACGAGATAAAACACAATTTTGAATAGAAAATCCATTGAAAGATGAAATCTCTCTCTTCCAAAATATTGCTCCATCTCATATTCCAACGAATTAATAGTAACTTAATGATCATCATACGGTGGAATACGAGATAAAACATCATTTTAGAATCAAATATCTCATCCGTGTGGTGACACCTCAAAAAAGGTAAGAGAGAAGAAATCAAAATACAAAATAGTTTCAAGTCATATATGTAATACCACAACTAGATAGATATTCATGTTCAATCAAAGTATTCGACATACAACGGTATCGTGAAGTGAAAATAAACCGCTATCGTAAAACAAGATAAAACATTCGGCCAAACATCTCAGCCTAATTTGCAGGTAACTCATTATTGATCAAATATTTTCACTCCTTTTTCTCCACATCACCAGCAGGTACATTTTCCTCAGTTTCCTTTGGGGCAGTCTCTGATGGGCCATCTTCGGCTGGCTTTGCCACGTCAGCATCGGCAGGCTTAGCGGCATCGGTTTGAGCAGCGTCGGTTGATTGCCCTTCGGTTGTACCATCAGTTACAGGCACGGTTGTCTTGACAGTTCCCACTTTTACGTATTTGCTCATGAACTTGTATTCCCAATCTTGCAAAGCTTCGAGCTCAAACACGCCCAGCCCGGTAAGATCGCCGTTGAGATCTTTGTCTTGAAAGACATCTTTGCAAGAGCTCTACTAGCGTCTTTTTCGGCAAACAATGCATAAGGTCCACCAGGCCCGTAAAACATCCTAAACAAAAAAGCAATTGGCATATAGAGACATCTATGTATTGAGTTTAGGGTAAATTACAAAAATTACCACAGAGGTTTAGCCAAATTACAAGAAAATCCAGTTATCTTTCAAATGACAAATATCACCTTAAAGTACGCAAACACCCTCTTGATATTTGTAATTGCTTAACAAATACAAATACCTCTCTGTTGAGGATGCAATTTGTAAAATAGAAACAAATAATCTTCTCCAGAGTATATAATGTTTTCCACATTGAAGCTTTTAAGTTGAAACAATATTTTACATTCAGTTATATTTACCAAGATCCGAGTCATTGACGTTTACTACTTACAAGAAAATTAAAAAACATAACGAGTGTGTGCTTAATATACTTGGTTGGTGATGACGACCTTGAACGGTGTCTAAAAACTGCAAAGAAACCCTGGCCGTAAACCGGTGTCATGAAATGCGAACAATTGAAATTGCATAAGTTGAAACAATCATGCCCCACTTAGTTAGAAACAAATGGGAAGCACACGAATAAAAACCAAAGTTTGGATTTTATCTGTATCAACTATAAATCCTTCATCACATAAAATTCCATTTCCTTTCACAAGACAAAACAAAAGTTGAAAATTTCCAGAAGGTAATGGCTTAAACCAGGTCACAGGAAAGCACTAATAGGTTTTTATTTTTTTATTTTTAATTTTTTTAGTTAAAACAAGTGAGAACTGATATGGTAAACAAATGCAATGCATAATTGTGCAGAAACATGAGTGATTAAAATCATTGAGATACACATAATTGATATTTTGACAGAAAATGGCAAAAATCCAGTTTCTCTAAAGATGAACAAATTCCAAATCCCAAAAATCTCAAGCAATAGTTAAGTTACCAAACCAGACAATCCTCACTCAGAATATCCTATAACTTCATTTTCTCACAAAAGAAACTAGATTCCACTAATTATATGGAAAAAAAGAAAAAAATCAGTAAAAATTTCCTGATTCAAGTGATCACTTTATCCAGGAGCAAGAAAGCATCAAAAAGTGAACAACCTAAAATCAAACTCAGAACAAAGAAAAATAGACCAAAAGAATCAACAGGTCAACCAAAAAAAAAAAAGGTAAAGGGAACTCCTAAAAGGCTAAAAACCCTCTCTCTTTAATCTTTATGCACAGTATGAATAATCACTAAAACCATTTCAAAATCCCAGTTCATCATCAACAATAATATCTAATAAATTACCAAAATCAACAAAAGATCCAAAACTTCATTCTTCCCTAAATCTCATCTCATGTCATTAAAATTACCATCTAAACGCCAAAAGTACCAAATTCACCACAACCACAAAAACACAAACAGATACAACAAAAACGAGAAAAAATAAACAAAAAACACATAAAGTATACCTGCTCTGTGTTACATCATAGATCTGACCCTTGATTGCCATAAGCAAGGGCTTCTTAGGGTCAGACCCATCGTACTGTTTCAACTCCTCAGCTGAGACCTCACCGAGCTGAACCGGAGGAGGCAGAGGCTCCATCTGTTCCTCAGCACCTCTGGACCGTTGCTGGATATGGCCATCATCGGAGGACCCGAACAAATTTGAGATGACATAGTAAAAGGTAAGGGCTACAGCAACAACTGTGAAGAAAGTAGCTGGAGAGAGACCTGTGTATGCTGTGATTGATTCTTTTAATGTCTCCCACAATTGAAGGGCCATCGCGAGAGAGAGAGAGAGAGAGAGAGAGAGAGAGAGAGAGAGAGAGAGGAAATAGGGAAGAAGAGGGGTGGAGTTTTTTTCGTCTTCTGTGAATTTGTGATTTTTATCGAGTAACGCTGCGTAGTCTGAGGAATTGAGTCGGCTTTTTGGACTATTTGATTGACTAGTAAACAATAATACTTTTTACCCCCAACAATTTGTTGTAATTTTATTTCGGCCACGGCAGTTTGGGGAATTTAGATATCTTGACTATAGGTGTCAAACTCGGGCCAAGATAAAATTGGGCTTATTCGGTCCGACGCAAAATTTTACCAGACCACAATTTTTGGAGTCTTGTTTGAGCCATACTTAAAAGTTAAAAATATACATGTCTAATACACTGGTGGGTCGATCAGTAGATTAGGTCGGCCTACGAAATTGCAGTTCAACTCGGGGGTGGTCACGATTCGAACCATCGGTTCCGCTTCTAAAATCGGAATCGACTTAACCGAACCGTTTGTGTATCTTTTGATAATTTTTTGATTTTTTTAAAAATAGTTTATCAATTTCAGTTAAAAAAGGAAAAAGAAAAAAAAAAGACTCGCATTTAATATTCAATTAGAATTTATACTTAATATTAATAATAATATTGAACTATCTATATATACTATTAGAGTATAAAGAATCAAAGTTCGCATAGTTCACTTACAACATTTGGTCTAAAACGTGTCTACATGTATTCGAATATAAAGCAACATAATAAATATTTAACATCTCTTCTAGCATATGTTTACCAAAAAATTGTTGGTTTTAACTCGAAAAAATGGTTCTATGCGGTTCCACCGACAGTCTAACCGACGGTTAAAACCGCGGTTCGGTTTTTGAAACCAAGGAATCGAACCGAAATCGATCTACACGGCCCTGGTTCCGGTTTTGGAACCGTTGACCACGATTACGATTTAGGAAGCGTTAACTACGATTCCAGTTCGATTTGAAACCTGGGATTTCGGTTCCATTTGGCCACCCCTAGTTCAATCCGACCTTATCCCTAGATCATTTGATTTTGAGAGCTCTAGTTTTGATATTTGAATTTTTCTTGGAAAAACTTGTTTTGTAGTTTTTTGCGGACTAATTATTTCATATCTTTTATGCAAGTTCATTTTTGCTAATAAATATTTAGTACGTTGCTTAATTATTATAGTATTACAAATCTATTAAATTCTTACAATAGAAAAACTGTAGCTTAAAGAAAAAAATAAAATTACGTCTCCCAAGAAAAAAAAAAAAGAGAGTATCTACTAGTGAGAAGGTAATTTGGTCATTTTTTTGTCAACTCATGAGGTGATTCTTTTGCACTTTACAAACTACAAAAAGGAGATAAAATATAATTTCATTGTAATAACTAATAAAATTAGCTAAGTTTGCTTTGAGGACAATTAGTGTAACTCAAATAGTAGAATATGTACTTTTTTCCCTTTTATAGGATAGTTTCTGTATCTATCCTATTAATTTGCACTTTAACCCTCAGAATTTAATAATATTCAATCGATTCGTTTGTGTAAGGGCGAGTATTAAGTAATGTTCTAAAAAGCGCTAGGCGGCGGCACATTAGGGCCTAGCGTCAGGCGAGCCTGAAAGCGGAGTTAGCGGGATCTAATTGGAAAAAAATATATGCGGACAACGAGAGTCTAGCGATTGGCGGGGCCTGGTGGAACTATACTGAGAGATTTTTAGAATAGTGGTATTAAGACATATGTTATGTGTTAAACTTAATACCCATATTGGACGTTTAGCTATTTTTTTCACTACATATCTGGTTGGGGAAAAGGGGATGAGCGATAAGAATCGAACCTCAATTTGATTTGAATTTGAGAATTTTAACCACCTGGACTACTATCCGATTCCCTACTTTTAACAAGTTGAATCAATTGAAAAAATGTTACTATGGCCAAATTTATTTCTCCAAATTAAGCAAAATTAATTGTATGAAACAGAATTACATTTTTGTCAAGATTCTCACGCAGAAGATATTGTTTAATCCTCCCTTTGTTTCTTCTTTCTTGCATTATTTATTTATTGGTTTTTATTGTGATTGAATGGAGTGTTGTGATATATACCTGAACTATTATTTTTAATGTCCAACTACTTCTTCTTCTTCAGTTTTATCTTTTCTTTTTTTTTTCTAAATTAAACAATTTGTTGGAAAAGATATCAATGAGCAAGGGATTTTAAATCATTTTACTCATTTCCATCAGAAATGTCACGTATATTAAACTCTTTTGAAATTCTCTAAATTTCGCATCTTTCACAATTTTTTCCAAACAAAAAACACATAAAACATCCTAACCTAATTTTTCCTCCACTGTTTCACTTTTTCATTTTTTTGTTTTCACTCAGATAATTGTTGTTTTGTAGGTTGGGAAATGCATGTTATTGTCATGGCCATTTTTCCATCTTGGGCTACATAATAAATTGAATAATTGAATTGTCAATTGTATATATCCCATTATTGAATGTATTGAAACACTTGATCAAATGGCAATCCCTTTTTCTTTCTATTTTTAGGCATGTAAGGCAAAAAAAAAAAAAAAAAAACCATAAAATTTTCCTTTCCTTAACAAAATATTGAACCAAACAAAGCAAAATTATTTCGAGGAGTAATTTTGTAGTAGGCAATGTGCAACTCTCACAAAATACTGTTACGTAAATGCTACATTTAGTGATGTGTAGTGAATGTGCCTCGCACCATATACTTATGCATATGAGATTATAAAATGTACGATAAGACGTACATCTGGTACACATTAGTAGGTTTTGCATAGAGCTGTCAAATGGCCCTGTGGAAAAATTGGATAAGGTCAAACTCATTCATGTCGTCTTTTTTGGACTCCGATCCAACCCATGCTTTATAATATATGAGTGATGCCGCCACAATCGGGCTAGCCTTTCGGACTAAATACATCCAATTTCTTTTGGGCCTATGAAATTGCCGTCCAACCCGGTCTTATCATCGACCGGTTCTGCCAGCATATGTCAATTTCTTTTTTTTTTTTTTTTGGACACAAGCGCATGTCAGTTTCAAGAAAGAAGATGGACTCAAATCTAAGAAAAAATAAGAGGTCTGCTAAAACAAAAGTCAAGTCATGGCCACAATAATCTTGGAATCAGAAAAACAAACCTCAAATATTACATTATGCAGCCCACAAAGTCATACAAGTACAATTGCTATACTTTCTATAAATAAATTAAAAGTTGGACCCTAACATTGGTTCTAAACATCCAGGAGCTTTCTATTTTTGACCTAAACAGAAACAGAAACAAGAAACATTACAGTCTTCTCAATGTACTTAGTAAAAACATTACATATGTACATCAAGTCTCCAATCTTCTCCTCTTAACCTTTATTTTCTTATTTAATTTTGCATTCTCTAGCCCGAAAGTCCGTAAAGACGAACCGGAGAAAAGGGATGAGACTTGAAGCCTAAGACATATCCCCAAATACTATACAGGCTAAATTACAAAAACTATCCCCGAGGTTTAGTTTAATTACAAAAAAGTCCAGTTATCTTTCAAAATTACAAATACCGCCTTATTCTGTTACAAAAACACCCCATGAAGTTTGTAGTTCTTTAACAAACATCAAACAGGTATTTGTAATTTTTGAAAGATAACTGGACATTTCTGTAATTAAACTAAACCTCAGGGCTAGTTTTTGTAATTTAGCCTACTATCTATATATATACTCAAACTGCAAGAGAACTAACTTCATCCACTTTCCAAAGATCTTCCTCGTACTTATACCACCTAATCAGCCCTTCGTCATTCCTCGTCCGTTGGCACATGATGCAAGAATCGCTCATGCATGTAAGAAACGTCTTCAACCGACTCGCTCGTTCAAGAATCGACTTGTCGAGCTCGATCAGAACTCGTCTTGGCGCGGGATGTGGGGGCACTTCGACGACTAGGCAGTGCGATATGTTTAGCACTTCGAGCCCTTTCAGACCCTCCAAGATTATGATCAGAGCGTCCTTAAACAGCATCGAGCAACGGAGGCTTAGGACTTTTAGGTTCGGTAGGAACGCGGCTAGGGTTGACGCCGAAGAGGATGTCGCAAGGTCCCATGATTTTCAACTCGGAGAATTTCTTGCAGCTTCGGGAAATTTCCTCCACGAGGTACGGGGGTTCGATATGCTCGGCATTGTTAGGGACTCGAGATCTTGCCATATGCGGACGGCTCGACATATGCCAGTTTTTTTTATTCTGTTCCAGGCGGGCATGACGAGACGCTTGAGTCGAGGGCACCTGAAATTCAGACGGGTATAAGATCATTTTCATTGACCGATCAAATTAGAACACTCTACGAGTCGATAACTAGCTAAACCGTTAGGAAAAATAAACAAGATTAGATTACAAAAACTTCTCCTGAGGTTTAGCCTAATTCTAAATAAAAAAGAAAAAAATTGGATAGACCTCTTTAAGGTATTATTATAAGCCAAAAACTTGTATGAGATACTCTCACGGGTATTATCCATGAGACACGGGTCCTACATGTAAAACAAAATTTCAACTCAAACCCATAAAAACCCAGATTTTTTTATGTTTTGCAGGATCCGTCAAGTCCCTGAGACGGTCTCATGTAAGACCACCTCTTATTATAAACACCCCTCGAGGTTTGTGTTTACTTTACAAATACCCCCTCTTGAGGGTGTGTTATGTAAAATAGAAACAAATATTAAAGGGTACTTGTAATTTTGAAAGATAGTTGGGTTCTTTGGTAATTGATTCGACCTCAAGGGTATTTTTGCAATTAACCATTAGTAGTATTCAAAGAACAAAGGAGTACTCACAGCAGCCATTGGCCTCATGGGGATGAAATGAGCCATAAGCAAATTCAGTAAGTACAAATGGGGAAACAATATAAATATATAATTTACTTTCAAGCTATTTCACTCTTTCCGTTATCATGAATGACTTTCATGTATTTATATCAGCCATCTTATATTACTCTGTACAGGATTTGGCTTCTGAATAGTGAACACTACTTTGAGCGGCATGCTTTCCAGGTCAGTAATTATAAATTTTAAGGATAATTACAAAAATCCCCGAGGTTTGGGCTAATTACTAAAAGAACCCAGAGGCTAATGAAAATTACAAGAAAATCTTTGAGGTTTGACTCCGACTTACATTTTCCCCTTCATAAGCAAAACATATTTCAAGAAACCCCCTGACATTTAAAAAAATATTACAGTTACCCCTTAAATTTAAGACAGAATCAAACCTAATTTTTTTTTTTTTTTGTCATTTTGAAACATCTTTTTGTTTTTTTTGTAATTAGCCCAAATCTCAGGGGTGTTTTTGTAATTATCCCTAAAATTTATGGTCTTGACATTCATTATCTTAACGAATTTCTTGATGGCAGTCTAATTTTGGAAATAAAGTCATGAGAGGTGAACGGGGTAGTGATAACAGCATAATAACTAGAACATATACCTACATATGTAAAATCATGACACTAAGTACATAAAAGAAAAACAGAAAAACAAAAGTTTCCGATGTACCTGTCAGCTGTATATGCCAACTGATCGCCGCTGACATACATATTATAATGAAAAATCAAAGTCGTCGTTTCCACGGCTGAGATTTAAAGAAATCTTCAAAACTCTTGTGAATGTTTTATCTGACCGCCATCGACGTACACATATGGCTCTAACGGGATTTTGATGAAGTTCGACTTCAGCAACGACATATCGAGTTTTCCAGAGCAAAGGGTCACAGGCTGCCATTCTCCACGTCCGACAAACATGACCAACTCCGGAGGTCAGCTCAAGATATTCAAATTCTGGAAAATTTTGAACAAAATATCAATATCCATGTCGTCCCATCTTCTCGAAACACAGCATGTGTCCTCCATTACACGGGCTTGGTGAAATCGTTCAAGAAGTCTTAGGACATTACGGGGTCTACAAAGAAACAAGAAAATGTATCAGCACGATGACTTCACAAATGAACGATTATTTGGTGCTCAATTGCTCTTAATATAACTAGCCAATGAAGCAAATTTAAGGCAAAATACTTGACATTCAAAATGGATGAGGGCAATGAAGTGCTTGAAATCTTAATCCTCACTGCTAAGAAAAGTCCCTAAAATTATGAGATTAGCAGAGGAAAATGATTCTTGAAGATATCATACGAGTAACAAAATCTTACGAAGACTAGTGCAGAGAATTACGTGATCATTCGTAGCTATTGTACAGTTATTAATTTTCTTTTTATGTGATGTTTCCTTATTCTCTCAGTCATTTGTATTTGTATATAGTTGAGCCGTTTTTATAACCTGCTTCATATATTCTCCATACGGTAATACTTCTTAGAAAGAAAAAAATATTATATTTGATGGGGACCATAGTAGGCCGACCTGATAGGAATGATCTGGAAGGTTGAATTGTTGAACACGGGAGCCCAAAACCTTTATTAGGCCGATCAATTAAAGGGTCTAAAGAAGTTTTGGGCCAACCTATGGGCTAGTGGCCCAAGCTACGGGCCGATCCAAAGTGACAAGTCCAGGAGATAAGTCCTATCGAATTATGGGCCGACTTGTGGGCTAGTGGGCCGAGCTATGGTCTAAGAGCCCATCCGAATTGGAAAGCTTAGTGGGCCAAGAAATAGGGCAAGATTGTCCTCCCCATAACGGCCCATGAGTATCCCAAACTAATGGGACTGCGAGACTTGGGGCATACGAAAAGCGCTGAGCCCAATTTAATAGCCAAATGGGTTAGGGTTGAGTCGGTTGATCCATTTCAAACCCTAATTGCTAACCTATAAACAAAAGGTATGCCTTAGGTTAGAATACCTATGCACATTTTTCATACTGTTCTTTTTTCATACATTTCTCTCTAGAGTGATCGACTTGAGAGTCGGAGAGAGGGTACGCTGGAAAACCCTTCCGGCCCCCTTCTCTAACGGTGGTTTGGCAGGCTTCAGGTCAGGCGTGCATCGAAGTATAGTTTTATTGACGGCGGGCAATTTTTGACCGACCAATATTATTACACCATGACATGTTAAATATAGTATTGACTGTAAATCCAATGCTATCATCATAGTTCAGATCACAAATATCTCATTCCACAAACAATTCCACAATTTTTCTTTTTGGCAAGAATCTGTTATAAATATGAAAAAAACCCACATAAATGCAATGGAAAATCAAGAATATTGAGACCAGCAGAAAGACACAAAAATCATGCTTCACATAACCGGACAATAAGCAAATCTTCACACCATAAATGCAAAAATACTCTGAAAAACTCAAGAAATGCAAACATATAAATTCAAGAAGCAAAAAAGGAACAGGAAAAACAAATGCACACATTAAAAATTTCCATGGAACCAAACACAAACAGCCCTTTTCAATTCTTTAAAAAAATCCCCAAATTACAGACATTCAAGAATCAAGATCCCACAACCCTTGATCCACTCACCAACATTTCAAGAAAATGAAAAACTCACTTGCAAAAATTGAAGTATTAAGCTAAAATTAAATGAATACCTATTTTTCTGTGTGAAGTTCTATTCTTTTTGCTTCTGTTGATCTCAGGCTCCTCAGCCTCTCCGAGTTTTATTTTGTGGGCTGTCTGAAAAATTTATCTTTTTTTAGCTTTGTTGAAATTTAGGTAGCTATATTGCAAAGTGAGATTAGGAGAGAGAGAGAATCAGATTCTTTTGAGGAGGTGCTTGAAATGACTTGGAAAGCCCTTAATTTCGCTGGATATAACGAACCAGGCAAACAACCCCTTATTATTTCATTCAACAAATAGATTATATCTGAATTTCTGACACACAAAAAGGCTGGCTTTCAAATTGCCATTATTAAGGTGTAACGCTCCATGGGACTAACAATCATTGCTTTTCACACTTGTTGCACTGAGTTTTTGTTATAAATTAGTAAACATGGATTATTTTTTATTGCAAATCTAATTATAGATTTTTTTAAAGGGATATTACAATTACAAATCCCATGGGGTTTGGGCTGATTACAAAAAACCCATTTTTTTAGTCACAAAATCCTCTCTTAGGATTGACCGTCTTATATTTTTTCTCCTTCATGTGTGTAAAAAAACATTTAAAAAATTTCTCTTACGTTTACCAAAATATTACAACTACTTGTTAAATTAAATACACAATCAAACCTCAATGAGTTCTTTGTAATTTTCAAAAGACTCTTGTTTTTTTTTTTTTTGTAATTAGCCCAAATCTTAGAGGGCTTTTTGTAATTATCTCTTTTTTAAAATATAAATTTTATAGCAATCAGATTCTTTCTAACATTCCATTCGATTGTCTGTCACGATTATATTTTGTAAATTTACATGATGATTGATGTAATAAGATTTATAAAAGAAAGTTAAGTCAATGTGTGATTTTTACTCAAATTGTTGTTCTTCTTTTATTTATTTGTAGAAAATCTTTTTCTAATTCAGTGAGTATAATAATGTATTTGACAGTTCCACTAATAAACAGAATGAATGCGAGATTATATTTTGAAATACTCGATAAGTACATTATTAATTGTGAAATCTATGAAAATATAAATCTATAATTAAAGAGTATAAAATTTACATATTTAAGTTATAATAAAATCAAATTCGAAGTAACCATATCTCACTTAGGGATGGCAATAGGTCGGGGGTAAGACCGGACCGAACTAGACCAGCGTCATTTGGGACGGGTATGGGTCCAATGGGGGAGTAATGGGTATTTATTTTTAGACAGGACGGGTATGGGGCGATAAAGTATGGTAGGACCCACCCGGATAATTTTTATTTTGTTTTCTTTTTTTTTAAGTCTATATATAGAGTGAAAATATTGTTGTTCAAGAACTCTTGATTTATATATATTGGTGTTTATTTCATAATTTATATATTATCTACAAAATTGTATAATAGTTAATTTTGAGTGCACTATTTTGAGTAAAAATCATACAAATTTGGCCAAATATATGAAGTTGGCGGGTCTAATAGGTCTTACCCACTATTTTGGGTATTGTATTTTCTTAACGGGTCGGGTCTCGGGTCTGGGTCCATGCGAACTCGGCCCAGACCTGAATAACAATTTGACATCCCTAATATTCTCACTAGAAGATAGTGGGGTTTTAGAGTTCAAGCTCTATTCCTCGTATACAATTCCATAGTAATCAATGTTTCTAAACTCAGACCGAACATCTAACCACATTAATAACTAGGTCATTGGATCAGAGGTTCAATTGTTTGAGCCATTTTGGAAAAAATGGTTGGCTTGTACATACCTACTCATATATATCTATATATGTCAATATTGTAAAAAGCGCTAGGCACTTGCTGTAAGTCCAAGTGGCTACGATAATCTAGAGGGGAGGGTGAATAGATTATCTCGGTTTTCGATTTTGCCCTTTTTCGAATAATCAAGCATAGATGAAAGCTAAATGCGGAAAATAAACAACACACGTTGATTTAAAGAGCTTCACCCCACCTAGGGACTATGTGCTCTACCACCCCCAAAGATATCCAGGGATGGGTTTGAAAAAGAAAAAAATTATTAATTACCAAAATTAATACATCACCTTGAGGATTACCATAACCCTCTTACAACACCTTGAGGAGATTACCACAATCTTCCTTCACCGCCTTTGAAGAGTACCACACTCTCCAAACACCTATCACCTAGATCACCCAAGTATATTCTTACCACAAGAATACCCACAAGGATGTCTTGTGTTGAATGATGACCAAAATCAAGATTATAACTCAATAGTGAATGATACAATATGAGTACAAGTGTAATCAAGAATTGAAAGCCTAGACCTCAAATGTGTGCAAGTGAAAGTGCTTAAAGCTAATACAACAAGATATATGAAAGTTTGCTTGTTTGCTCTTTGCTTGTGTAGTATGTTGTGTTGTTTGAATGAAGCCTCTATTTATAGGAGAGGTCTTGGCTTTGATATCCGGACATAGGCTCCTCCTTGAGGAGTGATTTTTCGCAAAAGAAACCATTTAAAATCATCAATATAGTTGTTAGAAATCAATCCCACAAAATAGGAAAAAGTCATTCGAAAATGCAATGGATAGTTTGTTGATAAAACAGGGTTCAACCGGTCCTTGTGCAGAGATAAGATTCAAATTGGTTTTCTGCGATTTTTACATAGGGGACCGGTCGGAGGGGTGCGACCGGTCTCTCCTTGATCTTGACCGGTTGAGGTTGATTAAAATTCGAAACAGAGAAGACAAAGAACCGGGAGGGCTCCAGTGCACGGCCGCCCAGGGTCGACCGGTCGACCTGGCCGCCCCTCCTTAATTTCTTCTATGTCTTATTTTTTGTTTCAAAACTCAACTCGGTACTATAGGCAGGTCGAGCACGAAATAGATGTGTTGTCCAATTTTTATCGAAAATAAACTCCAAGAAATACTCGAAAAATAGTAAAAATATTTTAAATCGATCGGAAGTATTTAGACAATATTTAGGGACATTGTTTTGGTTTAAAAACACATATGAACAAAATCATCAAAATCATGATAAAAACATTTATCTAATACTTGCTAGGCGTCGGATCGGGGCCTAGCGCCTGGCGGGATTAAAGCGGCCTAATCGGAAAAAAAAATCGAGGCGGACAGGGGGGACCTAGCGCTGGCGGGAATTAATTGGGGCTAGACGGGGATTTTATTCATTTCCAAAGCTCATATGGAGTTTTATTCATTTTAGGATGAATGTAAACTCGATTAATGACATAGCAAGCGGTACTTACGGCTTCGGCCCAAAAATATTTTGGAAGTGAAAATTCATTGAGCATTGACCGACTCATCTCTTGTAGTGTACGATTTTTTCTTTCGGCTACTCCATTTTGTTGAGGTGTCCTTGGAGCCGAAAAATTATGAGCATATCCCTTAGTTTCACAAAAGACTCTAAATTCACCATCAAATTCTCCACCTCGATCACTTTGAATAGACTTAATAATATCTTCCTTTTCATTTTCAATAAGTCTACACAACTTAACAAACTCATTAACGGCATCGCTTTTATTGGTAAGAAAAAGAGCCCAAGTATATCTAGAAAAATCATCGACAATAACAAAAGTGTAATGTTTTCCACTTAGACTTGTCGTACCAATATACCCATACAAATCAAGGTGAAGCAATTGTAGGTGTTTGGTTGTGGAATATTTCATTTTGGGCTTAAAACTACTTTTAACTAATTTGTTCTTTTGACAAGTGTCACATAAGCCAAGATTTTCAAAATTCAATTTGGGTAGTCCTTTCACGTGTTGGTTTTTGTAAATATTTTTCAAATTCTTGTATCCAACACGCCCAAGTCGCCTATGCCATAAACTAGTTAAATCATTATTGGCGACTAAACAAGAAACATTTTGACTAACCAAATCACTTGTACAAATTTTGTAAAGATTGTCTTTTCTATTTGCTTCACAAATAATTTCACCATTTTTAAGTATAAGGCATTATTCTTTATTGAAAGAAACATCATAATTTGAATCACAAAGTTGGCCAACACTTATCAAATTAAACTTAAGCCCTTCTACTAAAAGAACATTACTAAGAGAGAAAGAAGAGTTACCAATTACTCCATTTCCAAAAATTCTTCATTTGCATTCATTGCGAACATGACCATACCCTCTTCTTCGAGCTTGATGTTGGTAAAAAGTTCTCTCTCCCGATCATATGGCGTGAACATCCGCCGTCCACGAGTCATTTTGAATCTTCCATTGTCGTTATAGCCCCTATTACCTCATTATTTTCATCATCTATGGCCATAAGACCATGTCCGCTTCTCCTTCCTCGTCGGTTGTTTCAAGTAATTCATCCCAAGTTTTGACCTCCGCATTTAGAGCCTTCTTTTCGAAAAATGCTTCTTTTTATTTTGTTCCTCCTCATCGAGTTTTGGGCAATCGGCAATAAAGTGCCCAGGTTTTCCGCATTTAAAGCAAGCATTATCTCTCGGTTTTCTTGCCTTATTTTTGTTCACAAATTTTGCAAATTTCCGAATAAGTGCGGCCGTCTCCTCATCATCAACATCATTATCATAGTATGCATTATTAGAAGAAGAAGCAAGACCTTTAGGAATATTTTGCATACCCGATTGATTGATGGTTGGTTTGGAATTTTTCCTCTCCTTAAGATAGACTTCATAGATGAGGAGATTCCCGATGAGCTCGTCAAATTTGAGTGTCTCAAGATTTTGTGCCTCCGTGATAGCCGTCACCTTTTCGGACCATGAGCCGGGAAGAGCATTCAATACCTTAGTCACCTTGTCTTCTTCGGAGATGACTTTACCGAGGGCCACAAGAGGATTGACAATGTTGTCAAGCCTTTCCACCATCTTACAGATGCTTTCACCATCATACATGTTAAAGTTTTGAAATCTTTAACAAGCATGGTCTTTCTTGCTTGCTTGACCTTCTTTGTCCCTTCATATATAGTCTCCAATTTTTCCCAAACCTCATGTGCCGACCTTATGCCTCTTATGCGATTGTACTCGGTGGCGGTAAGAGAACAATGCAAAATATTTAAGGCCTTACCGTTTAGAGAGAAAGCCTTTTTGTCGTTTTCATCGAACTCCTTGAAAGGCTTAGGAGCCGATGTGCCATCCTCCAATTTCTTGGTTGGTTGATCAACTCCTTCAACAACCACATTCCAAATGTCGAACCCGCACTTGTAGGAAGCACTCCATACGGTCTTTCCAAAATGCGTAGTTGTTGGCGTCGAATAGTGGTGGCTTGTTGGTGGAGGCACCGGTGGTGAGATGAGCATCATTCGTAGCCATGGATCTTTCCTCTTTACTCGGAACGAGCTAGCCAAAGAGTTTGGCTTTGATACCACTTGTAAGTCAGTGGCTACGATAATCTAGAGGGGGGGTGAATAGATTATCTCAGTTTTTCAGATTTTGCCATCTTTTTGAACAATCAAGCAAAAATGAAAGCTAAATGCGGAAAATAAACAACACATGTTGATTTAAAGAGCTTCACCCCACCTAGGGACTACGTGCTCTACCACCCCAAAGATATCCAGGGATGGGTTTGAAAAAGAAAAAAATTATTAATTACCAAAATTAATACAACACCTTGAGGATTACCACAACCCTCTTACAACACCTTGAGGAGATTACCACAATCTTCCTTCACCACATTTGAAGATTACCACACTCTCCAAACACCTATCACCTAGATCACCCAAGTGTATTCTTACCACAAGAATATTCACAAGGATGTCTTGTGTTGAATGATGACCAAAATCAAGATTACAACTCAATAGTGAATGATACAATATGAGTACAAGTGTAATCAAGAATTAAAAGCCTAGACCTCAAATTTGTGCAAGTGAAAGTGCTTAGGCTAATACAACAAGATATATGAAAGTTTGCTTGTTTGCTCTTTGCTTGTGTAGTATGTTGTGTTGTTTGAATGAAGTCTCTATTTATAGGAAAGGTCTTGGCTTTGATTTCCGGACATAGGCTCCTCCTTGAGGAGTGATTTGTTGCAAAAGAAACCATTTAAAATCATCAATATAGTGTTAGAAATCAATCCCACAAAATAGGGAAAAGCGTCTCGAAAATGCACGATGGATAGTTTCTTTGATAAAATAGGGTTCGACCGGTCGCAGCAGAGATAAGATTTAAATTGGTTTTTGCGATTTTTACATGGGGGACCGGTCGGAGAGGGGTGCGGCCGTCGCCTCTTGATCTTGACCGGTTGGGGTTGATTAAAAATCGAAACAGAGAAGACAACAACCCGGAGGGCTCCCAGGTATCGGTCGCCCGGTCGACCTGGCCGCTTCCTACCGGCCGTCGACCACCCGGTCGGCCGCCGCCCTCCTTGATTTCTTCTACGTCTCATTTTCTTTTTCAAAACTCAACTCAGAAACGGGTTGCCCTATAGGGCGGCCCGGTCGAGCATGAAACTGATGTGTTGTCCAATTTTTTATCGAAAATAAACTCAAAGAAATACTCAGAAAAATAGTAAAAACATTTTAAATCGATCGGAAGTATTTAGACAACATTTAGGGACATTGTTTTGGTTTAAAAACACATTTGAAAAAAATCATCAAAATCATGATAAAAATATTTATCTAACACTTGCTAGGCGTCGGATCGGGGCCTAGCGCTGGCGGGATTAGGCGGGCCTAATCGGAAAAAATCGTAGGCGGACGGGGGGGACCTAGCGCTGGCGGGAATTAATTGGGGCTAGACGGGGATTTTTACAATGAGAATTATATGTACACGTGTAAAAGATTAAGACAAATATAAATATAAAAATCTAACAAATACACATAATGATAAAATTAAATTAGTACATTATAATATCCACATATATATATATATATATAGGGATTGGATCAAATGAGACCACATAATTAGAGTGAGACAGTGTGGACTAATCTTGTTCACGAGATCGTAATTTTAGATGGTTGAGATTTACCCACTTTAATAAATATTTTTGATTTATTTTAAATCTGAAAAGGATAGTATTGTAATTTTGTAATTGTGCTAGAACCAATAGTTTCGTCAATTTCTCTATCAAGCGGCCTTTTCTTGCCTCGAAACGGAACGGTTAAGAAGTCAAACAATTCATTACAAAAGTGTTTTCTCGACCCAACCGCCTAATTGCCATCGGGGACCTCCACGGCGACCTTCCCAATGTAAGTCAAGCGGCCTACGATAATCTAGAGGGGGTGAATAGATTATCTCCATCTTTTTGATTTCGCCCTCTTTTTACAACCGAATGCTCAAATACAATAATAAAGGTGCGGAATATAAACAACACACGTCGATTTAAAGAGGTTCAACCCACACAGGGCCTAATCCTCTACCACCCCAAGATATCCAGGGATGGATTTGAAAAGAAAAGAATTTTATTAATTACCAAAATTAATACAAATTCAACTTACAACAACTTGAAGAGCACCACACTCTTCTTCGACACCACCTTTGGAGATTACCACAATCTCCTTTGAAGATTACCACAATCTTCCTTCAACGGCACTTGTGAAGATTACCACAATCTTCAACCTTGAAGAATACCAAATTCTTCAACACCTCAATAAGAAGATTACCACAATCTTCTTCACCTATCACCTAGATCATCCAAGTATGTTCTTACCACAAGAACACTCGGAAGGATATCTTGTGTTTGAATGATAACCAAAAATCAAGATTACAACTCAATAATGAATAATACAATTTGAGTGCGAAGTGTAATCAAGAAAAGCCTAGACCTCAAAGATGTGAAAGTGATAAGCTAAGCAATTTTACAACAAGAATAATAACAATGAAAGACCAAGTGTTTGCTTGAAGTGTATCTTGTTGTGTTGTATCTCAATTCTTGTTTTTGGTTGCTCCAAAACTTCCTCTATTTATAGGAGATGATTGATCAAGCATAGGCTCCTCTTGGGGATTGAAAATCTCTGAGAAAAATACAATTAAGATCAAGAATATAGCTGTTAGAAATCAATCCCACAATTTAAGGAAAAGTGTCTGCTTTGTCAAACGGTCGAAATTTCTTTGTCAAAAGATAGAGCGACCGATCGCATTAAATAGACGTTAGAAGAATACACAAAGCAAAAATAACACGCAGGCGGCCGGTCGACGATACCTCGACCGGTCGACCATCACCCCAACCGGTCCCCTCATGGATTTTGCAAAGATCAAGTGTTCTGTTTAAACACACTTGCAGTGCACCGGTCGCACGGGCGCCGGTCGTCTCCGACCTGGTCCGACTTGAGCGGCCGGTCGACCTACCCTTTACACTCCAGGCTCAACTTTTGGGTTCAACGTACTCTTGAGTGCGGGTTGCCCAATAGAGGCGACACCGGTTGGCCTCAAAACCAAAGTGTTGTCCAATATTTAATCGAAGATAAACAACAAGAAATACTCAGAAAAATAGTAAAAACATTTTAGACCGATCGGGAGTATTAGGACAATATTTAGAAACATCGTTTGAGAGTGAAAACCCAATAACGTAAAATCATTAAAAGCGTTGTCCAATTTAGACGAAAATAAACTTGAAGAAATACTTGGAAAATATTAAAACCATTTTAAATCATTTAGGAGTATTTGGACAACAATAAAAAAACATTGTTTTGGTGCAAAACAAAATCATCAAAATTAAGATAAAAACATGTATCAAACACCCAAGGCCGAGGAGGCCTTGACGCTCGCGAATTTGATCGGTCTAGATGATCGGTGGTCGGGAGGCTCATTCTACCGTTGTTCGGCAGTAGGTGATATTTTCGATCGTGGTGGGGACGAGATTAAGTTGTTATATTTCTTCGAGAAATTGAAGAGCGATCTTTGCTAAAGCGGGGGTTTGGTTATTACCATGAATGTTTATTCCGAGCCCATCGACCTTGGTGAAGAAGACGATGCCGACGTGGAGAAAACTAGGGCCTACGATGAGGCAGTGAGGATTACTGTATACTTAGATGTTTTTCGATGTATATTTATATGTATTTTGATGTATAAGTAGTTAATTTTTTATGTATGTATTTATGTTGTTGTATATTTATGTTTTTTGTTGTACACTTATATGTCTTTTGTTGTATACTTATATGTGTTTTGTTGTATACTTATTTTTTGTTTGACAAATATAATATGCAGTACAAATATATTAAATATACAACATAATAGTGTTAAATGTACATTAAATATATGTTAAGTATACAGTACATTAACGAGCGTGATTTTTTCGCTCTCTATAATTGATTTACTTAATTCACGGGCCCCACATATTTTTGTTTGGCCATTTTAGTATGCAGTAAAATTATGTTAAACATACAGCAAAATAATGTTAAATGTACATCAAATATATGCTAAATATACATCACAATAATGAACGTGATTTTCTCTCTCTCTCTCTCTCCCTCTCTCTCTCTCTCTAATTGATTTACTTAATCTACGATCCCACACGTTAATGATCGTGATTCTTCTCTCTATATATATAAGCGATTCCTTGATTCACGGTCCCCACATATTTTTGTTTGACCATTTTAATATGCAATTAAATTATCTAAACATATAGTAAAATAGTGTTAAATATACAACAAATATATGATAAGTACAACAACAACATCTTTGCATGGCGGAAGCACATGCGTGATTTTCTCTCTCCATCGCGATTTTCTCTCACGTGAATTTCTCTCTCCTTATAACTGATTCCATATTTAGATGGTCCCCGCTTGGGTAATTTGACTACTATACCCTTATTTTGCTTTAATTAAATATTTAATGTAATTATAACCCCTATTTATCTTAGTCATTGATATAACTAAAGGAGGTTGAGATGAGTCCACATTGTCTCACTATATATATATAGGGGGAGGTTAAAATGAGACCACATATTATAGTGAGACAATGTGGACTCATCTCAACCCTCCTTTAGTTATATCAATGACTAAGATAAATAGGTGTTATAATTACATTAAATATTTAATTAAAGCAAAATAAGGGTATAGTAGTCAAATTACCCAAGTGGGGGACCATCTAAATACGGAATCGATTATTAGGAGAGAGAAAACCACGGGAGAGAGAAAATCGCGAGAAAATCGCTACCGGAGAGAAAATCACGCATGTGATCTCGAAAAATGCAAGATATGTTGTACACTTATCATATATTTGTTGTATATTTAACACTATTTTTTTCTTTGTATGTTTAGCATAGTTTTCTTTGCATATTAAAATGGTCAAACAAAAATATGTGGGGACCATAAATCAAGGAATCGATTATATATATAGAGAGAGAATCACGTTCATTAACATGTGAGGATTAAGTAAATCAATTATATAGAGAGAGAAAATCACGCTCATTATTGTATTGTACATTTAGCATATATTTGATGTATACTTAACATTATTTTGTTGTATGTTTAACATAATTTTCTTTGTATATTAAAATGGTCAAACGAAAATATGTGGGGACCAGTGAATTAAGTAATCAATTATAGAGAGAGAGAGAACTACGCTCATTAACATGTGGGGACCGTGGATTAAATAAATCGGTTATAGAAAGAAGAGAGAAAATTACGCATTATTGTTATCTTTGTATATTTAACGTATATTTATTGTATATTTAACACTATTATGTTGTATATTTAACATATTTGTCTTGCATATTATAATTGTCAAACAAAAATATAAGTATACAACAAAACACATATAAATATACATCAAAACACATATAAGTATACATAAAAAATTATAAGTATACAACAACATAAATACATACATAAAAATTAACTACTTATACATCAAAATACATCTAAGTATACACCGAAAAACATACAAGTGTACGATAATCCAAACTGTCTCTCGTAGACTCTGTTTTCTCCACGTCGATCGTCTTCTTCACCAAGATCGATGGGCTCGGAATAAACCAAATGGGCGATCGAAAAAAAGCAAAGCTCAACCCAAAAATAGGTCAAGAAAGATCTTCAGTTTTCACTAGAAAACCCATTTGAAAGCACAAAACCGTCTTATGATGCCATTATTGATGTAAAGGGCTAAAAATTGGGTCGCCATCAGAAAACATTTGTTCAAGCTCTGCCCTTTTGCATTTTAGCCCTTATATTTGTATACATAAACATTTGATATGGAAAATGAAGAAACTCTCTGAGAATAAAAGCCGAAAAGGGGTATTTTGTGCGGGGGCTGCGGTGGTGCTTGAGATGTTGTGGCGGTGGCGCAACCTGACAACCATAATTAGTTCAAAGTGGCAGGCGACGGTGAGGGATGGGTTGATTGAAGCAGGGGTTTTCACGTACAGAGCTTTAGCGTATGAGCATTTGCACGGGACCAAAATTGGGGGTTGATTGTGTAATGACTATCTTGCCCTTTTCAGCTTAAAAATAAAGCGAAAATAATTATTAAATTGGAAAAATCTCAACCATCTAAAATTTGAGATTTGTGGTCAGGATTAGTCCACACTGTCTCACTCTAATTATGTGGTCTCATTTGATCCTATTCTCTCTCTCTCTCTCTCTCTCTCTATATATATATATATATATATATATATATATATATATATATAGGGATTGGATCAAATGAGACCACATAATTAGAGTGAGACAAAGTGTGGACTAAATCGCCGCACATCTCAACTTTTAGATGGCTGTGATCTTTCCAATTTAATGGTATTTTTTTTTTTTTAAATCAATAAAGGGTAAGATGGTCATTTTCTTATGATTAATTTTCACCCTCAATTGTAACTCCCCCAAATCCCCCAAATCTGCGTTCATCTCTCCCACGAGGAAGCCATGGAATGAGTGAATCCTACCTCCATCTTTTCCAAATGGATTTGCTTCACTACAACTCCTTTGCCGCCTTTGTCACTAGCGCCACCGACATATTTCACGTGGCTTCCCCTTGCATTGTCGTCAGTCCACGATCCCTAGCACGAGCTATTGGACCCGTCAATTAAGGGAACCATCAATGTATCTTGGCGGCGAAAAGAAATTGGTGTTCGGCGCGTGATTGTCACATCTTCGATATTTGCTATTGTTCCCATCCCTAATTGGCGGTGATAAGGTTAAGAATGAAGATTGTTGGACTTAAGGTGTGCTTGATTGCTTTGGTGATGTTATCTACTCTTGGTTTTCCAATAATGGAAACAAAAGAGGATTTGAGAAAAAAAAAAAAGCTATGCTATGTCTTGGTGATGTGTAATCTTGTGTTTAGACTATTGTAATATTCTCAGTAATCTTGATTCGAGGATTGTGTTGAACCTCTGTATATCTTCGTTCACAAGCTTTATGGAATCGGGATTGTGTCGAACCTCGTATATTTTCTCTTTTTCTTCCTTTTGGGAATTTTGCTATGATTCGAAGTTGGAGAAGGAAAATGAGATTGAAATTTCTTGTTAATAAAGAATTTATTGATTTATGTTTCGGTTGATGGAGTGGTGTATTTGTTGTTGTAGATGAAGGATTGGTGAAGAAGACGATCTTGACATGGATCGATTCATTGTACACTTAGATATTTTTCGATGTATACTTAGATGTGTTTTGTTGTATAAATAGTTAATTTTTGATGTATATATTTATGTTCTTTGTATACTTATGTTTTTTTGTTGTATATTTATATGTGGTTTGTTGTATACTTATATGTATTTTGTTGTATACTTATATTTTTGTTTGACAATTGTGATATGCGGTAAAATTATGTTAAACATACAAAGAAAATAGTGTTAAGTATACATCAAATATATCTTAAATATACATCACTAATGAGCGTGATTTTTTTCTCTCTCTCTCTATAATTGATTTACTTAATTCACGGTCCCCACATATTTTTGTTTGACCATTTTAATATGTAGTAAAATTATGTTAAAACATACATCAAAATAGTGTTAAGTGTACATCAAATATATGCTAAATATACAACACAATAATGAGCGTGATTTTTCTCTCTCTCTCTCTCTCTCTCTCTCTCTCTCTCTATAATTGATTTACCTAATCCACGGTCACATGTTAATGAGTGTGATTTCTCTCTATATATAACTGATTCCTTGATTCACGGTCCCCACATATTATTGTTTGACCATTTTAATATGCGCAGATAAAATTATGCTAAACATACAAGAAAATAGTGTTAAATATACATCAAATATATGATAAGTGTACAACATACTACATGGCAGTAGTACATGCGTGATTTTTCTCCAAGTAGCGATTTTCTCGCGATTTTTTCTCTCCCCACGTGATTTTTCTCTCCTAATAGCCGATTCCATATTTAGATGGTCCCTCACTGGGTAATTTGACTACTATACCCTTATTTTGATTTAATTAAACATTTAATGTAATTATAACCCCTATTTATCTTAGCCATTGATATAACTAAAGGAGGGTTGAGATGAGTCCACATTGTCTCACTATAATATGTGGTCTCATTTTAACCTCCTATATATATATATATATATATATATATATATATATATAAATATAAGGAATATAAAAAGAAGTTCTATGCAATTTTACTAAATATATTTCACTTCAAATTTTGTAGTAAAATAAAGAAAAATATATTTACTATAAAACAAAGTGTTTTTTGAGGTTAATATGGTTACCGGTTTCGTGGACCAGGGTAGCAACAGATTTTTAGCTACTCGATTTTAATACATAACCGCATTTAGGACATGTGATTGGTTCCCGATTGTTAGGTCGGTCCGATCCGAATTTCAAAACAGTAATGATTTGAATTGGCACTAAAAAAATCAAATTCAGAAGTAGGAAATCATTTATTTCAAGATCAAGGCACTAGAAAAAATGAGTGACATGTACATGGTCAAAAAGAAAATTTGTTATTTCTTTTTACCACTTTTTCTTTTAAATCTTCTTACCACCATATTTTTTCCTTCATTAGCTTTAAATACAAGTTGCTTTAATTGGCACCTCATGACTCAAATATTGCTAATTTTTGGACATTTTTAAGTAGTCTTTATGTAAACAACATTTTTCAATTATCTACTATACTCATCCAACTTCTGTGGTTAAAAGGCCAAATAGAGATATTCAGATTTATTTTTCCCCAGATCCACTCTATCGGGCTTAGTTTTAGCTGGCCCACCACAATTGACCAAGCCCAAGAAGGCCCACTTTAATCTCAGCACTGACACCAGAAAACCCGTCTCAGTCTCTCAGATAAAACACACATCAGAAAGATCCAATTTCTATTTTCTTTTTTTTGGGAGATCAATTCAATTTTATTTTAATTATTTTACAATTTCTTTGCTTCTCATTCATAGTTTCCGGCAACCCAAAAATATTTGTTGACAGAAAATGGGCGGCGGCGGAGGAGAGCACCACCACCACGTCGATGGGGGCACTCATGGGGCACACGGCGGTGATTTCAGGGGGAAAGTGTGGAGCATGACGGGTGGGCCCAATTGCCGCCCCAAGCACTGGAAGCGCAACACCGCCTTCGCCATGTTTGGCATTGTCTTGATCTGTATCCCAATCGCCATGAAATCCGCCCAGCTTGAGGTACACAAACAAATAGAAGTTCTATATTTGAGTATTGGATGTGGCTTAAATCAGTTGAGTTCTTATCTTTATCAAATTTAACGTCAAAATTATTTTTTAAGTATATAATTGTGCTGGTGTATTGGATTGTCACAATTTAGGGTTCCCCAATTTAGGAGTGAAATGGTAGGGTTTTAGGTGAGATGAAATTTTGATGAGTTTTAGCGAGGTTTTAGGAATTGAGAATGAGCTTTTATGAGCTTCGAAGTACCAATTTTTTTGACCTTGTTCAGCTGCTTGCGGAGTGGAATTTAAGCTGCATTTTCCACTTATCCTAAAAATTAAAACATAAATAATACTTTGTCTCCCTAACTCTATTATAAGTAACAGTTAGGCCCATTCAACTCTAGAAATAGGTATCTTGCCCTATCCATAAGTAAATTCAGTAAAGTTTGACTGGTAAATGTCACAAAATGTATCGTTTGGAGTCGACATAATACTTATTTTCTTATGCGTGTGACAACGAAACACAAAACAGAGACAAACGCATCGACATAAATGTTACGTAAATATGGTGAACAATGCGGATGTATATTTTAAATGTGCCTATAATACGTGTTGTGCGTATTTGGCTAGGCGTATGTTCTCTATGTATGTCAACAATCTATTTTGTCTTTAATTCTATCCTAACAATTTATACTTACATATTTAATGTCATACCCATGTATGGATGTGATTATTTCTCATTTATAGATATATTACTCATGATTGAGCTTCTTAATCTCTGTCGAAAGACAAGAAACAAATAACATGGTGTCTTTGTTCATGTTGTCAAACTGTCGTTTGTAGTGTCTCCTTGATACTATCCCTATGCAGAGCCTCGCCTTTGTGTGGTTAGAGTGTATTAATACTCCTGTTACTGCAGTTGATGCAGTTCTTTTATGCATATTAAGTTGTCTCTCTGCTTCTCGTGTTTCTTAGTTGAGAATAGTATATCCTCAGGATATTCGTGCCGACAGTCCCATATAGATCATGAAATGAAGTTACCGACAGTGATTGGATTGAAATTAGGCCTATTGGAGAGCTTCTTAATGATGTATTGATGAGTGATGCCACTTTTCTACTCTCCAACCTTTTGTATTGATTTTAGGGATAATTACAAAAACTACCCCTAAGGTTTCGGGGTGATTACAGAAAAAAAAAAGGAAAAAAAACACTGATAAGTTTCAAAATTATAATAACCCCTTTGCGGATTGCTTTCGCCTTACATTTTACCCCAACTGTGAATTGAGCTGAGGAAATTTGGTGACTTCATCAAATATTTTACAATTACATTCATCAAGTTTTCTAAATAAAAATAGCCCAAACTTTTCGTCTTACATTTTATAATTACATCTCTCAACTTTTCTAAATATTATAAATAGCCAGACGAAAAGTTGGGGCTATTTGTAACATTTAGAAAAATTGAATGCTGTAATTGTAAGATATTTGATAATATTAGGAAATTCCGTCAAGTCAATTAATGGTTGGGGTAAAATGTAAGACGAAATTAAACCTCAAGGGAGTTTCTTTAATTTTCAAACTTCTCTGGTTGTGTTTCTTTTTTTTTATTTGTGTAATTACCCCAAACCTCTTTTTTTTTTTGGTGTCATTGCCCCAAACATCAGGAGACTTGTTGTAATTACCCCTTGATTTTATCATCTCTACCAAAAAACAAAGTTTATTTGGTGTTTTAATATACCAGCTGAATGCCACGTGAATATATTGAAACACAATACGTAATAGGAAATCCCAAATCCTACATTTGCCTTAACCTTCTGAGCGGAATATCATTCTCCGTCTAGCTTTATGTGCTTACAACTCTTTCAACTATACTTTTCAGTAGGATTTTCATGGCAGGTTAGAATTTTTGCGTATAATTATGTTTTCCCTGTTTTATGTAGCCTTTTGGGTTACTTATTTCAGTTTTTTCCGCTGTCTACTGCCGTCACATTTATTCTAGCTTGCTTTTGATTCCCACTTTCGGTGAAAAATCTATTCTTTCATCCTCTAAATTGCTTGTCACAACTTGTAACCTACATTCGGTTGTTTTGAAGTGATATTTTGTGCGTTAACAAGACGATTTCTTGCAGCAACGTCCACATCTTCCTGTTCGTCAATTCCCTCCCAGCTTTGGTGCAAAAATTTTGGGAACAAAGACTATTGATCCATGATTAAGTCCTTGTAATGCATCTGTAAGAGATCTTTTGCCTTTTTGCTATTGTATTTCTCAAATTTCTTGTAATTTTGAAACTAGTCATTTTGAGATCTGTTTTTTGATGAAATAAGAAATGACTGGATTACTTCATTCAGGTGTTTTGACTTACGATTTTTATAATAGCAAAATAGGTGATTATAGGACTGTTGAGGCTAGCATTTCCATCACAATAGAACCCCACAAGCATTTGTGCTTTTATTTTAGGGTTATTGATTTTTTAAGACTGACCTATAAATGACTTTCTTTGACATTTTTGAGTTACCAATTTAGTACTCATACTTATGTTTCTTGGGGGCATTTTCGTCCTTAAAAGTGAATATGTACCAATTTATAAAAAATTTTTGAGTATACTTATTTAAATTATAAAATCAATTAAAATTTTAATTTAATTTATAAAAAGTAAAAAGAAGTTTCTAAAATATTAATGAATTTTTAGAAAAAAATAAAATTAATTACGTTAAATTAGTATATTAATAAACATAAATTAGAATTTAATTAATCGAAAAAATAAATTAGTTTAGTTAACTAATTTTAAAAATTAAAATGAAAATTAAATAATTTAAAATTTAAAATTAAGATAGTAAATAAGAAAATTATAGCAATTTTTGTTGATATATTATTTTTTAATTAGATTTTTAATTGAGTTTAAAAAATAATTAATTGGATTTATTTTGTTTTTTTAATTTGAATAATAATAACTTATTTTTTAAATTTAATAATTCTAATTAATACTTAACTTTTTGGCAAAAACTTGCGTGAGACGGTCTCACGGATTTAGATCCGTGAGACTGAGCCCTTACACAAAGTTTTACGGGTTATTTTTTTTTGATTTTATTTTTTGATTTTATTTTTCTTAGGGTTTATATGTTCAATCCGATTTTTTTTTCGTATTTTGATTTTTCTACCTCTTATTTGAATTGAAAACAAAAATCGGATTGATAATTTTGTGAATTGTTTTTTAGGGTTTATTTTTAATTGATTTGGGTTTTTAGGATTTTTAGTTTTTTTTTAGGGTTTATTTTTTATTTTTGGGTTTATTTTTGTTTTTCGGGTTTATTCTTCATGGTTCATGTTTTTAGGGTTTATTTTTGTTTCTTCATGGTTCATTATTATTTTTAAATTTATTTTCATGGTTCATGTTCTCAAGACGGAGCCCTTAGGAGGTCCGTCTCACTGATTTAGATCCGTGAGACCGCTTTCACAAGAGACTTGCTCTAACTTTTTAGCAAAAATTAAAAAAATCTTGGGGGCATTTACGTCTTTAAAAGTGAATAGGTACCAATTTATAAAAATGTGAAGTATGAGTACTAAATTGGTAACTTGGAAATGTCGTGATCGAACCAAAGAAAAGTGCATATAATTCGGTACTAAAAATCAATAACCCTTTATTTTATTAAAGGTATATACCAAAAAAGAAAACCCCGAGATTTGAAGTAATTACGGAAAAACCCAAATGAGTTTCAAAATTACACAAACCGTTTGAGATTTGATTCTGTCTTACATTTTGTAGCAACAATTGTTAGTTTGACTTGATGGAATTTATCGACGTCATCAAACATTTTACATTTACATCCCTCGACTTTTCTAAGTATTACAAGTAGTCCCAACTTCCCCGTCATGCTATTTCAATATTTTGAAAAATTGAGGGATGTAATTGTAAAATGTAAGACGAAAAGTTTGGGCTAATTGTGACATTTAGAATTGGTGAGAGATGTAATTATAAAATATATAATGATGTCATCGAATTCCGTTAGAGTACAAATGTCTATAAGACATAATCAAACTTTCTAGGGTGTTTATGTAATTTTGAATCAAACCTCTAGGGTATTTCTCTAAATTTGAAACTTCCTTGGATTTTTTTGTAATTACCCCAAACTGAGGTTTGTTTTGGTAATAACCCCAATCAGCTCTCTCTCTCTCTCTCTCTCTCTCTCTCTCTCTCTCTCTCTCTCTCTCTCTCTGTCTGTCTGTCTGTCTGTCTGTGTGTGTGTGTGTGTGTATTTATTTATTATGAATTGTGGCAACAGTTATGGCGAGACGAGCTATGAAGATTGAAGCTCTCTAGTATTAGAATATCCCAATATTTAATTAATTTTGGAAATGCAATAATATCCATTATTTTCAAGACTTGGCCATAGCTAGCAGCACAAATAATTACCATTTCATCTACTTAATTTTGGGACTTTCATCTTCAGCAATTATTTTTGCATGCTGTGGGCTACAATTGTTTCCAAAAAAAAAAAAAAAAAAAAAAAAAAGTAACAATTTCTTACACATAAATAAGTTTACGAGATTTATCCAAGTGGTCAAAATTGAGGCCTCAAAATATTATAATATCTTGGATTTAAGTCTCATTATATATGTGTGATACTTGTCTCATTTTATATATATTGTTGTGGTCATTATTGTACAATTAATTGGTGACTGATTTTTGTATTGTATTTATTATTGATATCTTGATGTAATGGTGTAATTAACAAATTAAACTCAATCTATAGTAGATGAAAATTTAAAGTTACATTTTTTGTTAGAATTATACATATTAGACGTACGTATGTTCCAATATTTTCACTCATTTTCTTTTCGTGTTTTTCCAAGTGAGATTCTATTTTCAAATGAGAAATTGGTTGGCTAAACTTATATTTTAATTAAGTAATAACATAACAAACTACCATATTGCATATAGTATACCATAATTTATATTTTGATCAATTGACAATTTAATTTAATTTGAGTTATATATTTTGCAATGACATTTGCAATAATTTGTCGCAGTAAGCCAATAATAACCTCATAATTAATGTTTTTAATGCATTATAATAACAAATAATAAGTAAAAGACATTTTAAATCACAATTAAAATAGAAGTGCAATTAAGTAGTATTAAAATATAAGTAATTATAAAAATAAATTAATTTTTGATAATCAAACGAAAAATATAAATTAAAATATTCAGTTGGTTTAATGTATTGAAGATTATTTATAGCAAAACATTAAATTTTGGTACAAAAAGTTACACCAAATTTATTGTGGATTTGTGGTCCTATATCTTCTTTTGTCAATGGCTTCTACATTAATTACATTGCCTGAAATTATCATTATTTTCTATAAAATATATAATATGCTATCACTAATTAGTGTAACCTTTTAAAGTAATAAGCTTGAGATAAATATATTACTTTCACCTCTCATTTTTCATAAAATTAAAATTGAGAGGGAATATGACATTTTTCATATATGGTGATGTAGACACTCGTTGGCACACGATAAGCCACAATTTTATCTGAAGTACAGAAGATGGAGAATTTAATACAAATGACCCCAATGATAGAATAATAGTAACATCAAATCTATTTTCGTATGACTTTTCTTCTTAAATATTAATGCATGCATATCTAGTACGTGTGAGATTTGGAAGACTTTCAACGATATATAATTATAGTGTCCCCATCACAACTTTATTGGTCAAGTTAGTTAATTTCTTTTATGAAAATAAACTACATGCAATTAGTTTTTTTAGAAATTTTATATATAATATGAAATATCTTCATATTTAATTTAATTGTTGAAATAATTACAATTTTTTTATAACTAAATTGGAGATAAACTTAGCAATTCCCCGTAAATGTGGCAGCAAGAGTTCTTTGCACTTGTGAAATGTTTGAGTTTCACAAAAAGTGATTACATTAATACATATATATCTATCAAATTTGTAATGAATATTGTTGGGTATCTATCTGCCCCTCAATAGATCGATACACGAAGTACCGAATAACAAATTACAGACTCAAAGCCTATTATACAAAACAGTACTCTAGACACTTGCAAGAAAGTAAAGTACAATTGAATCTAAAAGTACAAGAAAGAAAGCTTAACACAAAATATGAGGGGTAAAACCCTAAAACCGAATATAGAATAAATTCGGCTCAAGACCAGTTCTTCCCACAACCACAAAGTTGTCACCAGAGATTCAACCAGAGAACCACGAAATGGCACCCAAATAGCCAAGCCAACAATAGCCCTCAAGATCCCAAGTGTATGAACCCTCGAAACCCAGAAAACCCTAGAAAAGACCTCCGAACCACCCAAACCCTAATCTCACTCAGAAAGTAGGAAATCAGTCCACAAAGAAGGTGAACTAGTTAGATAACACTCAGATCTAACACAAACACCCCAGAATCACACAGAAATCCAACAAGGTGGTGAGATTTCTAGAGAGAGAGATCGAAGATATCAGAGAAGAATCGAGAGAGAAGAGAGAGAAAAATCACTGAGATTATGAATTAGGGTTTCGGGGTTAGGGGCTTTTAAAGGGTAAATGAACGAACAGATCGAACTTGAAAATGGGACGGTCAAGATAAAAGTAAAGGATCCGCAGACTAAGCATCCAGGATCCCGCATGATCAATCAAGACCCGAGTTCACAGACGAGTTCAACACATTGTGCTTGTTGCATATTGGGCTGCTGATTGGGCCTAGAATTATTGATTAATGGATCATGTAAAATGGGCCTATTAATACAACAATCTCCACCTTTGGCTCATTATGAATCATTAGACAATTTTAATGGAACATAATCGGTTATCATCATCGCCTTTTGCTTTCCTAAAGCACATAGCCAAGAAGGACTTGTGTTACGAAGCACTAAAGCTACTCGTAACTAAGTAAGGACCTCAACAAGCACACAAAGAAGCCAAGTTCCCCATTGAATTAACATAAGACAAGAGCAAACATCAATTCAATAGTTTTGGATTTAAAGAAACACAGAGTAAATCTGTTAAATCCAACGAAAAAAGCGGTAACTAACCGGGTAACTAATCACAAGTGTCAAAATTTAGAATTTTTAAACAGGTTTTAAACTTTGATAAGGGTAGACACTTAGTACCCATATCACTCGATTGTATTCAGATGCCACTTTTTCAAGATAGATAAGACCTTTTGAAACAATATCCCTTATAAAATGAAACCTAACATCAATATGTTTTGTTGTCATGAAAACTGGTTCTTACAAATCAATACCAGTTGAGAGTCGAAAAATACAACAACCTTTTGTTTGAGAAAACCAATTTTAGAAACAAGACCTTTTAGCCATAAGGCTTCTTTTAAACCTTCGATTCTGACCACATATTCTCGATTATGTAGTAGACAGAGCCACAATATGTTGTAACGGGATTTCTAACTAATACAAGAACCACACAGAGTGAAAACATAAGAGGTTGTTGATTTTCTGTTATCTTTATCATTTGCATAGTTGGAATCCACATATCCTTTTAAAACAACACCATTTTCACACTTAGAAAATTTAAGGCAATAATCGTTGAATCTCTAAGATATCTCAACAACCACTTCAAAGCATTACAATGCACCATTCCAGGATTAGACATAAATCTACTAAGGCAAAAACAACATAAGCAATGTCCTGGTCTAAGATCGACCATTAAGTACATAATGAGATCCAATGACATTAGCATAGGGAATGTTTTGCATAGAAAGAATTTCAGGATCGGTTTTGGGGACCGATCCCTACTTAATACAAAATGAGAAGCAAAGAGGACATTCCCAACATATGAAGATTGATGAAGATAAATCACAGAGTTATTTCTATCCCTATCAATATTCATACCAAGTATTTTCTTAGCATCACCTAAGAATTTCATATCAAATTTAGCACTTAAAACAATTTCTCACGTAGTCGTAGTCTTAATGCATGGACCAGTCAAAAGCATATCATCAACATAGATCAACAAGAAAACAGGAGACTTAGCATCAAGTTTGAAAATATGACAATGATCAAATTGGCTTCTACTGCAATTTCAAGTCAAGCATGCATTGGTCAATTTTTTTATTCCACTTTCTCAGGTGATTGCTTTAATCCATACAAAGACTTTTTCAAGAAACACACATGGTTATATTTGGATTTGTCTTCAAAACCTTCAGGTTGTTTCATAAAAATTTGTTCTTCCAAATCACCATGTAAGAAAGCGTTTTAACATCAAGTTGCTTTAGTTCCCGATCAAACCGAGCCACTAAAGCTAGCATAATTCTCACGATTACAAACTTTACAATAGGTGCAAAAATCTCGATCTAATCAATCCTTCTTTCTCGAGTAAAACCTTCTCGCAACTAATCTAGCTTTGTATCTAACACCTTCATTTTCTTGTTTAATTTTAAACAACCATTTAAAATCAACAATAGAACATTTAATGGTTTTGGGACAAGTTCCCGGTGTTATTAACATACAAAGAAGTCATCTCATCTTGCATAAAGACTCAACCATTTCACGTAATTCACGAGAGTTTAAAGCATCGGAATAGGTTTTAGGCTCGGAATTCTCAATTGATTCAAACACAGAGAACAATAAGAAGTTAAGTGAAAATCGCAAACTTGTTTGGAATTTAATGTTCCTTCTAGTTCATCTCTAGTTAACACATAGTCATTCAAGTTATCATTTTTAGCATGCTCATGATTGGATCGTTGTCAACAAGAGGAAATTCATCATGCACATTATCATTCAAATCAACATTGTCATTCTCAATATCATTGTGCACATCATTAGCATTCACAGGGATCATGTTCAAAGATCAATCATATCGTAATTATCATTCACGAGAAATAGAAGGAACATTAGAAAGCTCCACCTTATTAGGAGTAGTGGGGTTTTGAGTTTGTAAACATTTCTAGAAACATCAAGGCAGGGAAACTCATTTTCATTAAAAACCACATCCCTACTTATTAAAACTTTAAAACCATTTTGATTTGGACCACAATCACCACTTTAACCCCATCAGGGTATCCCAAAAAAACACATTTTAAAGATCTTGGATCAAGTTTGTCAACCTTTTGGTGGACAAAGGTCGAACAACCAAAATTTTTAAATTTGAAAAGTCCACAGGTTTACAGGCCAAACTTGTTCGGGGTATTTCCTTTCAAAGGTCTGAGATGGTGATCTCGTTAATCACATAAGCGTTTGTGTGTGAACAGACTTCACACGAACTTTTTGGAAAGTCCGGATGTACTTAACATACTTCTCACCCTTTCCAAAAGAGTTCTATTAATCCTCTCAAAGAACCCCATTTTCTTTGAGGGTGTAAGTGCATGAGACTTATGTCTTACAATGCCCGATTCAACACACAGTTGATCAATGAGTTGTTCTGAGAATTCCAACCCATTCTCGTTCTCAAATACTTAATCTTTTTCCCGGTTTGATTTTCTATCAAGGTTTTCCAATTTTGAAGTTTTTCAAAAACATCGACTTGTTTTTCATAAGAAATACAAACACTTTTCGGAAAAATCATCAATCACAGATAGAAAATACCTATTCCCACCATGGGTAGGAACATCGGGAGGCCCCAAACATCAACATGTAAGTATTCAAGTATATCAAGACATGTAGATTGTTTTGGATAAGAGGAAGTAGGGAAGCTAACTCTTTGTTGTTTACCATAAACACATGAGTCACAAAAGGGCACACAAGTAAGTTTATCATTACCAAAACGCCCTTCTTTATGGAACAATTCAAGACCTTTAACTAATATGACCAAGCCTTTTATGCCAAAGTTCAATTTTGTCATTCACAGAGTTCACATTGTTCACGAGAATTTTGCATGCAAGGAATGCAGACTCAAAGATAGCAAACATACAAATTTCTTTTCTTTTCGGCTTTAGCAATAGAAAGGAACCTTTCATGATTTTCATCAAACCCTTACCCCATCTTCCTCATAACCATCATGCTCAAGCATAAAGACAGGAGATCAAGTTATTAGACAAATCAGAACATGTCTTACATCATTTAGAGTCAAAACAAAACCAGAATCAAGTTTCAAACACACAGTACCAACACCAATCACTTGACATTTCTTATCATTGGCCATGGAAACATATCCATTTTGCATGAAGCATAAGAGGCAAACAAGTGTTTAAATGGTGTCATGTGAAATGTGCAAGTAATCAATAAGCCAATCATTTTCACCGAAAAGAATTTGAAGGCACAACATTCACGCGAGAATCATGCAACTATGCACCATAAACACATCACCCATATGATCATTGCGGTTGTCAAGTTCACGAGAATCATTGGTTTGGTTCTTATTATTCTGGTTATTGTTTTGATTATTCTCCTGGTTATTCCGGTTTAGTACATTCTTTTATGTAATGGCCATGTTCACCACAAGTTATAACACTTTCTCTTGTTCAGTTCAGAATGGACCTCCTCTCGCTTTTACTTCTTTCTACCGGAGTTTCGTTATTGTTATTCCCATTTCTCCTATTTTGAGGTCTACCCCGACATGCATAACCTTCCCCGACCCCTGTTCATTCCCTTAGATATTTTCAGATCTAATTCCTTACTCTTAATGCCATTAATCATAGTATCAATGGTAATAGAGTCTCTACTATACTTAATGGCGATTTCACATCAAAGATGGGAATCAGGAATGGCATTTAGCAACACATTAGGGGTATAATCATCAATGTTTTTATCACCAGTAAGTTTGATATCTTGTATCAATTTTGTAAAAATATCCAAGTTCTCATCCATATCCTTAGTCAAATCAAGTTTGAATTTAAAAAACTTTTCCAGTAGAAATAGTTTTGAGGGTCGAGAAGTTTCAGTGTAAGGTTCTTGCAATTTATCCCAAAGAGCCTTGGCAGAAGTTAACTTGCCAACTTTTCTCAAAACAACATCGAGAGATTAAGGATAATGGATGAGTAAGCAAATTCATCAAGTTGATTTTATTTCAAGATATCTTTATAAGAATACTTTTGATCAATAGCTTTAAAACATTTCTGCTGAATTAAAATCCCCTTCATCTTTTGTTGCCAAATAGAAAAATCATTTTTCCTATTAAAGGGTTCCATATGATAACCAGATGCACCAGCCATATTCACAGATAAAGCCACAGAGGATACCACAAGAATACAGCACAAGAGCAGGTATCACAATTATCAAATAGAACAACAGAAGCAACAAGTAGGTGTACCACACAGAGTCTAATTTAAATGACAACAAAAACAAGAGGCAAGTAAGGGACCACACAGAGTCCAGCACAAAGCAGAGTAAACAAGAACGGCACACAGGACCACACAGAGTCCAAGAAACCAAAAGATCAACAGAAAGAATTAAAAAACCAAGTGGATTCCCTTCGCACCTCAGGATTCCACTGCACTCAAGGCACAGGGTCAAGAGGCTTATGCTTAGAGTTTCCCTAAACTAAGTACTGACTGAAAATAAATGAGAGATAGAGGGAAAGAGAGTAGTCCTTACAACCAGGAGCTAGTCCTGGGTTTCAAACCAATCACAGAGATCACCAGGAGCCAAGAATCACCAAGATCCAGCAAGAACCAGAAGCACCAACCCACCACGAGGCAGATAGGTGTTCTGATACCACTGTTGGGTATCTATCTGCCTCAATAGATCGATACACGAAGTACCGAATAATAAATTACAGACTCAAAGCCTATTATACAAAACCGTACTCTAGACGCTTGCAAGAAAGTAAAGTACAATTGAATCTAAAAGTACAAGAAATAAAGCTTAACACAAAATATGAGGGATAAAACCCTAAAACCGAATATAGAATAAATTCGGCTTAGGACCAATTTTTCCCACAACCACAAAGTTGTCACCAGTGATTCAACCAGAGAACCACGAAATGGCACCCAAATAGCCAAGCCAACAATAGCCCTCAAGATCCCAAGTGTATGAACCCTCCAAACCCAGAAAACCATAGAAAAGACCTCTGAACCACCCAAACCCTAATCTCACTCAGAAAGTAGGAAATCAGTCCACAAAGAAGGTGAACTAGTTAGATAACACTCGGATCTAACACAAACACCCCAGAATCACACAGAAATCCAACAAGGTGGTGAGATTTCTAGAGAGAGAGAGATCGAAGATATCAGAGAAGAATCGAGAGAGGAGAGAGAGAAAAACCACTCAGATTATGAATTAGGGTTTTTGGGGTTAGGGGCTTTAATGGGTAAATGAACGAACGATCGAACTTGAAAACGGACGGTCAAGATAAGAAGTAGAGGATCGCGGACTAAGCATCCGGATCCCATGATCCGAATCAAGACCCGAGTTCTGCACGGGTTCAACACATTGGGCTTGTTGCTTATTGGGTCATTGATTGGGCCTAGAATTATTGATTAATGGATCATGTAAAATGGGTCAATTAATACAACACATATTATGTAGGTTGGGAAAAAAATTAAGTTATTCGATTCTCGTTTTGATTCGGCTCGTTGGTATAACAAATCAAACTAACTCGAATATATTTTTCCGTTCAATATATAAACTCAAATCATAGCTTATCAATACAAAAATGTGTAAAGAAAATTAGATCTACTATTCAAGCTTGACTTATATTCGATTGAGTTTTGATTAAGTTAATAATCAAATCAAGTTTAATACAATTACTCTAACCTTGATAAAACAAACTCAAATAAACTTAAATAAATAAATAGCTCAACTTAATTCGTTTGCACTTTTAATAATACAAGTGAGTTCATATCCATGACTTTAGGAGTAGTGAGTTAGCCCTAATTGATGGCATTAATGACCATTATTTTCATTGAACCAAAAAGCAAAATAATTAATTGGCACCGTACACTTTGAACAAAATTTACTTCATAATATTTGAGAGTACAAAAGGCTTGTTTTTGACCACGTAAGACAAACCACTGATTTTGAGGTACACAACAAACCACCATTCCTATTGTCTCTCCGCCACTTAAATAGAAACAACAAATATATAGCACAAAATATTGTAATTATTATTACCAGTTTCAACTGCCATAACCAAAAGGCTCCCAAACAGTTTCCCTAGCTAGTTTATCCTAGGCTGCAATCGAACCGAGCAAGCCGAATTTTTGAGAATTCGAACTGAGTCGAACTCAAGCTTAACTTATTGAATATATTGATGATTCACTAATTTTTTGGGATTAATTAATTCTATAAAACGCGTAGTAAATATCATAGTTTAATCAAATTATTCTTCAATTTATACAAATAAAATTATATATTTCCAAAATGCATAATATATATTGAAATCTATAATTTTATTCAAACAAATAAGTTTATTTAAGTGTACGTTTCTATATTTATCATAAGTTGTAAATGTATAAAAATTAAAATTAAAGTCAAACTATTAATTTAAATTATACGAGCTAGCTCACGAGCTTATACTAACGAGACCGTTCACCGCCTTACTAACAAGCTTGAGTTTGATTCATTTATTTTAACAACTCTCATTAAACGAGCTTTTATTGAGCCAAGCTCCGAATAGCTCTCTCTATTGTTTTATATACCCTTTTGAGAAAGTATATATTTTGGAAGTGAAATTGAGAAATTTACACAGAATGAATGAGTTGTTGGGGATTTAATGATTATGTAAAGTATTTTTCGTGAAAATGCATGAATAATGTATCTGGATAAACGGATAATACGATGTTACCCAAATGGGTAATCTTCAACTAATAGGATTTTTACATGCGCCAGCTTTTTTAAAAAAACACATATATACATGCATATATATGTCATAATTGGACTACACATATAAAAATCTCAATGGAGGTTGGGTGTTACCCAATAGAAAGATCGAACTTCCCTAGATAAACTATTATTGGAATAAATTTTCTATTATAATTGTCATTTTATTATCGTATTCTTGTCTGATCAGTTCACATCATATTTTTAATCGTATTTATATTGTTATTCTGTTAAATTAGTGAATGGGATATATATATATATATATATATATATATTCAGATGAAAATTGAAAGGTATAAAAATATATTCTTTATTTTTATGTTGATCGAGATACATATAAATATATATTTGAGTTAAAGTAGTGATGAAAAATATATAAATAAAAATATAAAATAGTACTGCAGAAAATAAAAGTACATTTTGGAATATCATGGAGTACAAAGATGTTACGTTATTCCCTTAAATATATTTAGAATTGCAATTTTTGTCCTCAGATGTAAAAAATGAATGAGGATCTATTCCATTTGCAGAAAGGAGGGCCTGGCACGCCTTTCTAAGTATAGTGAATAATTTCCACATGAGCAAAAAGTGATTTGAGATTATCCATATTTCAACTTATTACATGTTTCTGCTTTATGTTCAGTCGTGCTCGGGTCTTTTAAAGTAGGGGTGTTAATTTGGGTTGAAGGGTTCATGCGAGTTTGCGTGTCGAAACAATGATCGGGACCCAATTGTTTAATTATTCGTGTTAGAATCTTCAACTGGACCCGACCGACCGCTTATTTCATAGGTAACCTTGGGACCACCCGCTTAACCAATATAAGAAAATTATTTTAATATACATTTAATAGTTTTAATCTGAATAAATTTATTTTTTCCAAAACCAATCACTATCATACATTATTCGATCAATAAACAATATTGCAATTCACAACATACAAAAAGAAATAACATAATTGCATAAATAACATAACATACTAATAGAAAAGACATGCATAATAGTAACAAATACATAATTAATGAGGTTTTATAATTTGAGTTTTAAAGATATGTCTTGTTTGTTATTTCTTCTTATACTTAGTTATTTACTTAATTTTTTAATTCACAAACGGGTTATATGGGTCATAGTATTGACCCGGACCCATTTGTTTAATTGGCGGAGTTAGTCGGGTCCGAGCCAATTTCGACCGGACCCACGAAGTCAGACCCATACCCATTAATTTCGTGTTAGGTTCGGTCGGGTTTGCGACAATCGTGTCTAAATTGACACCCCTATTTTAAAGTGGTCATCCTAATTCCTATAATTGCTTGCTTCTTGATTTGATACATTTGTATGGGAAAATGGAAATGGCCTCAAAAGTGTATGAAGTTATATTCATATTTATTGGGTGCGATTAGATTGCATACATATTTGAGATAATAGGGAGTCATATTTAGATAAGGTTTATCTAAAAATTTCTTCCATCGGACTCTAATGGGATATGAGATTGAGATATATATTGATATTTCTCCCTATAATATGAGTCGAATTGAAAATATCATCTCTCACATAGAATGGATAATCTCTCTCCTAAAAATTACGGTTTTCTTTTTGGAGCATCACCAAAGTTCTCCAAGGATTTAAGGGTGTGCACATCAAAGTGAATAACTCTAGTAGTTGTTTACACCAACGAGAAAAATGGTTCGTGATCTTGTTCGCGGTTCAATCAAGAGAGAGCTTGTAGACGCGCATAATCATGGATCAAAATGAGGCTTGTAGGCGGGCTCAATCCTCGCTACGTGGATCGATAGTTCATTACGCAAATATGTATACTCGGTCCACCTTATATATGAAAATATGTGATTTAAGTTTCGATCCATATTCGCTAACAATATTCAAGAAAGATAAAAAGAGTTTTGAACTAAAAAAAAAATAGCATGCACATTTGTTCTTGGACAACCAAGATCTTCTATTCTATTTTATGTTTGATCTTATACTCTTATGGATTGTGCAAATGATGACACGTGTACAAAAATAACGTCATCATGTACACATACACGACATATATTGATACCATTAAAATAGAAGATGAAACACTAAATGCAAAAAAAGATATCAATTGGTTCTGGGAAAATCTCCAAATGTCATAAATATTATTCTAACAAGTAGATTATTACTTTTTATTAAAAAAAAAAAATAAACTTGTTCAAGTTAGTGTATGATTGCTTTTGTTCATATGATTGATTTAGTTCACAAATAAATTAGTGGCGAGCTCACAACACTTATAACTAATTGAAATTTTTAAAATTTTATATTCTGATTAATTAATTATATTATTAATTTTAAAATTTTGAAAAATCATGATTAGCATGTAGAAACATTAACTAGTACAATGCAAGTACGATTCTTTCATTATTAATCTCCCAATTGGGCTTATGGTATGGATTATTAGTCGATAATCTAATAAATTAGTAATTAATTATGTGTTTATTTCTAGTTACTTGTTTTTAAGTTTCATTCAGCCATGCATGCCAAGGAGGCGTGAATATTTTATTTTTAATACAAGCCCTGAGAGGAGTGAGATTGGTGGGATTTGATCCAAATTCAATATAGTATGATTATATATCTTTCGATCAATCAGCTATTTCAATCAATTCCCAACAAGGCAAGAACTCCAACATAAAGAATCGCCAGAATTAAACATGAAAAATTCCTCCATTCAAGGATAGCTGATTTATCATTTGCTGCCCAATCATTAACAATGCACTAAAGATATTGCCTTGTAATTAACCTATAAAGATATTGCCTTGTAATTAACCTATAACTAGAAAATAATTAAAAAAACACAATTAATAAGGGATGGTGCCAAAAAATGAAGATGAGTTGGGTGAAATTTATTTTTCTTGAAACTAATAGATAAATAGGCAATTTTTTATTTTTGAGGTGGGCAAAAATTATAAAATTTAATAATTTTATATATAAGTTATAATATTAGAGATAATTACATTTTACCCCCAAACTATAGGCGTTTTTGGAGTTTACCACCTAAACTTTCCCGAGTCGTACTTCACTCCCGAACTTCGTGATTTTTGCACAATGCCATATATTGGCCACTACCACGCGGCGGAATATTCAGAATATTTAAGACGTGCCTTGCACATGAGGGCAAAATCGTCATTGTCTAAAAATTTTAAAAAATTGTTACATTTTACCACCTCAACTTTGTTTGACTTGCACTTTATCTCCCTAAACTTTGCGTAATTACATTTTGCTACATAAATGTTTTTAAAAAATATATTTATACATTTATTTTATATCTCTTTTTTTCTAATTTTTATCCACAAAAATAAATAATTACTTTGGTTAAGTATATTATCAATAAAATTATACTATAAATTCTTCATTTTAAACTTTCTTGTAATATCTTAATTTATTTTTCCTTTTCTTTGTATTAGTTTTTACATTATAATTAAAAATATAAACTATCCTTTTCAATTTTAGGTGAATAAAAATTATAAATTTTCACCAAAGTCAATTTGAACATAATACAATGCATTTAACTTTTTTTTGTAAGTAAAATTACTAGAAGATACAAGTATTACAAATTTAATGTGTTGGGATTTGGTCCAAAGATCCCGCCCGCAATGGGCTTTAAAAGAGGCGCGGCGCGCGCCCGCGATTCGAACTCGTGAGCGCTCGGATTGCATAGTTAAATGATAGCTTAAAGGATATGATTTGGACTACCTATACCAACAGATGCATCTTCTTTTCTCGGTGCTCATTACATAGAAACTCCGAGATTAAGCGTGCTTGGCCGGGAGTAGACATGGGATGGATGACCCCCGGGAAGTTTTCAGAGTGCGCGTGAGTGAGGACAAAGCGCACTAGAAAAGATGTGTTGGTTTGTGGGGACGATCGGCAATCCGAGTAGCGCTAGAGGTCCAACAACTGGTATCGAGCAGTCACGAGTTCGAATTCCCTTGGAAGACGCTGCAAAGAGGTTGCCGGGAGCGGTGGGGCGAGATGTTGGCGCGGGAGGTAAACGGACCAGAATCGAAGGGTAGGTTGCCAGGTGGCCAGAACTCGGGTAAAAACTGATCGAATCAAGGTGTAGGTTCTTTGGGTGGACCAGGAATCGAAGGGTAGGTTGCCAGGTGGCGGAATTGAGGTAAAAATGGATCGAAGGTGTAGGTTCTTGGGTGGACAGAATCGAAGGGTAAGTTGCCAGGTGACCGGATCGAGGTAAACAGATCGAACGAAGGTGTAGGTTGTTGGGCGGCCGAATCGAGAGGTCTGGCGTGACGCGGCGCTTGAAATGAAAAGTTGGCGTTAGAACCGGGAAGTTTGGCGGACAATGAGGTTGCCAAGACTTTGGAGCCGAGATCTTGCAGTCTTTGGGAGGGGATTGTTGGGATTTGGTCCAAAGATCATCCTGCGCAATGGGCTTTAAAAGAGGCGTGAGGCGCGGCCGCATGATTCGAACTCGTGAGTATTTGGATTGCATAGTTAAAGGATAGCTTAAAGGATATGATTTGGACTACCTATACCAACAGATGCATCTTTTTTCCTGGTGCTCATTACATAGAAACTCTACGAGATTAAGCGTGCTTGGCTCGGAGTAGACATGGGATGGGTGACCCCGGGAAGTTTTCGAGTGCGCGTGAGTGAGGACAAAGACGCTAGAAAAGATCGTGTTGGTTTGTGGGGACAAATCAATCGATCGAGTAGCGCTAGAGGTCCAACATAATGAATTTAATTATTTTCACATTTAAGTAGTGTATAAGATTTATAATAAAGTAAATTAATTTTCATAATTTTTAATTATAAAACTAAAAAATTAAATTGACGAAAGGAATATTCTTCCGTAAATTTAAATATGAATTATATAATACATTATAAAACAATATGATAATACATTTACTTTATTACAAATCTTATACATTACTTAAATGTAAAATTGACTTTGGTTAATATTTATAATTCTATTCACCTAGAAAATGAAAAGAATAATATATATTTTTAATTATAATACAAAAATCAACTCAATAAAAGGAAAATAAACTATGATTTTACAGAAATTTTAAAATGAAGAATTTAGCGTAATTTTGTTGATAATATACTTAACCAAAATAATTATTTGTTTTTGTGGATAAAGAATTAGAAGAAAAATAAAAAGAAATAAATAAATACATATATAAATATATAACTTTTTTAAATTTTTTTAAATTTTATGTCGCAAAGTGAAATAATGCAAAGTTTAGGGGGTAAAGTGCAAGTCAAACATAGTTCGGTGGCAAAATGTAAAAACTTTGAGACAATGACGATTTTGCCCTCATGTGACGGAATATCCGAGAATATTCCTGGCGTGTGGCCAATATATGGCATCGAGCAAAAATCCAGGACTTTAGGGGTAAAATGGAACTCGAAAAAGTTTAGGTGGTAAACTCCAAAAACGCCTATAGTTTGGGGGCAAAATGTAATTATCTCAAATAATTATGATAAAATTTAAAATTGAGAGGCGGTCACCGCCGCCCCCACTGCTCGTTCTCGAACTAATTATGAACAAGATAACATTGATGCCTTTTGGTCTAAACGTTATTATTATGTTATCATAAATTTCATTTCAGAAATCGAATAGTAGGCTAGTGGCTAAGATTTCTTATGTCCAAACCAGAGGTTTGGAGTTCAATTCCCACTATTCCCTCCCTTTCCCGGGTATGTATTCAAAAAATAATATATTTCATTTAAGAGTCTAGAAGTAGGTTATTCAACGATTGTTTGCAAATAGTTTTGCTTCTAGGACGAAATGATTTATTGCAACAAAAACTTGATGATTTGAAAATAATGCGTTGGTAGAAGTATATTTTCACTCTCAACTTTTCGATTATGATTAATTATGCGTAAAAACAATAACAAAACTAGCATTCACAAACACTAAAATAAATTTTTTTCCCACCTAAAAATCGAAAAGCTTTTTGTAAAATGTTTGCAAACTGTTGGGGGCAAAATTGATTTTTCTCAATATCTCCTATTTTAATTATTTTTACACATTATTCCGCAATTACTTTATTAATTATCCAATATTATTAATCACTATTAGATCGCAGATATAATTATCCACCCCACGGGCCTATTTTATCCTATAAGGCTCATACGACCCCCTCAACCCATATATAAAAAGGTCCACTCGCCTCATTTGTAAGTTAAATTAATTATCGTGAATTACATTCTCATGCTCTCGATTTACTCTCCTACAATCGCTACTTGAGGTCCGAGGGACTTCCTAGGATCACCCTGCAGACCCTCTAAATATTGTTCTGTGTGTTGCGAAGAGCCGAAGATTCTACGAGCGCTTAGAAGAAAAATTGACCATCATTAACTCTTGAAGTGATCTACTAATTTAGCACCATCACAAACCAAGAGGGGCATTATTGCTATATACAAATTTGTGGCCACTTGTGCGAGAAAAAAAGTAGTAAAACAACTACAAAAATCACACAATACTTCCCAAACGCTGAGCTTAGCCTTCCATTAAAGCCTATTCATTGGTTAAAGCCACCCCCATCCCTACAAAAAAAAAAAAAAATAGCAGCAGCCAAAAACCTACTGAACAATTCTCCTCCACTACCACATAAATTTAAAAGTCGCATCAATCTCATATATGAATGGGCAATGAAAAACTTCTCGTCCCATTTCCCCCTCCAAAACCCACAACATCCAAACACGCCCTTAGTCATCCCCAATACAATACAAGGCCAAGAAAAAGACAAAAACGAACCTCCACCGTCCGATATTGAAGATCAGCAAGACAAACCCAGGTGCGACTGGGATTTCAATCTCACCACCGTCATTTCTTCCTCCGCCGCCGCCTCCGACGCCATCGGCGCCGTCGAATTCGACCACACCGACTCCCTCTTCGCCACCGGTGGCATCGCCCGGAAAATCAGGATCTACAGCGCCGAGAAGCTCCTCGCCCCGAGGCGAAATGACGATTATACCCTCGACCACGCCGCCGCATGCGAATTCTACATCTGTACCCCGGCGAGACTCAGTAGCCTTAAATGGAAGCCCGGGTCGAGTTCCCGGGTCATCGGATCCGGGGACTACGATGGGGTTGTCATGGAGTACGACCTCGAGAAGCGGGTGCCCGTTTTCGAGCGGGACGAGCATGGAGGAAAACGGGTATGGAGCATGGACTATTCGGGTTGTGACCCGACCCTAGGCGCATCAGGGTCGGACGATGGGACCATGCAAATGTGGGATACCCGTTGCGATTTGGGAACTGTGTGGCGACGGTTCAAGTGAACCGGCCGGTTTGCAGCGTGGAGTTTAACCCGTTTATCGGACATATGGTGGCCGTCGGATGCGCGGATCGGAAAATCTACGGCTACGACGCGCGGAGAATGGCCGACCCGGTTTTTATCCTAGACGGGCACCAAAAAGCCGTGACGTATACGAAATTTCTCGATTCGAAAACCATCGTTTCCTCGTCGGTTGATGGGTGTTTGGTGATGTGGGCCACAGAGGATCAAAACCCAATTAGAACGTATAAAGGCCACGTGAACAGTAGGAGATTTGTGGGTTTATCGGTGTGGAGAAATGGCGGGTTGTTGAGCTGTGGGTCGGAGGATAATCATGTTTTTGTGTATGATAAGAGATGGGGCGACCCGATTTGGGTCCGCGGGTTGAAACCGGCGGCGGCGGCGCACCAGCCGCGGAATGGGGGTTTCGTTAGCGGCGTTTGCTGGCGGCAGACGGCGGAGGAGCGGTGCACGCTGGTGGCGGGTGGTTCTGATGGGGTGTTGCAAGTGTTTGAAGGTGTCAGAAATTCGTGTTCGTAGCTGGTTCGGGAAGGATTGGATTGAGATTTCTATTTTATTATATCGGATGAACGACACGCGCGTGTACAAAATAACGTCATAATTATACAGATCTCGAGGCAATTGGGGAAATGAAATTGGCGGGCTTTAACGCTCCATCCGGATGGAAGGATTTGAACTATGGATTTCAAATCAATAATAACAAATCCATTGAGGTTGTTTGGATGGAGTCATTCAATGATGAATTTCAAATCTTTGGAAGTTATTTTTGAATTCATTTTGAAGGATTTGAAATCTTTCCTATTTGGAGTCTTTTGAAATCCTTCTCTAAATTCTCTCCCAAATCCAAATCCTCTCATTCAAACGCAACCTAAGAGTTTTAGGTCAGTAATTACAAAATTGGAGGATAATTAATGGAATAATATTTTCTTAATTGAATTAGAGGCTGTTTTTTGTTTAGTTTTGTGCTCATTTTTACAGTCAAATATCTAATTTCATTCTCTATTTTATATGTATTTCTATACATTACACTAATGTCAGAATAATGATATCATTTTTTATTGTGTTCCATCTAATTCTGTTGCACTGTACGGATCGTTGTTACATGAACTTTTAATGGAGTATGTAATTTACATTTGCGTATAAAAAAAACCCAAAATTTTATGCTTACAAATTAATATAATAATTTTCATACACTCAGAATTACTCCATGCAATGGAATTTAAGATAAATATAATTTTGGAAGAGAAGATCGAATAAGCCTACAATTTACTGGAATACTGTATGGATCAAGAGATACCATATGCCTCCTTTTTTTTTTGGCTTTTTTCTTCTTCTGGACAAGTGTAATGAGATGAGTAAATAAATAATATTTGCTGTATTTTATCTGAACTTCACGCTGAATATTGACGTGTGTCGATCAGTTATAATTTTTTATTATAATTGTATATTACAATTTTAGTCCGCAATTATAGGATTGGTGATACAAATATTGGTCCTTTTTAAATTTCATTAGGCAAAGTCACCATATATCTTTAAAAAACTCTCGAGTTTTATCAGATCTCAATTCACTGGAAATTTCAAAATTGCTCATAAAATTTCAAGGTAAAAATTTGTGTAAAACGGTCACACGGTCGACGGATGATACTTTTAGTGTAAAAATGATACTTTTAGTGTAAAAAATGATACCTCTGTGTAAATACACTATAATTAAGTGTATATAGACAAATTAATTATCAGTTTTTAATCTAAAATATTATTTTTTACACTAAAAGTGCAATCCGTCGCACCACGCGATCGCTTACAAAAGACAAGCTCAAATTCAATTGAGTTGCACTTGAACGCAAAATATTGGGATTTCCAAACTTTTGACCAAAAATTAGGGGATGTATGGATGTGTTTCCAAGTCCAATTTCAGGTTTAGTGTTGGAAAATGAATTTTCAAACTTTATTGATTTTCGTGTGAGAATTGAAAATATGTTTGGTTTGTTGTTTGAATTTCGTTTAGCAATGAAAATATGTCGGTTATAGTATTTTTGACATCGATTTGCGTGATTGTAGTGTATCTTCACATAGATTTGCGTGATTATAGTGAAAACTTGTTTGGTTATATTTTCAAAATAATCTTTCCATAAAAAATAAAAAGTGAAAATGACTTTATTTCTATTGAGAATTTTTTAAACAAACATAAATTCATTTTCCGGAATAGTTTTTTTTTTTTTTTTCGAACGATAGTATTTTATAATAACAACTCAAAACTAAAATTTCAACTACAAATGTAGCCAACGGGCAAGAGTCGACAAAACTAACTAAGAACCAAGCGGGAATTCGTAAGACCAATTGATTCACAACATGGACTAAAAACTACCCACCCCAAACTAAACCACTCAACGCCCTGGAGACTTCAAAGACTTAAGGAGATCGTAACACACCAAAAAAACTAAAACCGGGCACGAGCAACCACTATATATTACAAAACAGATAAAACTGACCCGCCTACGAGTTTCGCAAATCAACCGGAAAAAACAAAAAATACACAAACAAAATAAGAAAACTACAATCTAGCAACAAAACTAAAAAAGCAAAAACTAAACAACAACCTAACAATCAAAGAAATAAAGAGTCTCTCCTCTCCCAAATCCACAACCACATCCCGACACCACCACTCCCGCAACCGCCACCATCATCCGGTTGGCGCCCACCACGAAGAAACTTCCAAAGCCCTGGGATCATAAAACAAAAAAAGAAAAATATTATACGGGTGGTTTTGGTTGGCGACCGAAATTTCCGCCATCGCGCTCTTTATGGCATTCATCACCGAATCGACAATCATGGTCACCCTCCCGTTTTCCATTCTGGAGAAGAAACCAAAACAAGAGGAAGAGAAAGAGGGGGAGGGGAAGGGAGGCGGCTGGGGGAGGGAAAAGGGGAATAGGGTTTGGTTTTTTTTTCTTAGAGAGAGGGAAGAGAGAAAGAGTAGAGAGAGGAAGTCATCCATTTTCTGGAATAGTTAGAAATTGGAAAATTGCATTTGAAAATAATTCCATCCATACTAAGATTTTCGACCGAGTATTGAGGTTTTTTTACCTCACCCAATAACTAATAAGCGTAAGCTCCAACTTTTTTGTGTTGACGTGTACATTTGATATCCAATGCAAAAAAACAATATAAATATTTTATAATTGAAATTCCAAAGTAGCTCATATTACTGACAGATCACTGACAATTTTTAAATTACCGACAAAAATACTATAACTATTTACCAACAATTTCAGATTAGTAGGTAAACTGATTTTTTCTTATAGTAACAAAAGAAGAATAATTTATTTTATTTTACTTTATTTAGAATATTAAATAAAACATCACATTGTTGTATGTTAGTTTAGCAAATTAATTTATGTTAGTTTAAAGCAACGTGTCTATACACATTGTTCACCATCCATTTTCCATAATATCCATCAAGTAATCGGATACATGTCTAACGAATTTGAGAATATATTAAAAATATCCTTTATTTTTTTTTTTTTCTGCTAAAAAGGTCTTTAGTTTCATTAATTTCTATCTGATAAAAAGTGAATCCCAAATTATTAAATTCTGTCAACATCTACAAAAAGTCTTGAAATTAATTTTTTCTTTACTTGTGTTTTTTGGCGTAAATATATGGCGTGTATTCTGTATTCTATACGTTGTCTCTGGCTCCATTTATATATTGTTTTAGCCTTCCTAATAAACATATAAGTAATACTTGCCTACTTGTTCATTCTTTAAACTCATGGCCATAAACTACATTAATTGATGATAATTTTAAACAATACAGATTTCATCTCAACCTTTTTTACGAAATACATGCATAATTTATTTTTATGTTTTAACTTTTAATTTGTACTTAATCTATATAATAACGTTTAGAGATTTAATCAAATTAAAATTGTTTAGTGATTGTAGCCACCAGCACGACCAATAGGAGGATACCATGAATATAGATGTATGGGCCATGGTGTTGGATATAAATGTAATGTACTGGCTTCATATTTTTATCTTACTTATTTTTTTATTTGCCAACCTTATCTTACTATCTTATCCATATACACATATATCTATTGTCACCGTCTTGGTGATGAGCAAACATTTTCTTATGAGGAAGGACCGTTTGGAAATAGGACAAGTGTATAAAAAGTTTTTTTTAATTATATATTTAATGTGAATTATATCATTCGACGTGCATGCTAAATATTAAAATGATGAATCATATGCATTAGACATATTTATAGAGTGAAAATGTGAAATAGAATATAAAACATCAAATTGGAACCCAAAACAAAATTCAAATTAAAAATGCCTTTCTTGGGAATCAATCAAAAGTATCTGATGAAGATATTATACCATAGATTCTATGTACGTGGATGAAATAATTTCTTACACTTACTAAATTCTTGCGAAATAAAATTATACAAATAGATCCTCCTCGCATTTAAACTTTTGAAGATGCTATTCTATGTAACATCAATTAAAGTTATGGATGAGAATTTTCTGAAAATACCATTAATTCTACGTAACATTGAAGTTATCATATCCTTTTCTATCAAATAGGAGGTTTAGTTTTAAAATGTTGTGACTTTTTTTTTTGGAAAAGAAAAGGAACTATAATAAAATTCTGGAAGGTCCAACACCGAATGAGACAAAAAGTTAGGAGAATGGTCCCACGAGATCCCCGAACAAAGATTAGATTTCGCAAAATGGGCGAACTCGTGGGCGATAAAATTCTCTAATCTAGGAATCCAAAAGAAACCACTAAAATTTAATGAAACAGTCATGAACTTGATGTCCTCCAAAATAGTCACAATGTCGAGAGAGGCTCAATAGATCCTGAAGCCGCAAGAATGATAGATGCTGAGTCTCCAAGGAATGAGGTAGACGGATGCTTCTGTGGCCAACGAAATAGCCTCCCGGAGCGCAAGAGCCTCTGTCACATCAGGGTTCGTGATTCCAGGGAAGCACTTCGCAAAACCTTGAATAAATCTGCCATCTCAGAAACAATGCAAGCTCCCACTCCCACACAAATAGCGCGCCCGCCAGTGAGATCGCACCGTCAAAATAAACATGGGTACCACTGGGGGCAATTTTCGCGAGTGTGCAAAAAAGGAGAGGAATGCGAGGTCTTTAGGCCATATACGAGCGTCCCGAAATGTGCATAGGATATGGCTAGCGGATGAAACAATGCCAATGGAGCTGCGTGTGTCCTCGAAGACGTTTTTTTGTTGAAAGCTTGCCATATACCGGCTGCATAAGGTAAACACAAATGCACTTTCATCGGAAGGCCGCTCAAGGATGATATCCCTAAGCCGTAGTCCCAGGATTCTCGCTTGAACATCGCATGTGTGTCAAAAGGCCGGTGAAAGGATCATACATGTGCTTTGCAATTGGGCATGAAAAAATGTATGAGCCGAAGAAAGATCATGTGACCCACAAAATGGACAAACCGGGAGGTGGGTTAGATGTCGGCGGGCGAGATTATCCGAAAGGGAAGAGTGCGGGTAAGGAGCTTCCATCCAAAATGGATAATACGCCCATGTAATCTTAAGAGACCGAGTTTTTTCCACAATGGAGAAGGCCTCAAACTAGAAGATTCGAATTCAATCGCTTCGGCGAAAAACAAACGGATTGTCCATGATGAGATGGTATGCCGATTTAACGGAAAATTTGTCATTTTTATTGTAGAACCAATACCATCGGTCTGGGCACACCACTAAATTGAGAGGGATCAACAGAATAGATTCTATTTCGTCTACCGAGAATAATTCATTAATGAGTGATGTTTTCCACGAATGTGAATCCGAGTCAATGAGTGTCAAAACGGTTGAATCGGGATGGAAGTGCGCGGGAGGCGACCTCAATATGAAAAGTGGTTTGGGGACCCACGGATCTCCCGCATTTTACTATTAACACCCGAAGAGATACGCTTGAGGCACCCGAGCTTAAGAACCCTTTGACCTTGAATGATGCTACGCCAAGTCCAAGAGGGTCGATGGCCGAGCTGGGCTTCCATGAATGTGCTATTATTAAAATATTTTGCTTTAAAAACTCAAGCAATGAGCGAGGACGGTTCGTGAGGATACGCCATGCTTGCTTAGATAAAAGCGCCAAGTTGAATGCACTAAATAATTAAATGCCATGTGTACCATAGTAACATCAGTTTATACACGTGATATTCATGTGTGTTTTAGGAAGATAAATTAGATGTACCTGACCTAGGGTCCCAGGGAGCGAGGTGATTATTATAAATTACCTCGTTCTTTAGTTCCGTAATACCTCAATTACCTGGTTTTGACTTAAACTTGAAGGGCTTTAGCCGAGAAACCACCGCTAACCTAATGTTTGCTCTGTTTGATGTTCCTCGAACAAAGTATCTCACTCGCTCCCAGGACCCAGGGTGGGTACATCCAATTTACCAACTTCCTAAATCGTGTTGTATATCAAAATACTTGATAAAATACTCTATTAAATAGCTATGCGATTCCATTTGGGAACTTTACTTGAACATTTGAGATTTAAAAAAAAACATAATTAAATATATATATATATATATATATTGTTTACAAGTGTACAGTAAATCGAAATGCCTTCAAGATGGCAAAGTTACAATGTAGTAAAAACGGAAAATATTACGAGAAAGCGAGTAACTAGCTATTACAACTTCAAACAAAATAATCAAAAAGCCGAGTCGAGAAGAATCTCTTTCATAAGCGATAACGCCCCGACTAGTGCTCACGGTTTGACGTATTGCTTCCAAAGATGAAACGGCTTATGTCTTTTATGTAGTAGCACCACTAACACAAAAGCTCATTCGAACAATAATTTATTGAAGACTTGTTGCGTAACTTAAGTGCGAATACGGAAAAATTGCCTTTTGAGGTATGAGTAATGCTATGAATTTTTCTCGTGGTAAATTTTGCAATGCACAACTATGAATTTATAGTCAACCAGCACCTACAGGACATAATAATAAGTAGTGGGCATTAATTCAATTGCAACATCCTAGGTGTTACACTCCACTACTGCATAACAGACAAGTAGTGGGCTTTCTTCAAGTGACCACTACTTAAGGAGTTGCTAACTCCAACAGTCACACAAATCTGGACACCTACAATGTCCAGACCTAGACCTGGGCCCAAAGGGTCAGGCCGACCCAAGGCTCAAGGCCGAGGCCGGGCAGGCGCGCATGCGCCTGTGGTCCACTTGTGATCATCCATTTGTGTTATAGTTTATACAACAAATAACATTTTCTAGTAAATAAACTAGGATAAATAATGATTCATATTCCATGTGGGATAAGGCAAAAACCTTCCATCTCCCTTTACATAATGCCCATTTATGTGGCTACCTTCATGTATTAATTTTTCACTCACCGAAATTCGATTTTGAGAAATAAAAAATACTACGAACATCTACTTGGAACGTATATTAATAATATATAATTTAATTCCTCCATAATTAAATATTTAGCCATCGAAAATTTGGTCAAAGTCGGGTCGACACCCACTTTATCAAAATCAAAATTTCCAACAATCCCCCACATGAGTGAAAATTAATGCATGTATGAATGTAGACACGCAAACCAGTCCTCAGGAGACAATATTGCATTCGGAAAGGTAGCTTGTGGCTTTGAACCTTCCGTAGTCAATACTATCGGGTACACTGGCGGCTTAATGGACGCAATGCCTTGAACTATTCCTCCACAGTGTATACCGAGTCAACAATATTAACACAATAAAGTCTCAACACCTTTGTTCTGAGGTTTTGTGTTCATTTCGTCTATGGACACGTCTTTGGATTCATAAGTGTTACTTTAAAGAGGCCCGCACTTCTCACTTATATATGTGAACTCCTATCTAAGTATCCTGCAATACTCAACCTCAACGAGGTGTAGGAATCATTAAAAGTCAAATGACTTAGCCACAGCACAACTTTGCAGGTGTTACAACACTTAGTATTGCTTTCTGTGGATGGGTTGAAACATTGTCTCCAAGTGTTACAACATAACATTCACAATTTAGTTTTCCCATTGAACCAAGTTCTTGGGATCTTCAGTCATCATGGTTGGGTTACCACTATGATGGTTATTCTACTTTGTGGACTTTAAGCTTATTCCCTCGATTCAATCCTTTTATCAAAGGATCTGCCAAATTGTCTTTTGACTTTACATAGTCAATTGACATCACACCATTTGAGATCAACTGTCTAACAGTATTGTGTATCTGAATATGTCGAGACTTACTGTTATACATATTGCTTTGTGCCCCTCCTATAGCCGTTTGACTATCACAATGAATCATCACAGAAGGCGCATGCTTCCTCCAACATGGAATGTTTTCCAAAAAATTTCGAAGCCACTCAGTTTCTTCACCAGCTTTATCCAAAGCTATAAACTCAGATTTCATGGTGGACCAAGCTATACACGTTTGCTTCGTGGACTTCCACGATACCACACCACCTCCAATGGAGAATATGTATCTACTAGTGGAATAAGAATCTTTCGAATCCGAATTTCAACTAGCATCACTATACCCTTCAAGTACAGTTGGATATCTCGAGTAGTACAACTCATAATCCAGAGTATACTTCAAGTATTTTAACACCCTGGTTAACGCTTTCCAATGCTCATGGCTTGGATTGCTCGTGAACCTATCAACATATTTATAGGATAGGCCAAGTCTGGACGTATACAATTTGCGATGTACATCAGACTGCCTCTTATACGTGAGTATTCCATCTTAGCCACTGGTTCTGCTTTATTGGCAACCAAATTTACACTTAAATCAATTGGCGTATTTGACGGAGAACTGTCAAAAGCATTGAATTTCTTGAGCACTTTCTCCACATAATGGGATTGTGACAAGATAATTCCATCAGAGTCTCACGATTTTTATCCCAAGGATTACATCAAAGAATTAATCCTCATATCCTTCATGTCAAAGTTCCTCTTTAACATTATTTTAGTCTCCATGATAGTATCATAACCTCGCCCATGATTAACAAATCGACACGATAGACAAACTATGACAAATGCTTCCAATGTCCTTTTGACATAAACACATTTATCACACTCGTTAATTTTGAATCTATTTGACAACATCGTATTGTCAAACTTAAGATGCCAATATTTTGGAACTTGTTTTCATCATATAAGGATCTTATTAACTTGCACACCTTCTTTTTCGACCGGGTACAATAAACCTATCCGTTATTCCATGTAGATTTCAGCATCCATCTCTCCATTCAGAAACACCGTCTTGACATCCATCTGATGAATCTCTAGATTGTGCAAAGCAGCAATCGCGAAAAGCACCTGAATAGATGCAATCCTCGTTACTAGAGAATAAGTATAAAAAAAATCGTATCTTTATTTTTGCTTAAAGCCTTTGGCCACAAGCCGAGCTTTATATTTATCAATAGTTCCATCTACTTTATACTTCTTCTTTTGGATCCAATTACATCCTAAAGGTTTATGACCAGCAGGGAGATCAACTAACTCCCAAGTATGGTTCTGCAGAATGGACTCGATTTCACTATTGATAGTTTCTTGCCATATCGGAGCATTTAGACTACTTAGAGCCTCTTTAATTGAGTTTGGCTCACCATCTAACATGAATGTTATGTAATCAGGTCCAAAAGACTTCGTCTTAGACCTCTTACCGCATCCCGGTTCTTCACTACTTGGTGTTACACCACTTGCAGTTTCCTGAGTTCTCTTATTAGTACTCACTCCTAATTTTTCTCTACAAGGGTAGGCATCCTCAAAGAATACAACATTCCTTGATTCGATTACGATACCTTCAATCATTTCTGAATTTCTAACTTATGTATCATAAACCGATATGCACTACTTTGGTATGCATATCCCACAAAGACACAATCAACTGTCTTTGGTCCAATTTTAACTTGTTTTGTTTCAGGTATTGCTACCTTAGCCAAACACCCCCACACTTTAAGATATTTATAAGAAGGCTTACGGTTTTTCAACAACTCGTAAGGTATCTTATCTTTCCCTTTAAGTGATATTTTATTCAATATGTGGTTGACTGTTAAAACAACTCCCCACACAGTAATCCGGAACTTATCAACATGGCATTCATCATCTCTTTTAGAATCCGATTTTTGCGCTCAACGACACCGTTAGACTGTGATTAATATGGTGATGTTGTTTGATGAATTGTGCTCGATTGGCGCAACATATTCGCCACCTCTATCACTCCAAATTATTTTAATCCGGCTTCCAAGTTGATTTTTAACTTCATTTTTACAATTCTTAAAAGCTTTTAATGTTTAATCATTGTTTCTTAACAAGTATAAGTAGCAAAACCTTGTGCAATCATCAATAAATGTGATGAAATAATTTTACCACCTTTAGTTTGCACAAATATTATATCACGCACATTAGTGTATATCAACTCTAAAGGTGGATTGCTCCTTTCAACCGAGTGAAAAGGTAATTCAGCCATTTTAGCTTCACCACAAACTTCACATTTTTTTTTTGTGAGTTTACTTCAGGTAAATTAATTGATTCTAACTTTACCAATCTTTTTATAGTATTCAGATTTACATGTCCTAATCTAATATGTCATAAATTAGAGCACTTAGCAATATAAATAGAAGAAGATTCATTCTTATTCATATTCTCGCCAAAACGGTGTATAGTCATTACATTCATTTTGAACAGTGCTTTGTCTAGATAACTTCTACTAAGGAACTGTCCAAATTTGATAAATATAAATTTTTCAAACTCAAAAACTAGTCTAAACCCATGGTTGACCAGCAATGAATCAAACCAAATTTTTTGGATGTCCTGGGACATGCAAAGACATCCTTGACTTCAAATCTTTTCCCGAAGTAAGCTTTAGCACCACCATTCCAACGCCAAAGAACATTAGGAGAGGCGTGATTCCCCATATGGAGCTTCCTTCCTGGGTCGATGGGATGTAAGAAGAGAATGCATCCCGATCGTAACAAACATGACAAGTGGCACCAGATCACAAACCATTTTTTGGTTATCCACCAAATTAGTTTCAAACACCACCGATATGTCAACGCCGTCTGTCACTCCCTTTCTTCAACCACATTAGCATTGGATCGCGGTTTTGTTTTCTTTTTCTTTGGCTGACGACAGTCCTTTGCCATATGGTTCGGTTTGCCACAGTTGTAGGAAGTTCCCTGGAACTTTTCAGCTGCCGATTTCTTGCCTTTATCGTTAGGCCTTTTCTTCGAATTACTTGATGAATTGTGCTCCATCAAGTTGGCTTTCTACTCTAAAGGGACAAGCTTGGACTTAGATTCAATCCTCATATTGTCTATCTCAATTATGAGTTTGACAATCAGATCATCTAGTCCTATCTCCTTTTGCTTATGTTTGAGATAATTCTTGAAATTCCTCCAACTTGGGGGTAACTTCTCAATTGAAATGGCCACTTTGAATGCCTCAGAAGAAAGTCATTCTCTCAACAGAGATTTCATGTAGGATTAATCGGAACTTCTACACTTGTTCTATCACGGTTTTAGAATCAACCATTACAAAATTCAATATTACCGATAACAAATTTCTTTGTCAGATATCCGGTTTTGTACTTCTTCACCAAAGATTCCCATAATTCTTTGAAGGATTTCGCCGCACAATACACATTGTAAAGTGCATCACTAAGTCCGTTTAGGATATAGTTACGGCACAGGAAATTGCCCTGGACCCATGCATCAAACGTAACACATTTTTCAGCATTAGTCTCATTTTCAGCCACCACTGGAGCGTCCTCAGTCAGATATTTTACTAGGCTCATACTGGTGAGGTAAAAGAGCATTTTTTGCTGCCACCTCTTAAAGTCGAAACCCATGAACTTCTCGGATTTCTCAGCCTGAGCGGGAGGATTATCGGGGTTCTTCTTGCGCTCGCCATCGTGAAGATCAACTAATTACTTTGCGATTGTTGTTTCCAAGTCTACATAAATCAGGAATGCATTCGAGATGACAAACTTACAACAGAAAATGGAAAACATTACAGAAAGTAGAACTAGCTATTACTCTTTCTGAAACAGAATAATCAGAAAGTCGAGTCGAGAAGAATCTCTTTCTGCAAAGCAATACGCCCCGGCTAGTGCTCACGGTTTGACGTATTGCTTTCAAAGATGAAATGACTTACTTCTTTTGTGTAGTAACACCACTAACACAAAGCTCCTCCGACAGTAATGTATTGAAGATTGGTTGCGTAACTTAAGTGCATAATGCGAGAAAAATGCTTTTGAGGTATGAATAATGCTATGAATTTTCTGTGTAAAATCTGCAATGCACATCAATGAATTTATAGCCAACCATCACATACAGGAGATAACTATAAGTAGTGTGCATTAATCCAATTGTAACAACCCAGGTGTTACACCCCACTACTGCATAACGGACAAGTTGTGGACTTTCTTCAGGTGACCACTACTCTAGGAGTTACTAACTCCAACAGTCACATGAATCTGGACACCTACAATATCCAGATTCATTGGGCTCCAACATTCATCCACGATCCATGATCCATTTTCGTGTGGCAAAACTTTAATGGACCTGGGGCCCAAAGGGCAAGTCGGCATCTTGGCGTGTGTGGCCCACTTGTAATAATCGACTTGTGTTATAGTTTACAATAAATGACACCTTCTAATAAATAAATTAAGATAAACAATGTTTTGTATTCCATGTGGGATAAGGCAAATGCCTTTCATGTACATTTACATAATGCTCATTTGTGTGGCTATATTCGTGTATTAATTTCTCACTCACCGAAATTCGGTTTTGAGAAATAAAAAATACTACGAACATCTACTCAAACGTAGATTAATTTATACAATTTAATTCCTCCATAATCAAATATTTAGCTACCAAAATTTGGTCAAAGTCGGATCGACACACACTTTATCAAAACCAAAATTTCCAGCAATATATGCATATATGTATGTATGGAATCCCATTACTTTGCATCATATGCTTTTTAAGCAAACAATACTAGTTGTTCATGCCCAGACCACTATGATAACATAAATAAAGGCACTTTGCCTGGTGGATCAACTTGGAGAGGCTTATTTGACAGTTTGTGGCAAATGCCACAATCGGCCCATATAAAGAAGGCACCACTCCCAAGGGCGCCTACTGCAGTATTTTATTTTTTTTTTGTTCTGACAGAACTGGCGCCTACTCCCTATTTTTCTTTTTTTTTATTTTTTTTTGAAAATTAATTTTAAATATTAAATAAATAAACAATTTATTGGATAACTAGAATGTGATATATTACTGAATGAAAATGCGATTATATAATAAAGTCTCCAATACATAATTAAAAAAACAAGACGAACTTTACACATTAAAATACTGGAATAAGATACGACATGTCATTAAAAATATAAGTACGACTACACTAAATTATATTTGTGGGGTATTTGTGAAACCCGATTTGTGATAACAGGAAAAAAAATATAGGGGTTAATATAGGAGTTATTTTAGGGGTTAGTTTAGGGGTGAGTTTATAGGTTAATTTAGGGGTTAATTTAGGATTTAAAAAAAATATAAAAATAAAAATAAAAATTAGCCTATAAATACATGGTTAACCCACATATTTTTTTCACAACTTTCTAAATTCTCTATAATAGAAAACGAGGGGATCGAGGACTAGGACTTTTGTCGTTCAATTTTTCTACATCAAGTATGTACGGTTATTAAGGTAGCAATTTTTATAGTATTTGTCTTGATTTAATGTTCTATGATTATATTTCATTGATTACAATTTATGTCAAGATGAAATAAATTCATATAAGCTAGGGGCCATGAAAAGGGTCCGAGATCAAACGTATCTTCGGGGTGACCCCGTAATGCTATATGCAGTAACTGGCTAGTCAGAGGAAAAAGAGGAAATTAATGAATTTATTGTTGTAATTATGTGAATGCTTTTCATGTTATATTAAATATTGACAGATATATCCCTACTAAGTGAGATGAAGCTCACCCCTATTATTATCATGACCTTCAGGCTGAGGAATACGGCTGAGGATATGATGTTGTGGATGGTGGAATAAATCATGCTATATTTATATTTTAAATAATTGTGATCGAACTAAATTTTAGATTTATGTCTTAAATTTTTTCGGTTTATGCTTGGAACAATTGTTGGATATTTAATTTGGAAGATGTATTATTATTATTATTATTATTATTATCATTATATTTTATTATCATTATATTTTATTCTTAAGAACTAAAATTCTAAATCAACTTTTTGATCATTTGTAACGCCCCGATTTGCAAATATATTTGAAAGTTATTTTTCTTTAGGGCGTTACTATTTTGGAAAATTTACGAATTAAAATCCAAATTATATTTTTTATAACAAAATATGTATCAAGTTTCTCCAAACCGACATTTAATATTCCTTTAAGATCTTAACACCAACAACCAATAATTCACATATACTCGCTCACACAGACGCAACTTTATCATAAATAAGCAAATGAAATAGTTTCAACACAAGTTTTGACCACAACTCGACACATTACTTTTTACAAAATGTAAATAAGCCCACATTTAATTTAAACATAAAAATTAACTTCTTACATCATAAATAAAAGAAAATGAGGATCTTGAAATTATTAAGAAATGGTGCAGCCCAGGTCGCCATATATACTTTGCCCTGTATCTAAAAATATTAAATAGTGGGGTGAGTGTTTTGCACTACACTCAGTGGGGCACACTTAAGCGAATGTGTAATTAATTACAACTAGCAGAGATGCATCATACGTGGCATTTGTACGGACAAGCCGTAACTTTGTAATATGTATGAGCTCATAATGTGAAGTGATCGTCACCACAACACATAAATATGTAACATGTACGGTACAACCGCAACATGGGATTCATGCAAAATATACTAATCATGATTAATTAAACAGTCAACTTGCATTGAATAGCAATAGTACACGGTTAAGTGTAAAGGTAACCCCACCTTTTTGATGTGCAATATGATTGTGCAGGATGCAAGTCCTAGTTCCCGGGCTCAAACTCGTCTCCTAGACAATATAGCATAATATGTCTTAGAAGCCTGGAATAGAAATATAATAATTTAAATATGCTAATGTCTTAAAATTTGGGGGCATTTGGATGTGAAATGAAGAAATTAGGAGCGAGACGGAATAATAAGGATGTTCGGGTCTCATTTTCTTGAAGTTGGAAGATTGAGGGGCAATTTGGTAATTTTGTTTAGACCTTGCGTATGAGAAGGGTATAACAAGACTATGGTTCAAATATGAAGTCAATCGGAGTTCGTATGACCCCTTTCGAGTCGAAAACGAGAAAGTTAGGACTTAAGGAATTTTAATTAAAAAGGTTTGGGGTAGTTTTGTAAAATCTGAAAATTGGTTCCAAAAATCTGAGGTCAATTTCGAATTTCAATAAGCTAATTGGGGTCAAATCCTAATTTTGGAAGAGTTAATATGAGGGGGACTAAACTGAAACTTAAGTGGGTCAAAATGAAGTTTTGGAAATTTCAACCAAGTCCAAAAGAATTTCAAATTCTAAGTGGTCTCCCAAAACTCCATTACTCCTCACCTTCAACCTCTTCTACACCACCTCCACCCCTTTCTCGTCACCTACACCGCTCGTGGCTGACGGCGATGAGCTCGGCCACCTTAGCACCTCACCCACACCAAAATCACACACACACACACACGCACACACGCACAAATACACAGTCACATACGCACGCGCACACACATGCACATACACATACACATACACATACCTGTACACACACAAACACCTACAAACGTACATCGTCGGCATAGAAGAGCAGGTACAAAAGGAATAAAAAGGGAGAGACCGATTTGAGGGGGAAAAATATAAGAAAAATCGTCAACTTTCAACTTCAATTCACTAAGGAATATAACTCCGATCATAAAATTGATTGAGGGGTTTTAAAGTACATGAAAAGACGAACAAAACGGTATAAGGCTCACCAATTTTGAACCAGTGGATCTCCGGGAATCAGCGATCAAAGTTGGTGGGTCGCGTGGGTTCGCGACGGAATTTGCAGAACCTTCGTCGACATTTTCCGGTGATCCAGATATCCGATCTTAGCGTGGAGGTGGCGTTAGAAACATCATGGAATGGGCTTTCTAAAACGTAAGGTTTGTGAAAATCTAACGGTTGAATCTCCGTAGATCTAGAGTCAAAGATTTGAAATTTTAACTTTACCGCTTAATTGCATCGTAATTGGACTTGAAATAATTCGGTTTTGAATTGAAAATAATAGGAAGCCCCGTAATTAAATTTATAATTTTCCTACCCGAATTGTATAATTTAGATAAAAATCTTAATTAGCTATAACTCCCAATAAGTTACTAATCTAATACCTTAAAATTGCGAAAAAGTTACCCTAAAATTCCGAGATTCAAATTTAATGTCGGGTATTACATCATTATTGTGATCACTTTATTTTTATAAATTTGTGTTTTCTTAAAAATAATTTTATAATACTTTAATTTCATAAATTGGATCGTTACACGATTACACTATTTTTTTTTAATTTCAGATTTTTTATAAATTACAAAATGCATACTATCATTTCGGATAAGTGAAACTCATTTTTTGGCTAATTTGACTAAATATTCCCACAAAATTACATTTGTGGGGTATTTGAGTTGGACAAGTTCCGTTTGTTCGCGTACCGGTATAAAGGGTATAATTGGGAATTTTTTTATTCTTATTTGTAATATATTTGAATATATATGAATCAATTTGAATAGGGGCAAGTCTCTTGTGAGACCGTCTCACGGATCTAAATCCGTGAGACGGGTCTTATATCCATACCCAAATCCAAACCCTAAAAAAGCAAAGAAAAGGAAAGAGAAAAAATCGACGTATTGATTCGGCAGAATGCTTTAGACCCGTGAGACGGATCTTATATCCATACCCAAATCCAAACCCTAAAAAAACAAAGAAAATGAAAGAGAAAAAATCAACGTATTGATTCGGCAGAATGCTTCCTCTCTCTCCCCTCCCCTATGTGTGCCGCCAAGCCTCATCTCTCTCTCTCACTCCCCCAACATTATCGAATTGATGCCGCAAGCTAACGTTGCAACGCCAACTTAGTTTAGTCAACCATAATTCTTCTTAAAGAGCATCTAATGGTGTGTCCTTCATTATGCCTTTGCATTAGAAATCAAATTACAAAAGCAGATTCAATGAAAGAAGGAACGCCTTAAAGAAATAAGGCAATTGATATAGATTAGATTTTTTGAATGTAAATTATTTTTTTCGCAGGACCATTTAATGGATAAATTTTATGCTACACTTTGGTTATTGTTGGTCTTAATTTTGTTTCTTGAAAACTGGTGATAGTTGAATATAGGATGGTACTTTGCAGCTTATAGAGATTAAGTACTATGTTTTGCAAATTATATGAGATTTGTGTGAACTATTTTTTTTTTCCAGGTGCTTGTATAATTGTTAATGAACAACAATGGAAATTTAAGGCAAAACTGACAATGTCAAAGTGTATGGCAGTGATATAATGTTGAATGAAGGTGAAGACAAAGAATTATTCATTTCGTTTTGCTTTAGCTTTGAAAGTATTACTTTTTTCTAACAAAAGTAATGTTTTTAGTTAAAAGTATCACCTTTATTTGTAGATCCTACATGTTTCTAATATATTATCCTCCATAAACGAATGAAGACAAAGAAGAAGACATTCTCTGATACACCAAACTCACATCAACCTAAGAAGTTTGGTTCCAAGGCTCCTAATACAATATTGTTTTAGTTGTAAATTTTGACTTAATATTGTAATGATTCATGTCAAAAGTATTAAATTGATTCCATGCGGTTCACATGATATCTAGTGGTGTATTTTTTTTTTCCTAATTTTGTGATGTACTTATAATACTTTTCTAACAAGAAGAAATTATTCTACAAGGAATAGAAAGTAATATTTTTCTTTTTAAAAGTGATACTTTTCTTCTAAAAAGTGATACTTTCCTACTAAAAAATGATACTTATGATATTTTTCTATTAAAATAAAATTATCCTACAAGAAATAGAAAGTCATAATTTTCTATTAGAATGTGATACTTTTCTACTAAAAAGTGATACTTGTAATATTTTTTTTATTAAAATAAAATTATTCTATAAGAAATATAAAGTAATATTTTTCTATTAAAAAGTATCATTTTTTGCTTTATAAAGTATCACTTTGAAAAGTAATATTTTTAGGGTAAATGATATATTTTTCGAATAAAAAGTGATAATGAGTTCAGATATAATATTATTTGGCGATGAGTTCAGTTCAGTTCTGATAGTCTTTATTGACTTCTGACTTGGAGTATCTGACTCCCCCTGTAGATGAGTTCTTTCCCCGGCTTCCTCATTCCGTTGATCTTGGTGGACTTTGTGTTATGCCGACGGCTCATGAGGTTCGCGATGCGGTGTTTGGGATTGATCCGTCTAGCGTTTCAGGGCCTGATGGATTCTCATCTTTGTTCTTTCAGCACTGTTGGGATTTCGTCAGATCGGATGTTGATGATGCGGTGGTTGACTTTTTCTCGGGTAATCTCATGACGTCCACGTTCACGGCTACATCTATAGTTCTCATTCCGAAGGTTCTCACCCTCGAAGTGGTGAGTTTGGCCCGATTGCACGTACGGCAACGTGACGAATAAGATTATCTATAAGATTATGAATGCGCGGTTGGTCTCGATTCTCGCTTTGATTGTGTCGCCGAATCGAGTGGTTTCACACCCGGCCGTGTCATCTCGGATAACATATTACTCGCGCAGAGCTTATCCATGATATCACCCCAGCCACGGAGATTACTAATGTGGTGATGAAGTGGATATGCTAAAGCTTATGATAAAGGTGCAGATGGGATTTCTTGTATACAACTATGATTCACACGGGCTTCCCGGATTCGGTGGATTGATATGGTTAGCAGATTTGAGCACTGCGGCTTCTCTCCTGTTTCAGTTAATGGTATCCCTTCGGATACTTTCCTTCGACTTCGGGGGGACTGCGGCGGGGGATCCTCTATCTCTGTCTTGTTTGTCGACGGCGCGGAGTATTTATCCTGTGGATTGGATTCCATTATTAGACGCGATTAAGGATATGATTTATCGGACGCGACGGGGTTTTCCTAGGTGACTCATTTAAATTTATGTTGATGATGTTGTTATCTTCACTGGCGTCAAGATGGCCTCGTCACGTTGAGGCACTTTCGGAGCACTATTTCGCTCTTACACCGGTGGTCGATGTCCGAAAAGAGTAGATTTTTCTCGCCCCACGTTACATCGATTTACCGGGAGCACATGGTTCATGAAATGCCGAGGCTTTGTTCGCGATGACTTGCCGATGACTTATTTGGGTGTCCCTTTGTTCAAAGCGGCGAATGACGAAAGAGCTCTTCCTCCCGGTGATTCGAGAGGATGTTGGCTAGAGTTCTTTGGTGGTCGATCGACATCTCTCCTTTGGTGGTAGCTCGCTCTTATTCTGAGCACGCTAATGGCCACCCCGTTGCATATATTCTTCAGTCATGCGGTACCGCCAAAGAAAGACGATTTAACTGATTGGAGCAGATCATGGCTAGATTCTTCCTGGGGATCCTATGCGGGACGAGAAGAAGACTCGTTGGATCGATTGGGATATTATCGCCATCCTATTTCGAGGGTGGGGGGTTGCACCGACTTTCGGATATTGGCCGACGCCTTGATTTAAGTTGTGGTGGAGGTTACGCGAGGCCACTCGTTGTGGGCTCAATTCTTGATCGCAAAGATCTTATTCAATGGGCCGGTCTCCTGTAGAGCTCTGTAACACATAATCATAGTCATCGGTGGAGCGCTTGAGGCGGATCGGTATTCAAGCCCAGGAGCGGATTTTCCGGTCTATTGGCGCGGGTAGTCGTGTCGGCCGGGATGATACTTGGTTTGGGCATCGCCGCTTGCGGATCATTGTTTGGATCGGCCGTTGGGTCATATGATGGTTGATTGGTTCATTCGCGATGGTATGTGGGATAGAGATAGATTGTATCGGTCTTGGTCTCCGGATGTGGGCTTCATGAGAGTCTCATTGAGGATATATCCAGGGTTCCGATTCTCTTTGGGGTCGATGATATCATGCGGTGGATGTTTACCTCTCATGGTGGGTTCTCTATGTCTTCTACTGGGATTCTCTCTCGGGGTAGAAATGTTCGTAACCTTCAGTATGGTGCCATTTGGAACGATGCTCTTATTCCTACTATCTCTATATTCCTTTCGCGCCTCATTCGTAATCGTCTTCCTGTGGATATCAAGCTTCGTGCACGTGGCACTTCCCTTTCCTCACGTTCTTGTTGTTGCTTGAATAATCCACATTCATCTCCTCAGGCCGAATCTATCCCTCACCTCTTTTTGATGAATGATATTGTTCGGATCCGTGTGGAATCACTTTCTTCCTCTTGGTTTGACACTACACTTCCACACACCACGATATGATATTGTTCCTTTCATTTTGGAGGAATCGCACACACGGATCACACGAGGCACTTGAGTTTCTTGGTTCCCTGCTTGATTTTATGGTTTGTCGGGACGGAAAGGAATAGTGTCAAGATCGATACCTTCCTTTGGCATCTCACATTATTTGGCGGGTGGAGCGGTATCTCCGGATTATTATTTCGGTCGGCGTACGAACCCATTAGATTGGTCCGGATGCTTCCCCCTACTCGTTGGCTTTTTGCGGGAGTGCTCCACCACGGGTTCCACATGTGCCGAGGATTGTGATTTGGCGAGCCCCTCGGTCTCCGAGATCAAGCGAACACGGATGGTTCGTTTGATCGGGACACTTTGATTTTCCGGGCGAGAGGGGATTGATTCGAGATCAGGCGAGACTTATGTTGGCTTTTCATTGTTCTCTCCAGGCGGTGTCAGCTTTCATCCGAAACCTAGCGGCTGGAGATGGGATGCTCAAGATGCCCGCCTTTTTCTCTTGATTTGGATCGAGTTGGACGCAACGACGGTGGTCACCACGATCTTCTTAGGTGGCCTCGCTCGCGTGTTCAAGACACCCCGATTCACATTCGGAACATGCTAAGGGACCTTGATTCGATTTCTCACATACACGAGAGAGGGAATCGACCTGCCAGATCACCTGCGAGAGTTGGGAGTCATTGTTGCCTTAGCGATCACATTGTTGATGAGGGCACGACTTCTCACCACCTCCTAGCGCTCATTCGGATGGACCGGTGGGATATCCGAGCTTGATTTTCATAGATCATTGGTTCTCCTTTTATTTTTAGATATCTCATTATGATAGTCTTTCTAGATATCGTAGTGATAGGTTATTTGTTCTTTGATTTTCTCCCGCCTTGATGGGCATGACATTGTATGACATTTTGATTTTTTGATATACAGGTAGGGGATCACGCCTCAATCCCCCACCCCCGGGGTGTTATTTTGCAAAAAAAAAAAACTTATTCCAGTATTTTAATGTGTAATTTTTTTTTAATTATGTGTTGTACACTTTATTATGTAATCCAAAAAATTGTGTATTTATTTAGATCAAAAAAAGAAAAAAAGAAAAATAGGGAGTAGGCGCCAATACTTTGTCAGAATACACAAAAAGAAAAAAACACTGCAGTAGGCGCCCTTGGGAGTGTCGCCCTACACATAATATATCAAAATCTCCCCAACCCACCCGAGTTTCGCAAAATGCCACAAACTCTCAAATAACCAACTTGGAGACCCTCTCCATGCAGCAACTGGTTGGTGGAAGGACAACACACACATATTATAATCATATATGGGATATAATTACAAAAATCCCCCCTGAGTTTCACACTAATTTAAAAAAAATGTACATAGTTTTGAAAATTACAAAAAAAAAAATTATTGATATTCAATTTGGTCTTACATTTTTGTACATTCACAAGCAAATAACATTTCAAACTTACATTTTATAATTTTTTATGCATGACTGCTATTTTTTTTTTATTTTTTTTGGCATCTTATGGATAATCTGAAGCTTGATAGTTGATATTGATCCCTTATGACAGTTGTGAACTTGGGATGAATATCTTGTTAGATTAATCATATTTGGACATAGGCCAAATGTTAAAAAAGAAAAAAACAAGAGAAGGAAGATGAAGACAACTTCATATGTAGAATTTTTGGATAAAAACACAATATAATGTAAAGAGTGTAGTCTTATAATGACAGAAAGAAGATAAAATACATAGGGCAACACACAATTACGAAAATACTATTATACCCTTACTAATAAAGATGAAGCACAAGTAGTTTGGATCTCAGGAATATATATATATATATATATATATATATATATATATATATATATATATATATATAGGATTAGGATCAAATGAGACCAGATAATTAGAGTGAGACAGTGTGGACTAATCCTGGCCACAAATCTGCAATTTTAGATGGTTGAGATTTACCCAATTTAATAAATATTATTGATTTATTTTAAATCTCAAAAGGGCATATTAGTCATTTTAGTTTTCACCCCTAACTATAAATCAGGCAACGGTGCGAGTGATGATGGGTAAAATGACGGAAGCAACGGAGTAAATGTTGGAGATGGAAGTGATGATGGGAGCGGCGCACAATTCTCCATTTTGTTTCACCTAGATGAATAATACGCTTGCATCAAAAAGTATTTTAAGATAGGCTCCACTAGGGATATCCAGATATGGCGTTGTTGAAAATTGATGGCGCAACAATTGGCTGATGTTCATTGCAGAAGGATATTCACGTGAAAATGAAAAAGGAAAAAAACTATATACTTAATCATTATGCCATCATATATCGATATCGTAATAGTTTTAGAGACAAATCAGCTGGATTCCCGTTCAATTCTATGGAATTTCTCAATTTCATTGACTTTCGATTGGGGGAAACTGAGATAATGGGGAAACTGAGATAATGGAGTGGTGTAGCTATTGTTGTGGATGGAGGATTTGTGAAGAAGACGATGCTGATATGGATGAATTACTGTACACTTAGATGTTTTTCAATGTATACTTAGATGTGTTTTGATGTATAAATAGTTAATTTCTGATGTATACATTATGTTGTTGTATACTTATTTTTTTTGTTGTATACTTATATGCGATTTGTTGTATACTTATATGTGTTTTGTTGTATACTTATATTTTTGTTTGACAATTATAATATGCAGTAAAATTATGTTAAACATACAGCAAAATAGTGTTAAGTATACATCAAATATCTTAAATATACAAAGACAATAATGCGCATGATTTTTCTCTATTTGATTGATTTACTTAATCCACGATCCCCACGTGTTAATGAGTGTGATTCTCTCTATATAAATGATTCCTTAATTAATGGTCCCCACATATTTTTGTTTGACCATTTTAATATACAATAAAATTATGTTAAACATACAAAGAAAAAAATAGTGTTAAGTATACATCAAATCATTGATAAGTGTACATCATCTTTGCATTTAGCAGAAAGCACATGCGTGATTTTTCTCTCAAAGTAGCGATTTTCTCGCGATTTTCTCTCCCCACGTGATTTTCTCTCCCCTAATAACTCGATTCCATATTTGGATGGTCCCCACATGTTTGTTTTGACAATTATACCCTTATTTTGCCTTAATTAAATGTTTAATGTAATTTTAGCCCCTATTTATCTTAGCCACGATTGATATAAATAAGGAATGGTTGAGATGAGTCCACATTGTCTCACTATAATATGTGGTCTCATTGTAACCTCCCCCTATATATATATATATATATATGTGTGTGTGTGTGTGTGTGTGTGTGTGTGTGTGTGTGAAAATGAGTATATGTTTGAACTAAATTGTATTTTTATGTAGGCTATATCTCTGTTAGTTAATTCGCGTATCATATCCGTATAATACCCGTACGTACGAATAATTGAAAAATACTTCCGTCTCCCGTACAGATTCTGAAGCGGCGTTAAATACTCCGTATTTTTCAAATAAAACGTTTAATACTCGTATTATTGTTATCCGTATAATACTTGACGAATAAAACTTCATTTTAATATTTTTATAATATTTAAATAAATCAAAAAATCATTAAAAATTATTTATAAGTATAATTACAATATTAGAAAATAATAAATAATAATATTAATTATAAATAAGTATATTAATAATTTAAAGTAAATTAATAAAGTACCTAAAATTAATTTTAATATAATCTAAACATAAGTATGAATTACAATCTATGTAAAATATCTTTGTTAAAATAAGCCGTATTATTACTCCCGAATAATTATTTTATATTCGTATTAAACCCGTACGTCAATGGTTCCGTATTTTAAATATTTCCGTATTTTTTGCCGATCTTTTTGCCGTAACTTTCAAAAAATATTCATAATATACTCGTACGTACTAAATAACGAACTTTTCCCGTCCCGTATTTAACTAACAGAGGGCTATATAGGTTTTTGAAATTTTGAAAAGTATAAATAAGTGTTATTTATGATGAAATGAGTGAACCAAATGCATTTGTCATGTTTTTTAGTGTTAAAAATGAAAATAATCTTCCTGAAATTGAAACCAAATGGATCTAGCTAAGAGTTCTTGATCCGTTCCTCGAATGGACCATGTGGATAAAAATGGACCTCATGGAATTCAAGGAAAAATCGGTATTACTTATGCTATATATTGGTGTGTGGATAAATGACAAATGACATATCTTATATAAAAAAATAGGACACGTGTACGATAGATGAGTATATAGGGCCAATCCTGAGAGTAGTTACACGAGGGCGACGGCCTAGGGCCCCCAATTTTGAGGAGCCCAATTTTACGTAAACCTTTATATATATAATATATACATATGTTTTAGTAAAAAAAAAATATACAATACAATTTTTTTAGAGTTCTTATTTAATTATAATCAAAGTTTACGTGTATAAAATATTTATTTATATTTATTCTTTTTTATAGGGGCCTTTTTCTTCCTTTTCGCCATGGACCCCTAAAACGTCATGATCAACCTTGCAAGTGCATATATATACGTCAGGTGTAGTATTTACACGACCGAAAAAATCTTAGAACGATATATAGAGCTTCAAACAATCCTATTAATAAATATGGAGTTTTGTCTGTATATAATTAAAGCTTCTTGATACTAAATTATTATTATTATTATTATTATTATTATTATTATTATTATTAATTAAGAGAAAATGAATAAGAGAACAAGAAGAAAAAAAGGATAAAAAAGGTAGTGTATGTTGATTGGACGTGGTACCTTGGGGATCACAAAATCTGTTAGAGGTGAACATCTATGGGGCTATGACTATATATGGGTAACATTAATGACCTTTAAGACCACAATAATTGTTGTCTTGATATAATATTGTCCATTTTTCCTTCACATTTTGCTTGCAGGCAGTTGAGCCAACAAATTATGTATAACTAAAAGAAATTGGGCACATTAAATCTACCATTTTCTTGCATTACTGTGGGTAATTAATTTTACCGTTCAGCCCACAATCCAAGAGTCTTGAATGGTTCTGTGGCAACATACTTCGTCATTCAAAATATTCTTCCTTTTTCCTTTTTATTTTTTTAGTTATTCAGATTTTAGAGGAAACCCGACTAATTTTAGGGTTGAGCATCCTTCCATCAATTAGGTAAGTTCAGATGTGGTCAAAACTTATACACATTTAGAGTAGACATTAAGATATCAATAAAGATCCGGTCGTACCCTACAAATTTGAGGATTGAGCCTATATTTCATAGACCGTTTTAACATGAGATCTTTTTAGCCCGACTCTAATTGATCCCAAGGTCGGCTAGGGTAAGGGCAGAATCAGCCCTTAGGGCTTTTCTCAATATTTCTTTTTTGTATTTTATAAATTTATACCTATAGTACTACAGGCCAACTCGGTCTCTTTTATCAAATATCATTTAATTTTAGCAAATTATAGTTAATGAAGACATGAAACATTATATTATGATACATGATTCCATTGTTACAACATTAGATTGCTGTTTTTTTTTTATTAATTCATAAAATTATTAAGAAGAAACCTCATTTATTTGTTATTTTTTTTTATTAGATTATGCTATATTTGTATTTGGTATGGTTAGGAATATTAAACTTATAAGGGTAGGACTTCATAAAAATAAAATGTAAGGTCGCCCTAGCCCTGACCTGTAGGGCTCGGGCTGGGCCCAGGTTTTTCAAGCTTTTATGACTTCCGGGCAAGGACTGGAATGAGTCGGCCCTTATTGACATTTCTAGTAGAAACTGGTGATTACGTTTGTTAGCTAGGTTAAACAATACTTATACTAGGGATGGCAATGGGTAGGATTCGGGTAGGATTCTATATCCTCCATCTCCATCCCCATCCCCATCCCCATTTATTATACTCATACCCATCTCCATATTCATACCCATCGTGTACTCAATTTTCATACCCATCCCCATCCATCGGAGGATCGGGTATTCATACTCTACCCACACCCTATTACCACTTACAATTGTATTTTTAAAATTTAAGTTACTTTTTTTAAAGAGAAATTTGAGTTATATAAATAAAGATATATATATTTACTAAATTCTTAAGGAAACAATAAGGAAAAAAGAATAAAGATAAGAATTAGCAAACTACATATTATAAAAATATAGCAAAACATTAAAAAGGATTAAACAAAAGTGTTAGTGGGTTAGTAGATTTTGGTTGAGACTTGAGGATTTTTTTTTAAAATATAAATAAATAGAGTTGTATAAAATATATATATATATATATGTAAAATATTATAAATATATATATGTAGATATTATATATGTATATATATATATATATAATATTATTATTTAATCAGATATCGGGTAGGGTATGGGTAGGATGTACCTACTAGACCCACCTCCATACCCATACCTGAAAATCTCCATACCCACGTACCCATTTATTTAATCGGGTAAAAAATTACCTTCCATACCCTCCTCCATTAGGGTCGGGTATCGGATCCTCCGTCGGGTTCGGAGGAAATTGTCATCCCTAACTTATACGAGGCTAATTGAGCAACACCTACTCCTTTTATCTTAAAAAATAACATATTTAGTTTTTCCAAGGCCAAATTTTTATCATAAGAAATTTTTAATGGGCCGAACTGGAACAAGGCCGAAGATGTTAAGCCTGATAATAGAACCAATTAGACCCAATATGTTTTGGACCATAACCTAACCAATCCCACCACACACCCACAAAAAAGGTTTCAATCCACCTCCAGCCTCGTAGGGGGAAAAAGAAAAAATATTTGGATTTATAATTTTAGTGGAAAAAATAAAAAAACAAGTTATTTTAGTATAATTTTGGTGAAAATACTAAAATAAATTCGTAATCTTATTTTTGGCGTTCTCCTATAATCAAAAGCCAAACAAGTTATTTAACATAAATTCTTTTATATTCACTCAAAGAGAGTCCTAAATAGACAGTCACACTTATATATTATAATAATAATAGCAATAATAATAAAATTTTAAAATTATAGTAGCAACTGTATACAAATATAAATTTCAAACAAAAAATAGAGGTGCACATGGCACCAAATCTCCTATTCCGCTATCCCTATCTGACTTAACTAAATCGATCCAAAATCTCAATTAACTAAAATCACAAATTGAAACTGAACTGAAATAATCAGTTGATTTAGTTATAATTGAATCTTTTCAGTTTTTTCAGTTTGATTTTTATTTAAAAATGAAAAATAAAACAAAGAAAAAAAACTTAAGCTATAAAACTATAAACATACTTTATATTTTTTTAGTTTGGTAAGAAAAACATATAGTAAAAAACGTAAGTATAGAGTATTTTATATAAATATATTTGTAATTTAATTTTTGGCTCGATTAATTAAAATAAAAAAAATCCAGTTCAAACAGAAACCTAATAGTTAAAGAGTACTTTCGATTTATTATTCAAATATTGTACATTTAAGAGAGAATAGAAAAAAAAAAAAAGACAAGAGAAACTGAAAAGAATCATAACGGTACGAATCCCTACTGTTATTTTTTTTATAGGAAAATCCCTACTGTTATTTGTCACTCAATTTGTCTAATCCGAACTAAACTTGCATTTTTAGGAATAGCACTGGGTATCAATGAATCAAATCGAACTGAATATGGTATTGTTTGAGCATATTTGAATTTTAATCAAAATTCAAAAATTGTGTTTGAGCTTATTTTATTATTAATTGAATCGAGCTCGAATGAGCTTTAATCGAACTGAATACAAATCAAGTTCGGGTAACTTGATATTTGTACACATATTTCATACTATTTTTACTAATCGAGTCAATTTCAAACTAAGCTTTACATATTTCCCTAAAAAAAAAAACTAAGCTTTACATATTATTAGACAAAAGAATATGTTCAAATTTGGTTCGTTATATTAATGGACCGAATTCAAACGAATTTTAATATCAATTTCAAATCGAGAACAAGTAGTTTGGTTCGTTTTGCCCGAACAATATCACTACTTAGGCAATATCACTTTGTCACTATTAGTGTGCAGGACAAAACTAGTAGCTGAAGTTTTTCATTTTCCTCCCGCTCGGCTACCTGCAAATTCTGCAGAAGCTTGAGAAACTCCATTCGCACCAATCTGCTGTAAATCACAAGGAACAAAAAAGCAGCAATAAATAAAGAAAGAGGAAGAAATGGTTACTTCACCGGTGGTAAATACATATCCTCTGTCAAGCTACACTTTCGGCACCAAAGAGCCGAAGATGGAGAAAGACACCTCCGTCGCCGATCGCCTTGCGCGCATGAAAGTCAAGTTCGTATTTCTGTTTATCATTTTTTTTTGTCGCCTTGTGGCGTTTTATTGTTTTAGTTAAACCCTAGATCAGACTAATTAATTGAATCTAGGGTTTTACTGCTTGAGCGCTAGTTTGTGGTGGATTTGACTGAATTTTGGGGTTTTTGAGTTTCAGTTACATGAAGGAAGGCATGAGGACTAGCGTCGAGGGTATTTTACTGGTATGCATTTTTCTCTTCAATTTGTTTCATATGTATTTAGTATGATTCTGATATTAGTCCCGATCGACCTTTGTGAGATTGTTTTTAAAAATTCAAACTTTAGAAAACTAGGTTTCTTTGAGACAGCAGTGTTACTCAAATAAGAAAAAAAAACAAGCTTATTCTGAAACAGCTGTATTTGATTCGGGCATTATGGAAACGTGTTAATATACTCTTTCAGTATATTTGGAACTAATAATCAATTAGAGGACAGTGGAAAGGGAAGCCAAAAATCAAGGAGAACTGGATCTTCTCCCATTTCACATCCCAACCGAAAAACGGATTCAATGTTGAGTTTTCAAAATGCAATTGATCAGTACTAGAAAAAAGAAATGCAATAATATTGATCAACTATATTTTGACATAATTTTGTTTGCGCAAGCATACCGTTCATGGTTTCTTTTAAAACCATCTTCAATGTTTCCCTTAGTATCACTGCTAGCATGAATATCTAAACATTGTGCTTGCATAGAACTGTTTTTACTAGTATATTTGAGTTTTTTTATATATGAGAATGGCATGAGAGCAATGTGGACTCTCATTTGATTACATTGAATTAGGTTTCATCTGTTGACCATGGGTTATGTTCACTCTTAAAGTGAAACTATGTTGCTATAGTGAGACGAATTTAAGTGAGCAAAAAGTGTGATTTTTTATTAATCGGATATTCTCATTACCATCTTCAAATTCCTCCCCTGAGATGTTGGGTTCAATGCTTAGACAATATTCTTATGTAGGCATATCCAAAGCGGCAAGGTGGCGTGCCATCTTGCTTTTATGTGTCACTAATTTCTACTTTGTCATTTGTGTCCATGAAGATGCTTTCTTGATGACACCACTTTTGTTTTGATGAGGATACATGCTTATCTGTTTAGTCTTTGGACCATCCTTTTTTTAGCTCGGAGTGTAGTTGTATGAAGTCCTTATATATATTGGAAAAACAATAAAATCGGCTTATATCCCGTTTTGGTCATGTTGGAAACTCGATTCACAGATGTCTTAATTCAGTTTGATACAAAAACAAGGATGGCTGGACCCTTGGTGTTTAGCAAGTATACCCTCGTGAAGACATATTAAGTAGTGCTGTATATCTTCTATTATCACGAGGAGACAAAGTCAGAGTGTTGTCCTTCATTTTATCATGTACTTTCCCTACCAGATCTAATCATGACTAAATTCTGTGCCAATTTCCAATCATGACTAAACTCTGGTTTTGTCTTGACTCCTGTACAAACCGGATTTGGGAAAATGTTCACTAAACTCTGTTACAATTTTTCTATTAATTGTGATCCGTTTACAACTACAGCTTTTCTGTTTGAGAATTGTTAAAAAAGGCTGTTTTGTTAAATGCACAATATACAATAAGGACATGCAGCTTTGTGTGAGGGGACTTTGACCTACATATTGTGCGGTCTTCTAGTTAGAGACTGGATTAAGAATTCTCATTGCAGTATTGGAGTTTTCTCATTTATCAATGGCGAAATTTGTCACTTGAGTTCAATAATTGGATGAGAATATCAACCTTATTATAATAGTTGCCTCCTCCTCTCTTGTTCTGTGTCAGCATGATTGTAACAAATAATGTTGCTAATAGTTGGCCATATTTATATTTGTCTAATATGGAACAATGCCTGAACTTACAGGTGCAAGAGCATAATCACCCTCATATTCTCCTTTTGCAAATTGGAAATACTTTCTGTAAACTTCCAGGTGGTAGATTGAAGCCAGGAGAGAATGGTATGATAATCGCTTCTTGTTTATTGCCCATTGTTGCATGCTATGAAGTTTGAACTATAATTGTTTTTTTTTTTTTTTTTTTTGTATCTTTCTGTTTTTAAAGAAAAGGGAAACATAGAACGAAAGATATGAGCGCCAAAAACAAACTTCTGTTTCACGCATCGGAGTTTGCTTATTCCATTAATCTTACTTCTTGAGTTCTTGTTTTCTGTTTTTTCCCCCCACCTTCTCATTACTTCTCACAGAAGTTGAAGGCTTGAAGAGGAAACTCTCTAGCAAACTTGCAGCTAATTCACCATCTCTTCAGCCAGATTGGCAGGTAATATTCAACAAACAGTTCTTAATTGAAGTTATTAAAGTTTTCAGTAATCCTTTCTGAAAATTGGAGTCCAGTTCAGTATTCTTTGATTTTTTCTAGCAACAGACACTTGAAATTTATCTAGTGGTTGCTTTATATATCTGTCTAAAGAAAATCGAGTTCCGTGTTTATTGACTTGATTTGGTATATAGCTGAGGGATTCCATGATCTTTCAAAACACGCCTTGTTTCATGGCCATCATCTAGGCATTGATTAGGTTTAAGATTCTGCTTTGGAGATGCTTATTATGTGAGAATCAAAATTTTGTGCAGATTGGTGAGTGTGTGGCAATCTGGTGGAGACCGAACTTTGAAACAATCATGTATCCCTACTGTCCACCACACATAACAAAGCCTAAGGTAAAATTACAACACACATACATGAATAGAACATCGTATCATCATTTGCATGAAATGATGCTCACAGTTTAATTTTGCTAATGCAGGAGTGCAAGAAGCTCTTCCTTGTCCACCTGTCTGAACGAGAGTATTTTGCCGTGCCAAAGAATTTGAAACTTCTTGCTGTTCCATTGTTTGAATTATATGACAATATCCAGGTGCGAAATGATTCAGTACTTCCTAACTTCTTATAATTAACACACACACACACACACATGTATGCATAATAACTGAAGTAGTTCATGTAACCTTTTCTTTTAAGCGACATAGTTCCTATATGGGCTATGGATGGCAACGGGTGGACTTGGGACGGATTTGGCCAAATCCGAGACCCGACCCGACCAAGAGAACATTTGGACCCGAGACCTTCCCACGTCGCCACGATATTAAGACCCATTTAAATTCATATATTATTATACCAATAACAAAAATATAACATGCTTATAAAATACTTTAGCTTAAAAATGTCTATATATGCAACACAAACATACAATATTAAGAAATAGGAAAGATAATTAATTACTCATTAAGTGACTAAATAAAAATGAAAATGTTATATTGAGTAAATAATTTATATATATTTTTCAAATTAATATAGAGCAGGGCGGGTCCATTGTTGGTCCAATAAGACATGTTACGTGCCTCGAACCAATGGCGGACGCAGATTTCGAGTTGGGGGCAAAAAAAAACGGACCGAGTTTATAAATATAAACAATGAGAAAAAAAATACTCATATACTAACCATAATTTGATTTTTCTATTGTAAAAGACGACAATTTGAAGTTTTTATCAATTTTTTTTTTGGGGGGGAGGTGGTGGGGTGGAATTGTAAATTATTTCATTTATTTTAACGACAAAAAGAAAAATTGGGGGGGAGGGGAAATGAACTTTTGAAAATTTTCGGTGGGGAAATGCCCCCCCTTGTCCCCCCTTCCCCGCTCCGCCGGTGCCCCGAACTAAAAGGGTTTTAAATAGGGGTGATCACGGTGCGGTTTTGCGGTTTTTTCAACAAATTTCAAATCGAATTGCGTTATGCGGTTTTTATAAAAAATAATTTTGAATCGCGGTTTTATTAAGTAAAATCGAAAGTGCGGTTTTAGGCGGTGGCGGGCGTGCGGGCCTTAAGGCGGTTTTAATAAATAAAAATATGGTAAGATTAATAAAATAATCTCTCTCTTTTAGAACATTAAGAGAAATCCCCCAAAAATGTAAAAAGTTGGAAGTTATTTATTTAAGAACAAGATGTTTTGTGAAGGGTCTATCTCAATTGATCTCTTAAGATCCAACCATCTCTCTCTCAATTATATAGAAGATAAAAGAGTTTCATTAATATTATGGAAGCATGAAACCTTGCTTCTGTCCTTGTTCTTTCTTTGAATTTCCTTTAAATGATTTATTCTGGAATTTGAATTTTTTAATACCTTTATTGAATATAAAAATGGCTACAGAGAAGAATACATTCACTTTTACTTCATGGGTTTTGGATGTTTTAGTGAGTATTATTAAGATATTTATGAATTTTTATCAAATCTGGGATGTGAACTACTGGCCACTATTAATTTATAAAGAATCAACTTTGTTCTACATTAAAGGTGTAAACTTGCTAAACCTATATTGGATTTCCAACGTTAATTATTCACATAAATATGTAAGAAAAATCTTTTATTTTACCCCTATAATTATAGAATGGCGGTGCGGTTTTGGCGGTGCGGTTTCCTTCTAAAACCATAACCGAACCAACCTGGCGGTGCGGTTTTCATTCAATATTTTAAATCGCGGTTTTATTGAAAAATCACAATAAAACAGTGCGGTGTGGTGCGGTGCGGGTGGTTTTTAAAACTTTATGATCACCCCTAGTTTTAAAAATGTGAACCCGAGACTCCTTTTTTTAGATCCATTTAACCAGGTTTGGACATGCACCAAACAAGTTGAGCTCATTATAGGTCAAGTTTGGACCTACTCCATTGTCATCCCTGATATGGACTGATCATGTTGGAGTTTGTTGAACTAAGGGCTTTCCATGGTGTATTTCCAGTTCCTGGAGTTGGAAACAAAATTTTGAGAATTTATTGGTTTTCGTGTGGAAATTGAGATTATGTTTGGAAGAATGAATTGAAATGTATTTTATGTAGGGTTGAAAATGAGATTATGCTTGATTGAGTAGTTTTGAAATATTATTTTATGTATATAATAATTGAAAAGTTGGTGGTGGGGTCCACTTTCAATATTTTAATTAGAATATATAATATTATATTTGTAATATTGTAGGTGGTGGGTCCCATTAGATATATATAATTTTAAAATAATAATATTTTAAGTAGATAAAATTGATAGTGGTGGGTCCCATATGTATAATTGGGTTAACATATGAGAATAGTAATTGATGAGTGATGTAGGGTATTGCATAGGTTTGAGAATAAAAATTATAGGTTGAAGATGTTGTTTTATGTGAAAAATAGAAAATGAAAATGATGATTTCCATTGAAAATTTTATGGACAAACATGATTTCACTTTTATAAATAGTTGGAAAATGGAAGTAGGTTCTTGGAAACATAAACAAACAAGGCCTAAAGTTCTCAACAAGCTATACTTTATTTTTATTGTTGAGTTTTATGAATGTTTCATTCTTTTGAACTTGGCTTCATTTTTATACGGTACTCATACACTTCTTTTGATCTATCTCAGAGATATGGACCTGTTATATCTACCATCCCGCAGCAGTTATCCAAGTTGCAATTCAACATGGTTCATCCATAGATTGGTAAGGGGTCCTCTAGAACTCTTACCGATCTTGATTTGGTTTGTTTGCCATGTCACAGTTTGCAAATTTTCAGGACGAGAATTCAAACTCTGCTTTGATAACTTGATACATTTCAAGAATAGTCCGAACTTACATCTGTGTCCTTTTTTCTTTTGTTTTTTTGGGGAATTTTAACCTTGTTGATTAAATTCGTGATTTTCCTCGTATGCGTCGGGTCCTTAATGTAGCTGTAGTTTTGTTTGACGACTGACTTGTGTTTGTTGTTGTGTTTCTAAGAAGTCCTTTTTTCTGTTTTTCAACCATTCATGGAGACAAATTAGCGATTGTATCCGATCAAAAAAAAAAAAAATAGTGATTGTATGGGATGCAATGTAAAAGTTGAGGGTTGTTTAAGCCACGGGGTTGTCAGATTTTTGTAACTGTTCTGCCATGGCCAAATTTAAGCCCTTGTACATGTAATACTGAGAGTAGTTGAAGAATTGTAATACTAAGAGGGTGTTTGGCTATGCTTATTTTAAAGATTTTATAAGCTCCTATATTTTATTAGATGTTATAATAGCTCATAAGATGTTAGATCTTACTTTGAAAATAAGATATTAAAATGTTTGAAGAAAATTTGATGGTGGAGATTATATGATGTCCATAATTACAGTTTTTAAAATAAAATGGTCAAAATCAAAGGGGGTTATATAAGATTTATTTTGAAAATAAGTTGGTTTCCTCTACTTTTTTTTAAAATAACTTATAAATTCCTAATATAAATTCCTTTTTTTTTTCTCCATCCGTTAACTATAGTTGTCAAATAGGCCGGGCCGGGTTAGCCTATGATAGTCTGCCTGGCCAAAATAAAGGATCGGGTCAGGCGAGGCTGTTTTTGACACCACTATCGTTAAGGCGTTAACTATAATCTTTATTTACCATTGCATCACTTGATTTAATATGGTATGCTCTAATTAGAATATGTTTCTTTAGAATAGCATCACCCCGAAGAATCGGACTGTTCGGTTTATTGAATCTTCGATTACAATTTTATGTTGCATTTTGTATTGTATTATCATATATATATGTTACTTATCTAAAATATCTTGTTAAATCTAAAAACTTGGAATTGATTATATGCACAGAACAGAAGTATGTATGTAATGTGAAATATAAGACAACACAAACTTGTTATGTAAGATTGAAATTAGGATACAAGATCACTAATTTATCACTAATCGTACTTTAATTTCTCAATTGATACGTGACAAGGGGTCTCGAGCATTATTTCATTCATTTAATTTGGGTTCTTCATGAATTTAATATTATATTGATTAATCTAAATGAAGAAGTTGAAGGTACATAAAGTCCGTGTTTGGAAAAATTTCAACTTGCTAACAAGTGAAGAAAATGGATATGATGAAACAAAGTTGATTAGTATTTAATATTTTATGAAGCATGGTTTTATTCAAAGACCTTCAAGTAATGTATGACTATTGACTATGACTACATCCGGGTATGATATCCATGGTATAACTGGTGTATTACATTTGGTGGATGGATGAATGAATAACACGTGAGCTCGTTTTTTATATTGAATGATAACTATTTAAATTTATAACTAGTGACACAACATTATACATCCACCCACTAAGTCAAAGACACTTCGCAGAAGATCTAGCAAGTCAACCCTATGTAGGACAAGTTTTGAGTCAATTTTGCTCGAGGGCATTTTGGGGATTCCGAAAATAATAATACCAAATATGTGAGTAGTGGTGGGATTTACTTACATTTAATTTATATATACTAAACTATTTTAACAATTTAAAAGTGATGAGCCCCATTGAAATATGGAGTTTGAATTTAATAATATAAATAATTAGATAAAATTGATAGAGTAATTCCATCTTGACTGTGATATTTTATGAGTAGGTCTCTTGTGAGACCGTCTCACGGATCTATGGATCTCCCGACCCGACCCACATCATACCCTACCTTACCCAACTGCAGAAAAGAAAAAAAGAAAAAGAAAATTCCAAAAGATTGACGAACACTGCTAACTCTGTTTCTCGTTTCCTCCTTCGTCAAACCCTTCAACCATTACTAAACCACACTGCCATAGCCATCGCCCAGTCGCACTCGATCTCTCACACTCTGGCTCTCAAGTCGCAGTTTATAGAAGTTGCAAAGATGGTGAAAAAGTTGAATTCTCCATTGATAACCTCTTCGAGTTTTCTATTACAAAATTTGTTTATGAGAGCCTGCAATATGTTTGACAATTTGACCATAAGAAATCTTAGTTGATGGAAAAAGAAGGAAAAACACTGAATCAACGAAGATTTGGTTTCATTGATTGCTTTCAAATATTTTTCTAATAGTTTGTTGTTTATATGTTAATTTAGAAGTTGTCGTTCTCTCTCACTCTCTCTAACATACATTGCTATGTGAAAAAAATTAAAATTCTCCATTGATACACCTTGCAAGTTATCTAGTACAATTAAATATTATTTTTGAGATAAAAAAGTGATACTTTTTTGAGTGAAATGTAGTAAAAGATTTCCAATAGAACTTAAGTAATAAAAAGTAATACTTTTTTTAGTACACACTGATACTTTGAAAAAAGAAATAAATACTTTTCTAGCTAAAAGTGATACTTTTTAATTAAAAAGTGATACGTTTGAAAAATAACAACATACTTTTAAAAAGTGATACTTTTCTATTAAAAACAAAATATTACAAGAAATTGAAAGTAATGCTTTTCAATAAAAAAGTGACACTTTAATACTAAAAATTGATACTTGTTATACTTTTCTATTAAAAAAAAATATTATAACAAATCGAAAGTAACACTTTTCAATCAAAAGTGACACTTTTATACTAAAAAATGATACTTGTAATATTTTTCTATTAAAAAAATTTATTCTACAGGAAATCTAAATTAATACTTTTCTAATAAAAATGATACTTTTTGGATGGAATGTAATACTTCTCTATTAAAAAGAAAATATTTCTGTGGTGACAAGAAAATTCGAGTAAATTGATTCCATTGGCCATCATGTATTTTTAATCTTGTGAAGATACTTTTAATATTTTTCTATTAAAATGAATTATTCTAAAAGGAATAAAAAGTAATACTTTTCTATCAAAAAGTGATACATTTCTACCAAAAAATGATACTTGTAATACGTTTCTACAAGAAATAAAAAGTAATACTTTTCTAATAAAAAGTGACACTTGTAATATTGATCATTATATATTAAAATTATTCTACAAGAAATATATAAAGTAACATTTTTCTATTAAAAGGTTATACTCTTTGGTTGGAAAGTAATACTTTTCTATTAAAAAGAAAATACTCTACTGGTATTACTTTCAAGTAAGTAATAGTTTTAAAAGAAATAGTATACTTTTAATTATCTGATGTTGTATTATTTACAATAAAACTAATATTTTTTGAGTAAAAAATAATACTTTTCAAGTAAACATTAATACTTCTAAAATGGATTAGTAAGTTATACTTTTTAAGTAAAAAATATTACTTTTCAAGTAAAAAGAATTAGGTTTAAAGGAAATAGAATATAATTTTAATGCATATAACAAGTAATACTAGTCAAATAAAAAGTAATACTTTTTGAACACAAAATTATACATTATTTTTTCGAATAAAAAGTTGCACTTCAAAAAGGAGGAGTAAGTAATATTTTAAAGTGCAAAATAATAAATTTTAATGAGATATTAATTTTTTTTTAAATTTTAAATTTTGTATAGGTGTTCATGACAAATATCTTAATTAATATATTTTATTTAATACGATGGTCAGATTTGGAAAAATTAATAAATTAATACTTACATTTCATAAGTCTTGGTCTACAAATATAAAATAAAAAGAGTTGGACATTATAAAGAAGAATTTAGGCAGGCAGAGTTTATAGAATTAATTGATGAGGCCACTAGGCCCACTACCATATTGATAGTCAAAAGAGTTTAGCCCATTAATGTGGCACAATGTACCGCAAAGCATCAGGATTTTACAAATTTTCGGCCGCTTCGTTTTCTTAAATTGGTAAACGGGTTTGGGCATGGATCCGTCTCACGATTTTAGATCCGTGAGACGGTCTCATATAAGTTTTTGCCTATTTTATTAAGAAAATTAATAGGTGGTTGGTCCAATTGGGATTATATAGTTTGAAAGTAGCAATATGATAATAGTTAGTACTGGCAAGTACCATTTAAACAATAATTTGAATTGAAATAAGGAAAGAATAATAGACAAGTGATAGATTAGGATTACACGATATCAGTTTCCCCCCTTTCTCTCTCTAACTCTTTTCTCTCCCCCTTCTCTCTAACTCCCCGAAAAAAAAAACCCTAAGTTTCCCCCTCCCTCTCCCTTTGCAGTAGCCCCCCTTCCCCCTCCCCCCTCCCCTCCCTCCTTCCCCCCCCTCCCCTCCATGGTTTCTATTGGAGGGATACCAAATGGCGGTCCCCAGGCGTATGAAGGTGGCCGAAATTTTTGGTCCGGGCGAAAGCGGGTCGGAGCTTCACGGAGGTGTCTCGGAGCGGAGAAGACGATGGGCGCGCGAGAGATTTGGGAGAGGGAGAGGCAATTTTTGCTTTTTTCTCTAGTTTGTTAGTATATCCGTTGTTTTCTTATTTTGTTTGTGTTTTCCTTTTCTCGGTTGATTTGCGAAACTCGTAGGCGGATCGATTTTTTTCGCGCAAAGATGTAGTGGTTGCTCGTGCCCGATTTTAGTTTTTTTGGTGTGTTACGTCTCCTTTAAGTCTTTGAAGTCTCGTGGAGTGGGTAGTTTTTGGGGTGGGTAGTTTTTTTAGTCCATGTGAATCAATTGGTTTTACCAATTCCCGCGCTCTTAGTTAGTCTTGTCGGCTCTTAGCCCGTTATTCTACGATTGTAGTTGTAATTTTAGTTTTTGAGTTGTTTTAATATAATTCTATCGTTCGACAAAAAAAAAAAATAGATTAGGATTACACGAAATTGAAAATTGAAATGATATGTTTCTCAAATGAAAACAGATCTAGACAAATCTTTTTGACAATAACCTCATTCCTATCAATCCAATATTGATTAATCAGCTTTCGTATGGTAGAAGATAGATAACAAATACTATTATTTATGCCCGAACATCTACCATAGATAACAAATACTATTATTTATGCCAGAACAAATGGCTATCTTGATTCATTAGAAATTAGATATGTAAGGAAATTTCTTGTTGAATTACGTGCTTACTTAAAAAGTTAAATATATAATGAAGGAATAACATTTAAAAATAAACATGATGCATTGATGCTGCTTAAATCTGCAGATCACTCCAATTTAAGATTTATGATAAATAGTCCAATTTATTATCTGGAGCTAGAAGTTATTCGTAGAGGAACTTGCATGAATGCATGAACAAAAACGTTAAATGAGCCATAAGATTGTGTCAGTGAGATTCCTCCGATGCTCAAATAAGTACAAGTTGGAGAGAAAATCCAAAACAAGTACATCGATTGAGATTAATGAATTGTGAATATATACCTACAAATAATGAGGAGAACCATTTTTATACTTGAGTTGATAGCCCACATGCAGGGGCGTCGCTAGGGGGGCCCCCGCACATTCCAATTTTTTTTTGTCCCGTTTTTTCTATGAAAAAAATGAAAAAAAAAATTATATGTGTTTTATTAAGGAGGAAAAATAGTTGAGCTAGGGGGAAAAAAATTTGGGCTAGGGATAGTAACCAGTCGTGCTGGCTAGCCCCTGCCCACATAAGCCTTGTAGGATAAAGTTGGCTGGCCCGCGCGGGCTTGATAATTATATTTGCATGTAATCAATGGTAATTAATAATATTATATAATTAATCAAGTAATTTCGAAATCAAATAATGTAACATAAATAAAATAATAAGATTGAGAAAGCCGAATTTGTCACCAACAAAACATAACAGTACCAATTTTGCATTTTACCCCACAAAAAATAGGAAAAAGAAAAAGAAATTAGAGAAATTTGGGGGTAATTTGACAGAATGTGGCAAATGCCATAATTTTATGCGAAATTAGGGTGAATTGGGAGGGTTTTGAGATAATATGTATAGGCGCTCCTGGTATTAGCGCCTGCAAATAAGGCGCCATTCCCAAGGGCACCTACTGACATCTTTTTTTTTTTTTTAATTCTGACATAGTAGGCGCCAGTCAAACTGGCGCCTACTACCTCTTTTTTTTTTTTTTTTTATTTTCGAAAATTAATTTTAAATATTAAATAAATACAATACACAATTTTTAGATAACTAGAATGTGAAATACAATACACAATTTAATATTAATTTTAAAAATTGTGGCATTTGACACATTCTGTCAAATTACCCGAAATTTGGTACTTACAATATGTCCGCAACACGTGTTACATAAAATATGGAAATAGGTAGGTTGCATGGAAAACGAGGCGTATTATGGTAATCTTATCATATTCACATTCAAATATTATTTTCTTCAGTTTCTTCTTCACAATCTTTTGTCATCTTGCAAAAAAGTACATGAAACAACAAAAACCCATGAAATTATCAGCTAAAACCGAAGATCAAAACAACATATGAAAGAAATGCATCTTTCACACTTCTCCATTTATCACTCTTTATTTTCAGGTATAAGCACCCTTTTTTAATTTTATCTATACTATTTATGTTCATGTCTATGTGTGTTTATTAGTTTATATGATCTATGCATGCATGTAAGCACACACACAGACAATAATATTCATGTTTGTGTGTGTGTGTGTAAAATCTTGAGTATGTGAGTTGAATTCTAGTCTTTTCTAGCTAAATTGTAATTTTAGTGGTATAAGGGTTGGCAATACTGTAAAAGTTGTGAATTTCAAAAGCCTCATAACTTTCAAAAAATCTCGATTTTAGTCGTTTGGTTCCGAAAATTGAAAATTTTAATGGAAAACATTTTCGGCTAACGTGAAAACTAATTTTGCTTATGTGATAGCTAGCCTAGTTGGCATATTGATATTAGGACAAAAATTCATTAAAAAAAAATCACTTGGAGGATGTTCACATAAGAAAAAATAGTTTCACGTCAGGGGATTGGTCGGAAGTGTGGACACATAGCTGGCAAATTATCCGATGACCAAAATTACAGTAATTGAGAGTTTTCTGAAAATTATGAGATTTTTTTTTTTTTTGCAAACCGTGATTTCTGCATAATTATTAGTGCCAATTCCCTATAGAAACATGACTAAAATTGCGATCCCATAAATTTTCTTTTTTTTTTTTCTTTTTTTGGATTATGCTGGAACAAGTTATATATGTGAGGTGATACTTGTCAAAAGAAGGAATTACGGGCGTGACCTGGGGCGAGTCTGAGTATCACTTTTGTCAGCGGGTACCCGCTCCGCCCCACCTAGAATATTTATTTTTTATAAATATATTCAATATATATATATATATATATATATATATATATTGCCCTGTGACAGGTCACTCCGCCCCGCCCTATTATAAGGACAAGATGGGTCTGGGTCTCTAATGAAAATGTAGCCCAACCAGAACTTTTTTTTTTGTTTTGGTTTTGATTGGCTACAAATGAACTACTATGTTTTTCAAGTGCTCTTTTTTCTTTTTCATTGCAGTTCATTAATTCTGGGTTAATGTAATTGAAAAATGGGGAAAAAGAGAGAGATGGAGGAGGAGAAGATGATCAAGAAGAAAAAGGGTCGATTAATGGCATTTTGTGAAAAAGATGGAGTGAGAAGAGGGGCGTGGACTGCTGAAGAGGACAACATTCTTGTTGATTTTATCACTCAAAATGGCCATGGGACTTGGCGAAATTTGCCTAAACTTGCTGGTTCGTCTTTATTAATTCTACTTTTTATTTTAATCCTTGGAAGAAAAGGAAAAAAACAATATTTTTTGAGGTAATAAAAGCATATGGCCTCTTTTTAACTTAAGACGATGTTTGGATGAACTTACATAGATGTATTATACAAGTATCTCATTTCTTATAAATTAAAATAATTATTATCGTTCTCGTAAGAAGTGAGACATTTGTCACCAGCGACGGTTATTAAAATAAGATTGTTTTAAAACAAGTTCGGAGGCCCCTACATTTTATGAAAACATCTTATGAGCTCCTTATATATTATAAGCTCCTAAAAGTAGGAGGAGAGATACTTTGGTAGTGTTTACGGGCTCTAAAAAAAGTAATTAGTAGCTTCTAGATTTTTTCTCATCTATAAGCTGAGAATCACTTTTTTTTAAGAGTTTGCAAACATTCAATTTAGATTAGATTTCTAATTCTACTTTTGGTTTCAATTTGAAATATGTAAAAATACTTTTACAACGTATTCCCCAATTAAATATTATCTCTTAACTAAATCAATTTCCAGTTTCTATCAACTTTTGATTTACAACAATTGTTCCACTTTTGGTACAATAAATTATTTCTTTTAAAAGCATATAATTTTGCAAAACACTCATGTAAAAACATGATCGCGCTCCGCAGATCAAAAAAATATTCTCAAAATTGCCCTCCATCATTACTAAAGAAGTAATCTTCTAAATTCCAGGATAATTACAAGAAGAAGAAAAACCTGAGGTTCGGTCTAATTACAAAAAACCCAAAAATATTTAAAAATTACAAAAAAAAAACTCTTTTTAAGTTTGATCTGTCTTACATTGTATGCGAAGGATATTTCAAAAGCTCCCTTTACATTTATCAAAATATTACAATTATCTCCTTAATCTTAAGACACAATAAAACCTCAACGTTTTTTTTTTTGTGATTTTCAAAAGCCTCTTGGTTTTCTTGTAATTAGCCCAAACTTTGGGTTTTTTTTGTAACTATCCCTAAGAATAATTCAAGCTCCACAAACCTCTTTTTCTTCTTTCCTTTTATTCCTCTTCTCAGTTTATTTATTTTCTTAAGTAAACCAAATCACCATTCTTGAAATTGTATTTAACTGGAGAATGTATCGTAATTTAGGCTTGTCTAGACTACATAATTGAGTTATTTTTTCTTGTTCATAAAAGACTTTTTATGCCCTTTGGGTTATTTGTAGGAATAATTACAAAAAGACGCCTGAGGTTGGACTAATTACAAGAAAAAACCAGTGGTTTTTGAAAATTACAAAATCCCCCTTACCCGCTTAAATTTAGGACAAAATCAAACTTCAAGATGTTTTTTTGTAAATTTCAAAAATCTCAGGGTTCTTTTGTAATTAACCCAAACCTCATGGGCTTTTTGCAATTATCCATTATTTATATATCCAATGAGGACAACACGTAGGGTGGCAAAAATGTTTTTTTAGTCCACTAAGTGGACGACTTGAGAGATTTAGTCCACACTTTTAATTTTTTTTGAAATTAGTCCACTAAGTGGCAAAAATTCGGATTTTTAGTCGGTGACCGCAATGCAAAGCAGTCACAATCCTATGTGGAATTTTTTTTTCTTTTTGCTTTTTTTCTTGCCTCAAAATATGAATTGTTTTTGTTGATGTGGCATTTTGGAGGGAAAAAAATATTATTTTCAATGTAAATTAGGTAAAAATATAATATTCATTATGAATAAAATAAAAATAATTTGCAGAATATATTTAATTTTTTTATTAGTCGAAAAACACAAAATATTTTTTTAAAAAAAAATTGATGAAAAATAAGAATAATGTTAATAAATTTTAAAATATTTTGAATATATTTATTATATTCAAAATATTTTAAAATTTATTAACATTATTCTTATTTTTCATGAATTTTTTTTAAAAAGCTGTATAAAAAACTTTGAATTATAAAAAAAAACAGTATAAAAAACTATGTAAATTTTAAATTACAAAAAATATGCATAAAAGATATTTAAATTTAAAAAAACTGTATAAAAACAATTTAATTATTTCTCTTTAATTGTAAATATAAAATGTTATTTATACAATTAAATAATTTATAATTTAAACATATGATATAAATAATTTTTTATTTTATAATTTCGAATATATTTCTCCAATTAAAATATCTTAAATTTTATTAACATTATTTTTGTTTTTCATGGATTTTTTAAAATTATTTTTCCATTTTTCAAATTAACAAATAATTTAAATATTAACATTATTTTTGTTTTTCATGGATTTTTTAAAATTATTTTTCGTTTTTCAAATTAACAAATAATTTAAATATATTTTGTAAATTATTTTTATTTTATTCATAATGAATATTATATTTTTACCTAATTTACATTGAAAATAATATTTTTTCCCTCCAAAATGCCACATCAACAAAAACAATTCATATTTTGAGGCAAAAAAAAGCAAAAGAAAAAAAAAAAAATTCCACATGGGATTGTTACCTAGAAGAAGAGGTTCTTTGACTAAAAATCCGAATTTTTGCCACTTAGTGACCAATTTCAAAATTTTTTAAAAGTGTGGACTAAATCTCTCAAGTCGTCCACTTAGTGGATGAAAAAAACATTTTTGCCCACGTAGGGTACTCAAATTTGTGTTTGTTAGGAAACTAAAGATGGACCTTTTGTTTTATATATGTCAAACAATTACAGGTCTCCTTCGGTGTGGTAAGAGTTGTCGGCTTCGCTGGACTAACTATCTTCGACCGGACATCAAACGTGGTCCTTTTGGTCCTGACGAGGAAAATACAATTATTCATCTACATGCCACCCTCGGTAACAAGTAATTATATATTTACTTATGTCACTTTCCCTATATATTGTAGTCTTATATCGATCAACAATGTTAATTGTAGAACATACCATTGTGGTTTAGTCTATTTACCAAAAAACTCGATTATCTCTCAAAATTACAAATATCTCCGTAATATTTATTTTTATTTTACAAATTACCCTTTCATATACATACGTCAAGGGTGTGTTTGTAATATCATAGGAGATTTTGAAAGATAATTGAGTTTTTATGTAATTACATCAAGGGTGGGTTTTTGTAATTATCTCTTATATCTAATTCCTCATCCTCTTTTGTCTAATCCTTTTAACATCACGTCATGAAGAACTTATTGATTATTATAATTAGTGGCGGATGCAGAATTTGAGACTTGGGGGGCGAAACTTATTTCTAATGACAATTACCAAAATAGAATGTATATCTTCCCTTAGCCTATACAAAAATATAAAAAAATAACAACTAAATTAAAGAAAGAAAGAAAAATAGTTGGAAAAGCCCCGGTGTCCCCCATATTTGCCGGTGATTTAATCATAATGATATTAAAACTTTGCATGACACAACGTAGTAAAACCCCCACATTCAGGTTTGAATTTGCTTAACAAATATCTCATATTAAAGTGTATAATTTGTAAAATAAAAACAACTACAGAGAGTAGTATTTATAATTTTGAAAGATAACTGTTTTGTTTTTAATTAAGATTGAATATCAAGGGTATTTTTGTAATTAATCCTTAAGTTTAACATCTTTTTTAAAAAAAAGAATCCGCTCGGTTATCGTAGAAAATCAAACTCAAACCTCTTCACTGAACAGTAATACTCGTGGTCACTGACTAACCCGGTTCTTGAGTTTAACATTTTGACCGCCCTTGTTTCCTTTTGTTTTGCTAAATTACAAAGCAAATCTCAATTAGTGATAAACTACTATTTCAGGTGGGCAGCCATAGCCTCCCATTTACCTGGAAGAACAGATAATGATATCAAGAATTTCTGGAACTCACATTTGAGGAAGCGTTTAACCACCAAAATCCCCAACCAATCATCTTCCTCTCGTCAATCAGTTGTCGATGACACGAAACGTGAATCTCCACCGTCTGATAGTAAATCCGACGGTCATGATTTCGTCCTGCGGCCCCAGTGGGATTCTGAATTAGCTGGAGAATCCTCACAAACGTCGTCGTTTTCAAAATATGAATCGGGTTCCAAATCCAAAAGTCTAGATGTGGCAACTTATTCAGACTCCTCAAAATCTAACGGACCAGATGACTCCGCAGATGCATTAATGCTGGAGCTACTATTAGATTTCCCTGAGGGTGCCGATGAAATTGAATTTTTTCAAGGTCCCATTGATAATGGCTGAGGAAATTGCACTTTTGGTCCCACCAGATTATATGTGTTTGCACTTTTGGTCTCATAATTTGCATTTAAGCACATTTAGTCCCATATGATTCAAAAGTTGCAATTTTAGTCCCAATACTAACGGAAAACTTAACTGGCCGTTAACTCTATTCTTACGGGACCAAAATTGCATTTTTTTCCGAAAATTAATTAAAAAAAGAAACAAATCTGAAAAATTATCAAACAATTTTATAAATTATAACAAAAATTTAAAATTATTTTCAATTTATAAAAAAAGATAAAAAAGAGTCCAAAAAAAATTTAAAATCTAAAAATTAAAATATAAAAAATATGATGATTTGTTTAAAATAATTGAAATTATTTTCAAATCCCGAAAATTACAAAAACGAGAAATGTGAAAATTGTTAAAAAAAAAAAAAACTATACACTGTTCTAAACATCTGAAATTTATTTAAAATATTTTAAAATTCTAAAAATAATAGAAACTCAATATTATTTTCAAAAAGTTACTTTTAAAAATAAATGATGTGTCAAAAATCTAAAATTTTATTTAAAGAACTAAAAATAATTTCCATTTTGTTCTATATCTTTTAAAATCCAAAAAATATTTTAAAATATAAATTAAAATCTAGAATAGGATAATTTGTTTAAAAAAACAAAAAATAGTAATATTTTAAAATCCAAAAAATATAAAAGTAAAATATGGAAATTGTTGAAAATAATTATTAATCATTTTTTAAAATTGACATTTACTTTAAAAATTTTAAAATATTTTTTAAATTTTTTTAAATATTTTTAAATTCCAAAATATAAAAATTAAACACTTTTTAAAACTTCAAAAAATATTTTAAAAAAATCAGGAAGTTTTTTTAAAAACTATCAGATTTTAATATCCTGATTTTGGATTTTTTTAAAACAAAATTCAGTATTTTCGTTAATTTTTATATTTTTTTAAATAATTTTAGTTTTATAAAAAAAATAAACGTTTTACACTTTTTTGAATTTTTAAAACAATCAGATTTTTTGGTTAATTTTTTCAAAATCTTCTAGTTTTCAGTTTTTAATCCATTTTTCAGATTTTTAGAAAATTTTCCAGATTTTTAATTTTATATTGAAATTTAAATTGTTTTCAAAATCCTTTTTAATAAATTGAAAATAATTTTAAATTTTTGTTATAATTTTTAAAATTGTTTGATAGTTTTTCTGATTTTTTTTTCTTTTTTAATTAATTTTTGGAAAAAATGCACTTTTGGTCCCATAAGATTTGAGTTAACGCCCAGTTAAGTTTTCCGTTAGAATTAGGACTAAAATTGCAAATTTTGAATCATATGGGACTAAATATGCTTAAAAAAATCGTTTGGGACCAAAAATGCAAATTATGGGACCAAAAGTGCAACTCATATAATCTGGTGGGACCAAAAGTGCAATTTCCTCGATAATGGCTTTACTGATATCCAAGATTAGTTGCAAAAAGTTTCGTAGAATTACAAAAAAGCCTCAGTTATGTTTTAGTTTCTATTTTACAAATTGCAATTTGTCAAGAAAATACATACCTCAAGGGTGTGTTTGTAAATTGTAATAACTTAAACTGAGTATTTGTAATTTTCAAAGATAATTGAGTTTTTTTTTTTTATTAGGTCAAATCTCTAGTATAGTTTTTGTAATTATCCTATAGTTGCAGTTAACTTATTGCTAGTCAATAGGCAAAAATGTTTTTTTAGTCCACTAAGTGGACGACTTGAGAGATTTAGTCCACACTTTTAATTTTTTTTGAAATTAGTCCACTAAGTGGCAAAAATTCGGATTTTTAGTCCAGTGACCTGCAATAGCAGGTCACAATCCTATGTGGAATTTTTTTTTCTTTTTGCTTTTTTTCTTGCCTCAAAATATGAATTGTTTTTGTTGATGTGGCATTTTGGAGGGAAAAAATTTTATTTTCAATGTAAATTAGGTAAAAATATAATATTCATTATGAATAAAATAAAAATAATTTGCAGAATATATTTAATTTTTTTATTAGTCGAAAAACACAAAATATTTTTTTAAAAAAAAATTGATGAAAAATAAGAATAATGTTAATAAATTTTAAAATATTTTGAATATATTTATTATATTCAAAATATTTTAAAATTTATTAACATTATTCTTATTTTTCATGAAATTTTTTTAAAAAGCTGTATAAAAAACTTTGAATTATAAAAAAAAAACAGTATAAAAAACTATGTAAATTTTAAATTACAAAAAATATGCATAAAAGATATTTAAATTTAAAAAAACTGTATAAAAACAATTTAATTATTTCTCTTTAATTGTAAATATAAAATGTTATTTATACAATTAAATAATTTATAATTTAAACATATGATATAAATAATTTTTTATTTTATAATTTCGAATATATTTCTCCAATTAAAATATCTTAAATTTTATTAACATTATTTTTGTTTTTCATGGATTTTTTAAAATTATTTTTCCATTTTTCAAATTAACAAATAATTTAAATATTAACATTATTTTTGTTTTTCATGGATTTTTTAAAATTATTTTTCGTTTTTCAAATTAACAAATAATTTAAATATATTTTGTAAATTATTTTTATTTTATTCATAATGAATATTATATTTTTACCTAATTTACATTGAAAATAATATTTTTTCCTCCAAAATGCCACATCAACAAAAACAATTCATATTTTGAGGCAAGAAAAAAGCAAAAAGAAAAAAATTCCACATAGGATTGTTACTGGCAGATAGCAAAGATGTGAGTTCTTGGACTAAAAATCCGAATTTTTGCCACTTAGTGGACCAATTTCAAAATTTTTTAAAAGTGTGGACTAAATCTCTCAAGTCGTCCACTTAGTGGATGAAAAAAACATTTTTGCCCTAGTCAATATGAAGTGCCAAGCAGAAGGTGAACATGCTTTTGGTGGAGACCTGTTTGAATTCTCTTCAATCTACACAAGTAGTGTTTGCAAAAATTTGTGTTTTTCTAAGAAGTGATTTATTGGGGATCGACTTTGTGCTCTAGTACTTGAGACATGTGTTGAAAGGGTGAATGACCCGGGTTCGATCCCACACGGGTGCATGTGTCCCCTCCCCAAGTTCCCCCCATTGTACTCAAAAAAAAAAAGTGATTTATTGTAGCAGAAACTAAAAGTAGTTGTGAATCCGAAATTCGTAGCGTTTGCATATTGAATCTAAAAGTTGAATTAATTAATTGAGATTGAGTGTTTAACTGTTTGGTAAATAAGTTGTAAAAGTGTTTCTTATTTGTAACTGTGAAACCATTATCAGAAATCTAAAGCACGATCCCCTGCTTTTAGATTCTGACTAAATCAAGCAGAATCAGAATTACATTTACAAACACTAAAAACTTTAGTGATTGCAAATTCTCTAGTTGACAAAGTTTAATTTCTTCATTTTCATTTAGTGACTGCCTAACCTAGTTTGTATAGTTGTGGAGATAGGGGAAAAGAATTATTGCTATGAAAAGAAGCATTCTTATCTGGAATTGAAGCTTGTTAATCCATTAATACAGTAGAAAGCTTATTCCTTTGTTGGTATTTTTTTCTCAGGCTCTTGTTTTACTTTTCACATAAATCCATGTCTATTTTTAGGCTTTCTTTAGTTATAACATGTGTAGTTATACTTATGTGTCTGCTTTGTTAAAAAGCCAATTCCTCTAGTCAGTAGAGTTCATAAAATTCTCTCTGCTAAGTCATTTCATTTTCAAACTGCTAAATTATGTGCATTAATGGGCATAATCTATCTCCAGAAGTAGGAGTCAAAATTAAATATGCAGTGAAATGAAACATACAATAACACTAATTTCATACCACATTAAAACTTATCAATAACTCTTGCATCTTCCAAACTTGAACTTTTTTGTTTTCACAAAATACATACAGTAATGAGAGTACTTTTTCTCCATCTATAAAACAAATACAACACTTTATGCACACATGCTAATGAAAAACAAATATTAATTCTACACTAAATCACCACACAATCAATACATCTGCAAAATAAATAGACATCCAAATGGAAGAATGTGAAAAGAAAAAAAAAATGCAACTTCAGTTTCAAATCAGACCAGATATATAATTTCAGCTTTTTTTCAAAAACAGCCAAGTAGTTTCTTTGGAGCAGTTCCAGTGGCGCGATATTTTGCTGCTATCTCCTCCGCCTTTAGAAGATCTTCGCCTTTTCTAGCTTCAACCATTGCTCGTT